>OY757311.1:113714752-114108504 GCA_963583905.1 Stenurella melanura
AGGAAAATATGTGGAATCTAATAGGGGAACCCAAGAAGCTTATATACGGTATGGTGTAGGAGTTCTATGTTATTGATGGCAAAAAACTTTTGAAATGTAACAAAATGTTGATCGACCGCTGGAAGGAGGGATGGTTGATCCGATCGAAGCATTTTTGGCATCTTTGTGTAAGTTGGGGAGGAAAATGTTGGACCCTTACATTTTGGATATTTTCACAAGAACCTGTTAAGCTATAAGAGTACTTAACGTGAAAGCTAAGTTTTCTGAGACAAGGTATGGGGTAATTTAGTGTGTAGGGGTGGCAAGTCACGATAAGGTCCTCAAAGGTGAGAAAAAAAGAAAATTTATAAAAATGGCTGTTTGGTAGTACATGTAGTTGTAGGTACACGTGATTGTTGTACGTATAGTGAATTCATTCGTCGGAAATGAGTAGAACAGACGTTATTATGAACTTGTCATCTGTTTTATGTGGTTGATGTTTGTGCCTACTGAACGGCTCACGGTAAACTGAAATCGACAAAAGGCAGACGAAACGACCTAATGGAATATTTACATACAGGATTAGTCAATAGTGTTGTGCAACTCGTTTGGTTTATTATTTAACTTAATCGAATGTCAAATATACAGTGTGATTCGGCATCAAATGGACTAAGATATAAAAATAATTGGTATTATACAGGACGATCATGTTTCGAGATGTGATACAAACATTAGAAAAAAAAATAAAAATTACGTGGTAGATGCTAAGGAGTTAACATGTCGATAATGCGTGTGCGGTTGGGCATAGCTGTTGTGAGTGAAATCGGCAGATGTAACCTAATAGAATATCTACATATAGGGTAAGTCAATAGTGTGGTAAGAATTAAGAAATTATTAATATTAATATTATTATCAATAAGAATTAATTAATAATTCACAAATAGTTGGTTATGTACAGGGCGATCATGTTTCGAGTGGTAATACAAATAACAGAAAAAAATATATAAAATTGACATGGTAGATGAAACGGAGTGACGTTAACTTGTCGATCGCTCAACCGCACACCCCATGTGTGCGGTTGGGCGATTTTCATAATTTTCATAATGTTCCATGGGGTAAGAATACGTATATGTGAGTCTTATGCGATACAGGGTGAGTCAAGAGTGAAGTAGAGTTCAATATTGGGCTTCTTGTCTCGAAATATATATGACATATACAAGATGATTCAGTATCGAAAGACTATAATTTAAAAATATTTGGTTATATAAGATATGGGGCGGTCTATTGAGGGCAATTATGTTTTGAGTAGTAACACAAAGGAATATTTTTTTAATGGGATTCCCTCGTATATTTACATCTCAATTCCCTATAAAATTATAAATAAACTAATGAAGTGAGTCTTATTTATTCTCTCGAAAATATTTCAGAATCGTTTTATTTCCCTCATTATAACGAAGTTAATTTTTTATGCATCAGAAATTTCCTTGGTGGCGAATTCTGTAAATTTTTATTTATGGAAATTTTTATTAGATATTTGTTGTAGGTATATTTTTTCCATAAACGACATCAAACGACATACTTAAAAATCTTTTTTTTCAGTAGTTTAACAAATAATTGGAAGCGATCGATGTAAGGAATTTGAGATGAGGTCCCTTAGGGATTAATTATTCCCAAAATATCACTATTAAGGAGAAAATATACTATTCGTACAAACTTTGCCTGCTTAAAACAAGCACATCGAAAGCGAAAATATTTTAGATCCCTGAATATAGACGAAGATTAAATTTCTCTAGATCCTATATATACTGAAACAGCATATTTTACGCTTTTAATGAGATATGAGTCAAAGAATTACAGCCAATATAGGCTCGTAACCCGTTATGAATGATAATGGAGTCTTGTCAGTAATTGTATCAAAATATAATTCAAATTACTGGAGTGATTTTAGTCTCACAAATAGAGAAATCTCTTATTGAATTGACACGACACATTTTGAAATATACTCGGTACAATATGTACAACAGAGTTGAACATTTGAAAACTCATGTGCAGAAAATTTTAAACAATTTATATAAACTATTTCAATCAGTAAGGAGAAGGAGGAGATAGAAAAAAATTTTGTCTCGGTCGTCATGAAATAACTATGGTCGGAGGTTTTTGAGTTGCACTAACAAGATACCAATAATTAGAAATTCAAAATAGCGGAGTAAAAATACCGAACCGGTCTTAAAACATGTGTAATAAGTCTACATTTATATATAATTTAATGCACTTTTATGTATTCTATCTACCTCTTTTGATTGGAGAATTTAAGCAAAACTAATAGCACGTGGTTGGGTGACTCTCTAGTGAAATACAGCGATCTCATCTTACCTTCTAACAGTTTGTAAGTTAGCGAACACGTAGAAGTTACGCAATTTTAGGCGAGAATTGCGTAGTGTGTATATCATTCTTCAGAGGGGATGTAAGGCAGCCTATTATATATTAGATAAATGAAAATTCTCCACTTCTCTCTACGAGAAGTGATTCTGCCAAGTTTCCAGGTTGAATACAGTTCGTCACCTGGTGTTGGTAATACGAATTAGTAGACCAAATAAGCTGGTATTAAATAAGTGAATAAAGATGGTATCTGCGCATGATTAATCACTAATTACATAGAAATTTAAAAAACTTAAAAAATAAATAATTATTCAATTACATGACGTAAAGTAGAAGTACGTAGTTACCAACTGATGGTGTCAAATATTAAAACTCAGTTTCAAATAGATACATTAAAATGATTTCGATTATATTTTTTTCATTAAAATCCTCTTAAAGTAACTGTATATTGTGTATATGTATAGATTACAATTGTAAGAACATCGTTTTACAAATGGCAAAGATAAAGAGATTTTTTTTTAAATTCATTATCACATATATCTATGGCACCACTGTCATCTTCATCGGGGTTCTTATTTGCAGAAAGTTAAGCGTTTTGAAAATTATTACCATTAAATATTAAACAAGCAGCGATGCCCTTTGGGCAGCTGATCAGGCAGGAATTATTTTCAACAAATCTTTTCACTTCTGATCAGTCCATTATGTCTGTTGGAACTGACGAATTAAAGCTACAGCTAAAAATAACAGCTGTGTACAGCTCATATCGTTAGTACCCACACTTGCTCCCTCATCGTAGCATTAAAGGAATTTTTCTACAGGTGCAATTGTGGACTGGAAATTCTAATACCAACCGAATGAGGATAGAAGTACCAGCGTGACTTTCCAACACCAAGTTTCTTACACCAGTCAAAATGAATCAACCACCAGCTCGTAAGTAGTTACTGCAGTTAAGAAATTTCTAACCCACTGTTTTGAGTCAGCAATCTTGAACTGGAAATTTTTACTTCGTATTCATAATCACTGACCACAATAATTTCCCAGATAGTATTTTATTTAAAAATAATACTTAATAGCTTTGTTTGAATACTCCGCTTTCTTATAGATTAATGTATGAAACACATCGCAAAAAGTTTCGTATCAATTCATTGAGAAGCACTTCGAAGTAAAATACTATTGGCACTCAGCTGTATTGGTTGCCAAGTTATTTTGTCTTTTTGATATTAAATTCTTAAACTGTGCGCCTTCTCGCTTCGGAAGCTCTCTCGTTGTGACCAAAAGGAAACAGTAGCGTAAAATGATCGCCTGAGAAGGATCTTTAGCACTTATAAGGTTACGTGGGTTGTTATGATCCAGTAACGTTGTCATAGGAAGCTGAATGCGATTGTAAACATCAGAACGATGGGGATAACAGCTCAATTAAGTGCATTCGATATAGGTCAGGCGCCAAGTCGATTAAAATGGATCTGCCTGTCTACGAATAATTTCGGAAGTTTTCAAACTAGATAAATATTGGAAATACGGAGCAAAAACTAATTTTTTCAAACATCTCGAGTAACTAAATCACGATTCTTAATTATGTTGGAAAACTTCTTGCTTTTGACCATCTTATCATAGATATTTACAAACTCGTCTTTATATTGCAGTTGAAATAATATTTCTCACACCAGCATTTGAATACCACAAGTTCTCTATGCGAACCTTCTGTAGGCTAAATCCACTGTAGTTTACTTTCTTGACTTTCATTTGGAGATTGAGGCAGGCATAGAATCTAGAACCTTGAAATTTTTAAGAGATGAAATTTAAGTATCAAACCGTCCACTAAGAGGAGATTTTCTTAAGCAGCCTCTAAAGAGATCAATCATGTCGTGAATTATTTCTCCCTAACGCGCTGATCTACGATGTTGAAATTTGGTGGGAATGCTCATTGCGTGACCACGATATCGACAGAAAAAATTTCCCGAATTTAGTCTGGTAAACTGCGGAATTAAAATATTTGAAAAAGGACTCTCTTAAATAAAAAAATATATACCGGGTAATTTTTTGACACATTTTAACGAGGAAAGGTGTGATCCGAAACTCCCTCACCCTCAGCCACCCCAAGTTTATAATTTGACATGGCACCCCTAATTATTTTCATCGATTTTTAACAGCAGAATGTTTTGGAATGCAATCGTAAAAAATGGTGTGACCCTAAAGAGGAAATTTTTGAGAAAAATGCAAAAAACTGAATTTTTATAAAAAAAAGTAATAATAGCCATAAAAATGTAGTGTTAAATAAATAAGTCTTAAATATACCATTCAGTTGAATGATTCATTATGTATTAACTTTGCGGGTTCTCTGTCGCCAATCTAAGACGATAACTCTCGCATATTAGCCTAAACATGTCAGCAATTTGGTGGCAGGGGTACCCTAAAGCGAGTTAGTTGAGCATGTACTTTTAATCAAAGCAGTGTCCATAATTTCTAATACATTTTTATTCAAATTACCTCCGTGTTATTATTATTTATAACAAATCAGAAGTGAGGATAGTCATGTGCCTGCCTTATTAGCACCCATTAAGTGTGTGTGTCTTTTTGTTTACAAACATGCCGAGACGTCAATTAAAAAGAACCGCGCCACCGTCATCTGCCGATAGTAGTGACAGTTCATCGAGTAGCGCTAGTTCTAGCAGTGATAGTGATACTAAATCTAGGCGAAACAAAAGATTAAAACGCCAAATTAAAACTTTAAAGCGAAAATTAAGTAATAAGTCCAGTGTTTATCACGGTAAAATTGACAGTGTAACAGTGTTTAGTGGAAACTTTGATGAATCGATGAACGTTAATCAGTGGTTAAATAGTATAGACACTACAGGTGATTTATTCGATTGGGACGAAAGAGCACGTGTGTATTGTATGATCAATAAACTAAAAGGTAACGCGAAAACGTGGTACAATAACCAAGAAAATTTAAATATTAGTTGGAAAGAGTGGAAGGATAAATTACTAGAAAGTTTCCCGGTACAGCAGTGTGTTTTCAGTAAACTAAAGGATCTAGTAAATATTGAGAGGAGTGCATCCCAAAGTTTAATCGATTTCTTTTATCAAAAGTTATCCCTTGGTCAGTACTGCAAACTACAGGACAGGGTGATTGTGGACGTAATCGCAAACACCATCAACGATCCGTTTCTAAAGCCAGGTATTCGAGCTGCTGGTTGCGTAAGTACAAAGCAACTACTACAATTTTTAATTGCTAATAGTGAACAAGTTTTCAAAAATAATTATAAACTAGACTCTACTCGTAGTTTTAAACATAGCCGACCGGTATATCAAGATTCTGGACATAGAAAAATAAAATGTTTTTTGTGCGGTCTTGAGGGACACAAAAGAATTAACTGTTCAAAGTATATTTCGAGTAAAAACTGTTCATTCTGTAAACGGAAAGGTCATACCGAAAATGAGTGCTGGAAAAGACAAAAATTTGGTGAAACTTAGAACCGCGAATTAAAATTAGTATCCACTGGAAGATGTGACACGAAAAATTACAAATTTTACAAAATTGCTAAGATAAACGGGGAAACTCTTTCCGCATACATTGATTTTGGAAGCAGTTGTAACACAATTAAAGTATCTGCCGTTCATAAACTAGGTCTAAAAATAGAACCGAATATCACAAATAGTGTCATTGTAGGTTATGGAGGGGCTACAGTAAAACCTCTAGGTCAAATAAACACAAAAATTGAGATAGATGAAATTACTGTGACAACAGAGCTCTTTGTTGTGCCGGATGCTTTACAAGCAACAGACTTATTAATAGGCCAACCCATTACTGAATGCGAAGGTGTCTATGTTTATAAAACATCGGAATATTTAAAGTTGACAGAACAAAACTTTGTTTTACCATGGGACGCAGTAGAAGAAAATAATGTTGTCAAAATAAACACACAGGAGTCTACTGTTATTAAACTCGGAATAAATGTAATTGCTGTAACATGTGATGTAGATAATTGCGAGTTAAGCGTTTTTCACTCTCAACAAAATCGAAGCGATACTACAATAATAATACCCTCAAATAAAATACAATTTTGTCATGGCACGAGTATGCTACGCATTTTAAATCTTAGTCTACAAACATTAGAAGTCGACAAAAATACGTGCTTAGCTCGAGGCTCATGGAATAATAAATATAATGAGAACGATAAATTAAACAAAAGTGTTCATCGACTTATTGAACAATTCCCAGAGTGTGCCGGCGAAAACATTTCTCTTTTAAGCAACATTGACATTGAAATGCATATTGAGCTTACATCAGCTGTTCCAGTTGTATACAAGCCTTATCGTTTATCTTTATTTGAAAGAGAAAAAGTTCGCGAAATAATAAATGACTTATTAACGAAGGATATAATAGAACTATTTCTCCGTTTAGTAGTCCCATTCTTTTAATAAAAAAGAAAACAGGTGATTGATTACCGAAAATTAAATCAAATAACTGTAAAAGATCGGTATCCCCTACCACTAATAGAAGATTTGATCGACAGACTTTCTGATAATACGTTATTTACAACACTCGATTTAAAATCTGGTTATCATCAAATCCGAATGGCAAAAGATAGTCAAAAGTATACAGCATTTGTTACCCCAGATGGGCATTACCATTACAAAAGGATGCCTTTTGGATTGTCCAACGCACCCGCAGTTTTTCAGCGAGCCATTAATATGGCATTGGAGCCACTAATACATCAGCATGTTAGGGTATATTTGGATGATATCCTGATCGTCTCTAAAACAGAACAAGAGAGAGTAGAACGTTTAGAGGAAGTGTTAAAATTACTACGAAAAGCTGGGTTGACACTTAACTTGCAAAAGTGTAAATTTCTAAAAAAGTTCAGTCGAATATTTAGGAACAGAAATACGAAATGGATGTTTATCACCTTCTCCCAAGAAACTACAGGCTGTAGAGGAATTTCCTACACCAACCAATGTGCATCAAGTTAGACAATTTGTTGGGCTCGCTTCATATTTAGAAAATACATAAAAGGGTTTGCATTAAAAATTAAGCCACTAACAATGTTACTAAAAAAGAATAGCAAATGGACTTGGAAAAAGGAACAAAATCAAGCTTTTATACAACTCAAGAAAAACTTGGTATGTGCCCCAACACTAGCAATTTTCAATCCTAAGGCAGAAACTCAATTGCATATGGATGCTAGCAAATTAGGAATAAGTGGCATTTTAATGCAAAAACAGGAAAACGGCGATACTTGGAAGCCTGTCGCCTTCATGAGCCGCCAAACTTGCGACGCAGAAACCAGATGCCATAGCTACGAGCTAGAAACATTAGCCTTATACGAAGCAGCGAAACGCTTCCGAAATTTCCTTTATGGGAGACATTTCACTATCATAACTGATTGCAATGCCATGAGGTTAACATGAACAAAGAAAGACTTGTCGCGGTGGTTGGCAATGCAAGAATTTGATTTCACACTGAAGCATCGACCGGGTACTCAGATGTGCCACGTGGATGCTCTAAGCAGAAATCCAGTTACAACACTGATGATTAAAGAGGGAGACTGGGCATGCGGCGTTCAAGCCCAAGATGAAGATATACAGCTTATTAAGCAACACCTTTTGAATAAAGAGGCATTACAATGCTATAGTTTGCATGATAACATGCAAAGAAGCCGATGGTACTCCTAAAATTTTAATTTCATAAGAAGTCAGATGGAGAGTGGTAAAAATGTTTCACGATGATAATGGACATCCTGGTTGACAACGAACCTTACAAGCAATCGAAACTACTTATTGGTTTAACATGAAGCGCTTTGTAAAAAAAAATTCGTTAGTAATTGTATTGCGTGTATGGTGTCAAAAGGACATACTGGTAAAAGGCAAGGTAAGCTACATCCGATCAACAAATGTAGCTCCAAGCGAACTCCTTTATGGCTTTACACCAGAAATAGAAAATGAGCTGAGATTGAGAATTGGAAAAAGAGCAAACCTTAAAAAACTCAGAACTGAAGCAAAAAGACGTTGTGATTTAGTAGCCAAAAGAACGAAAATAGTCCAGTTAACTATTGCGACGGTGGTCCAGTGAACCACAGAGCGGTCCAGTGTACCGAACAGAAATAGTCCAGTGTACTATTGCGACGGTGGTCCAGTGAACCACAGAGCGGTCCAGTGTACCGAACAGAAATAGTCCAGTGTACTATTGCGACGGTGGTCCAGTGAACCACAGAGCGGTCCAGTGTACCGAACAGAAATAGTCCAGTGTACTATTGCGACGGTGGTCCAGTGAACCACAGAGCGGTCCAGTGTACCGAACAGAAATAGTCCAGTGTACTATTGCGACAGTGGTGCAGTGAACCACAGAGCGGTCCAGTGTACCGAACAGAAATAGTCCAGTGTACTATTGCGACGGTGGTCCAGTGAACCACAGAGCGGTCCAGTGTACCGAACAGAAATAGTCCAGTGTACTATTGCGACGGTGGTCCAGTGAACCACAGAGCGGTCCAGTGTACCGAACAGAAATAGTCCAGTGAACTATTGCGACGGTGGTCCAGTGAACCACAGAGCGGTCCAGTGTACCGAACGAACATAGTCCAGTGAACTATTGCGAGGATGGTCCAGTGAACCACACAGCAGCGGTCCAGTGTACCGAGCACAAAAAAAAATGGTCCAGTGAGCCACATATAAGGTCAGTAAGTAGTAGTAGCTCTAGTACTCCTAGAACCGTAGTCCAGTGTACTACGGAAGATGCAGTCGCGAGGACACTCCACGTCAGGATTGGCCGATTGTTAAATAAATAAGTCTTAAATATACCATTCAGTTGAATGATTCATTATGTATTAACTTTGCGGGTTCTCTGTCGCCAATCTAAGACGATAACTCTCGCATATTAGCCTAAACATGTCAGGAATTTGGTGGCAGGGGTACCCTAAAGCGAGTTAGTTGAGCATGTACTTTTAATCAAAGCAGTGTCCATAATTTCTAATACATTTTTATTCAAATTACCTCCGTGTTATTATTATTTATAACAGTAGGTAGTGTGATGATACATTTGGAAGGTGTCCACTGGCGATTGACGGCATGTTAAAAAAATTACTATTACCATAAACTACCCCACTTCAAAATTATTTAATGTGATACCAACTTATTATTGAAATTTTAGGTAATTATTATTGTAAACATAAAGCGCAACATAATTTTCAGACTCATACGCTGTTTTCCTAACCCCATAATAAGTGTTCGAAATGCTCGTCATTTCTGTTCATACAGTATAGAATGAAATCTAGGCTCTTCAAGTCAGGGGATCTGGTTGACCACTCAGTAGGACCTGTCGTTTAGCCATTGGCGAACCGTCATGCGATAATGAGGTGAGCCCCATCTATTTGAAAGTGGAGCAGTTCTTCACTTAAAATCAAATTCCCCTCTACGTCACGTTGATTCTCCAACGCATTCACTATTAAAGGGTCAATAATATTTTTCAATAAATCTAGGTAAACATCGCCATTCAAATTTCCGCCAATGAAGACTGGGCCAATAATGGTATCCCCAAGTATACCCGTCCATACATTTAGCTTTTCGGGTGTTTGACTATGATCTTCTCTGAAAATGTGAGGGGTTTTCATCACTCCAGTAGCGACAGTTATGTTTATTCACAAATCCGTGAGAATAAAATGTGCACTCATCACTGAAACAAATATTTTTGATACGGAGAGCAAATAGGGCACTGAGTTCAAGGCTTGGGCGCCATGATTATTGAGTATAATCAAGGAAATGTGAATATAAAGATAAGCAAAAGACAGATATTACATATATACAATAGTACTATATTACAAAAGGTAAACTGTCACAGACAGCATCAACGATACTGCATAGCAAAATTCAATATCAAATAGAAAGAAATATTTACAAAATGTACTATATTAGAAGATAACATCTTGTAATATTGTACATTTTGTAAATATTTCTTTCTATTTGATTGTAATATAGTATATTACAATTTGCTTAACAGCAAGGTGAATTTGAGGCGTTTACGAGATACAAAAATATATTATAAAAGATATGTCTCGTAACGGTGCCTCAATCATGAAAATCATATATATGGCCTGGGGCTTTACCATTACCTAACTTCGAGATAAACTTGAGACTTTTACGAGACAAAATAACTATATTACCAAAAAGAAAATTCTCGTAACGCTATCTCAATACTCATAAAACATATATTACAGCGAAATTGCGCATGGCTTTACAATTACCTAACTTCAAGGTAAACTTGAGACTTTTACGAGAGACAAATAACTATATTACAAAATATGTCTCGTAAAGTAGCTCAAAATTCATGAACTCTATATACATTACATGCATTTCAACAAAATGCACCACGACTATTACCATATATAACCAAACAAAAGTGCATCTACAATACTACCATGAAATATTTACAACAACGAATCAAGATAAACGGTAACTGTGAATTAATATATTACAACGAATTAAAAAAACAAAATCTTAAAAAGACAATAGATCTCGCATGAATCTAAGATTTGAAACTTAAGATACTTGGCTTTATGAACCAAAACTAGGTACCTTGCTTTCATGAAGCAAAAAGTACTATAAGTGAAAATAGTCCCTTTCATATGAGGTAATAATCAAAAGTACTTATCTTTTGTTTTAAAAATCCTGATAAGATAAATTCCTAATTGCGCTCCTGTACTGGGAGGAATACGAATTTAAATGTTATGTAGTTTGATGTTTAAGACCTCCATTTTGCTGACTTGGAATGATTCGCATGTTATCGCCTTAATTCCATTTTGAGGTTATGAAATCGTAGAAACGTGATATGCACAAAATAATTTGTCACCAAGGCAAAATTAAGGAAGTCTCTTCGCCCAGTAGGTTTTCGTATATACAAGACGATACTGCAAAATGTAGTATCAAAACCTTGACTTCACATGAATGTTATTTGCTTAGTAGTACAATCTTAAAAATGTGTCGTGTCGAAAAATTCCGTAATAAAGAGAAACGTAGTATTGTAGAGTTTAATTACTAATTATTAAGAAAAGTTGAACATAGGTAATTTTTCATGAAGCAAACGTATAACGTTGAGATCACTTCGACGTTAAAAGGAAATTTATTATTTTATAGAAAAACCTAAAACAATATTTTTAAACGTTAGATGGTATTTAACGATATATAATTATTTAAAACTATTACCCTATGCGTCCACGAGGTCTTTCCATCTTGATATCCCCCTTAGAGGTGTAACAACATTTCAAATACGTCCATCTCGAATGATGACTCGAGTGAAAGAAAAAAAGTTTAGCTCGGCGCGGCGTATTGTTAGATATCATCATATTATTTCCCTGGCGGGTGGTCACGTGGCCTCATCGAAAAATTCGCTGTTATTAAGGAAATAGTAAATTAAAGAGAAGATCCATATTTGTTTTGATAATTCTACATTTTCATGCGGCTAACAGACTTTATTGTAATTAAAATTTAATTTAATCTACTTCACTTTAAAGTTAGTTTGATCTATTTATTTAATTTGAATATTATAGAGCATGCGCCATCAATTATTTCGAGGCGTAACCATAAGCTACCGAAGCTCTTCTTCTTCCTCTGTGACAGTACCAAAATAAATTAGTACGAGAGCACTAGGTGAATAAAATTTCCGATAATTAAGAATTTTCCAATAAATATTAATAATGTAACGTAAAATGCCTTTTTAGCATTTGGCTACAAAGTACGACAAACAGATGAAATGTTTTCTCTCCTCATTCAAGTTGAGCGTATATATATTCACACAAATTTCAAAGAGAGCCATCTACCGCAGCCAACAACTTCTAAGAGTGAAATATCCAACAAATTAACAGTTTGTGTTGACTATGAGTATTTTTAAGTATCTTTATATAGGAAAGTTTTGTAAACCAATGAAATTTTAATTTTAGTAGCTTAAATTACCGAAACAATCATGTAATAATAATAATAAAATAATTAATTTATATTCAACAACAGTGAAATTGCAATAATGGAAAAATAATATTTTCAGAGGCAAATAAAACAATATTTATCAATATGCGCTTTTCGAAGTTAACAGCTGTGTTGTAGCAATTATATTTATTAAAATTAAATCAATTTGTTAAATATTCAATGACATCAACTAAAACTGAAATTGTTTCATACAGTCAGTATGGTTTTGGATAGATATTCAATTTAATTTCGGTCTGTTATAAACTAAAATAATTAATGAACTGTTTTATTTAATTACCTTATACGTAACGTGAACCATGGGGTAACTAGATCAAGTGGATAGAATTCTGGTCAGATCCTGATTTTATAAATAAAATTGGAACATATTTTCGGAGCACCATAGACGTGTATGAATGCTTAATTTTATTTGGTACAATGGGCCTGTATGGCCTAATTCTTAATTAGCACTTTTAATTATTATTACTCAAAATTGTATTAGTATTAAAAATATTATATTCATTTCTTATAATTCAGCAGTCACTTTAGTTTTTATGTTAAATTTCCTATTTCGAGTATGACCATACCATATAAGTGTCGCTTTTTATCCGTCTGTCTATATACACGCGAATATCTCGAGAACCACTGAATCGTTTTTGATGCAATTTTATAGCTTCATTCTTTGACTGTAATTCAGTTAGAAGAAAATATGTATCTTTAGGAAGTTGAGTAATGAACACAAACAGTAAGCTGAGGAAAAATTGCTATTGACATAAAAATAATGACTTGATGATACACTGTTCGCAACTCTTATTGACGAAATTTATAATATATTTAACGAATTATTTCCTTACAAGCTACGCTTGGTTATCTAACCCCCAACGTGATTGTTATTTGAGCCCCATAAGCTAATATAATAAAACTTTTGAAATATCTTGTTTGAAAAATTACAACCTCTCCAAACTTTCTGCATGAGCTTGTTGAAATATCGTTGTTCCTGGAAATAAATAGGAAGAGAGGTTGACAGAATATAAATATAATATCTTCCAATTCAATTTAAATAATTTACTTTAAAGATTGAACTTCGACTACTGTGTCGAGTTGTTTCTCAAGATTATGTAACTCCTAGCTATTTTTCTCAGCGTTTCCAAAGGAAAAGTGTGATGTATGATATTACTTTTGGTGAAAGCTTCTATATGATGGCCTTAAACATCACGTAATCTTATAAAACAAAACGCCTTGCTGCCCGAAAGCTACCCTGGATTTATAAATAATAGCCTGGAGAGTCAAGATTGGGTTTTTGTTTAACTTTGCACATCTGATTTGGAAGAGAAAATATAGTTTAAATAAAAAACCGAACCCTATTTGCGGTGTTTATTACGTCCATTTGATGAAAATCAAACAGTGTAGATTATTATCAGGACTTTATATAAAAATTGCCACGCTAGAAGCCTTATGTAAAAATAAATTTCAGACAATTTTCCCGTAAAACAATCTGTCTGGAGACGCCCATATGCTTGTAAAGGAATTGAGTTATGACTTAAATTGTGTTATTTTCTTATATCCGACGTCTTATTCGTATTGGTCTGAGCTAAAACCGATAAATTGAAATTATTGGAAAAGTAAAAATCTTTTCCAAACCGAGTTATTTTGTATCACCAACATAACTAAGTAAGGCATGGTGAATGCATATTTGTATATAAAAATTGTAACTTAGCTTTAGACGTAAAATAACAAATATTATGGAACAGTTTGGTTTAAAAAATGTCAAGTTGTACCGGGTGAATCTCTAAACTAGTTGCTCCTATATTTTAGCAGACCAGAGATCACTGAAGTAAGATAGAACCGAAGTTAAACACTTGATTTAGTTAAAAGTTATACTGCCAAATAACCTGAATATCCTGAATGAAGTAGGCTACTGAAAGGTCGCGTAGCTCTCTAGTTGGAACTGGTCGTGACTTTGCCACCTTCACATAGTAGTCGCTGGCGGCGTAGAAGACTTCTGATTTTCAATTTATTTTTAAGTTTCAGAATAGCATTTTTTTAGTCCTTTTACTTCCCTCGCATACTGATGGGAAGTATTGTATTAGAGAAACAATCACCCTCCGAGAATATTCACGTTAAGATCAGCTAGATTACGAAAATATATATTTTCAATTCCTTCCGTCTGTCTATCTGCCTATCTGTCTGCCCGTCGTCTGTCTGCTGTTTGCATGTTTGTGCATTAACTAAAAAACTACTTGTCGTGGAGCAGTCAGATTTGGTAGATAGTTGACGCTACTTCTAGAGAAGGAATGCCCAGACTTTTACTGAAAAATATACACGGTGGACCGCGTAAAGGGAATAGATAATGAAAAAGAAAATTTCTTTAGCTCAAATTTTAAATTTCCATGTTTCATGAAATTTTAAACCTATTTAAAAAAAATGTAACCACTACTACACTTCCACTTTACTATGTGGATGCGCAACTAAAAATGTGACATATGGCAATAATATTTGGCATATAGTTAATACAATTGGCAAGAAAGTGATCTATTTAGTTTTATTATACAGGGCGGTCATCCTAAGATATAATTCAATAACCATGACGGAAATTTGTAAAGGTATTTATGCAAGCCTTCCATATCTGGTACCTTTTATTTAATATTTAATTCTTGCAGTCGGATGATCACTATTTTTTTGGAACAAAAGTTATCGGGTTTTTTTTGTAATAATAGTGATAATTATATTCCCTTTTATTATTTTCATATGTCGTTTCGTAATTAACATTTTTTTAGAGTGACAGCTCGGTATAAATAAAGAGGGAAGTTCGGGGTAAATACCTTTACCGATTCATTGTGAATATGTAAATTACTTCTCAGCTCTGATGGATTGCTGACAATCACTGGCTAAATCTTGACCTCAATTTTAACCAACTTAATTCCCGCCTAAATATGAGTAGAATACATTAACATAATTTTTGTCCTAATATAAATTACTTCTTACGAGGGTTACAGTCGTCCATACAGGAAGTATATACACCATTTTTTTTAACTTAAGTTAGAGAACTTGCAATAAAATAAGTAAAACAAACAAAAACTCTACAAAAGTAAGCTAGAAGAAGTGTTAACAATTTTAAAAAGTATACAGGGTCCTGCAGCTCACCTCCCGTCTTCTACTACACCTAAACGATTTATTTTAGAAAAATGATTCAAACGGGACAATAGACTGTTTGTTAGAGAGCACATTTTAAAAATATTTTTGAATATACAGGGTGTTCCAGAAATTGGTGGTGCATCAAAGTTGTATCTTTTTAAATGGAACACCCTGTAGTTTTATTGATTTTTGGGACCCTTTCGAGCTACTGTACATATCCCTAGAATATTATCAAATTTGATTTGATAGTTCCAGAGGAATAAATTAAAATCGAAAAAAAAAAAATTTTTCGTCATATTTTAAAAAATTTATAAAAAATAGAAGAAACATCTTCAAACCAAAACTAAGGAACAGGTTGCTTATAATAAAAGGTTAGTTTATCCTACTATGAATATCGTAAAAATAACTTATACAGGATGTTCAAAATTCAATGCCAAACTATTCAAAATGTAATGATATTTTTCTCCATTTTTTCAAATGGGACACCCTGTATATTTTTATCTCATCGGATGCAGAATTAAAAAATGAGCATATTTTTTAATTACAATTATCTCGAGTATCTTAAAGGTTTTCGTCAAAAACTACTACAAATCGTAAAATTATTATCTAATAGTTTTACTTAACATTTTTCAAATCAATAACTAGAACTTATGTTCAATATGTGTTCCGTTTTATCATTTAGCTCCTCTAATGTTATTAAATAAGCAAATACCTAAATTAGACAGTTTCTCATATAACTGTCTATGCAGTTCTCCTCTTGAAGGCGTAAATGAAGGGGAGTAAACAGAAATCATATTCCTGTTGTTTCTTAACCATAATAAGGTAATTTAGTAGATAGCCATGGAAACAAATTTGCTTACAAACTGTCATACAAATAGACATGTCAATATTTTAAATTACGTATTAGTAATTTACAAGTTTTAAGCATTTTTTGTGATGGAGTACAGCAGAGAAGAGCTAGTAGATATGATTTTCATATTAGGAGAATCAGAAAGAAACTGTTTTTTGGCAAGTCGAGTTTACGCACAGCGTTATCCGGAACGGAGACATCCCGACAAAAGAAGCCTGAACAACTTATTAGAGAGATTTGTACAAACGGGACATGTAGACTATACAAAACCAGTTAGAAATAGACCCGCTCGAAATGAAGAAAATGAATTGTCTGTGCTATTATCTGTTACGGAAAACCCTTTCGTTAGTCAAAAAGCAGTCGGTGATGCCGTAGGTGTAAGTGAGAGAACCGTTCAACGAATTTTAAAGGACAACCGTTTTCATCCCTACCATATCCAGTTTCATCAACAACTCTTCGATGCAGATTTTGAGCAACGTGTCGAATTTTGCAATTGGGCGCAAGCTAAAATTAGGATAAATTGTGAGTTTTTTGATAAGGTTTTGTTTTCTGATGAGGCCACATTTCATAAAAACGGATTTGTGAATCGCCATATCTTTCATTACTATTCCGACCACAACCCAAGGATTTTTAGGCAGGTTGACCAACAACACAGATGGTCAATAAATGTATGGGGGGGAATTATTGGTGAACATGTTATTGGTCCTCACTTTTTTAACGGACATTTGAATGGTGCTATGTATCTTGATTTTTTGCAAAATCAATTGCCAAATTTATGTCAAAATTTACCAATACCTTTGAGAGATGCAATGTGGCTGCAACACGACGGAGCCCCAGCACATTATTCATTACAAGTCAGGGACCATCTCAATACAACCTTTCCAAACCGGTGGATTGGAAGAGGAGGGCCATGTAATTGGCCGCCCCGATCACCCGACTTCACTAAATTGGATTTCTTTTTGTGGGGCTACGTTAAGGAAATCGTTTATCAGGAACCTCCAACCACACCAGAAAACATGCAGCAAAGAATCAGGAACGCATTTCAAAACATTACACCCGACCTATTAGGAAGAGTAGCAAGATCATTTCATACCCGCCTTCGTTTGTGCCTCCAAGAGAACGGAAGACATATTGAACATAAGTTCTAGTTATTGATTTGAAAAATGTTAAGTAAAACTATTAGATAATAATTTTGCGATTTGTAGTAGTTTTTGACGAATATCTGTGAAACCTTTAAGATAGTCGAGCTAATTGTAATTAAAAAATATGCTCATTTTTTAATTCTGCATCCGATGAGATAAAAATATACAGGGTGTCCCATTTGAAAAAATGGAGAAAAATAGCATTACATTTTGAAAAGTTTGGCATTGAATTTTGAACATCCTGTATAAGTTAGTTTTACAATATTCATAGTAGGATAAACTAACCTTTTATTATAAGCAACCTGTTCCTTAGTTTTGGTTTGAAGATGTTTTTTCTATTTTTTATAAATTTTTTAAATTATGACGAAAATTTTTTTTTTTTTCGATTTTAATTTATTCCTCTGGAACTATCAAATCAAATTTGATAATATTCTAGGGATGTGTACAGTAGCTCGAAGGGGTCCCAAAAATCAATAAAACTACATGGTGTTCCATTTAAAAAGATACAACTTTGATGCACCACCAATTTCTGGAACACCCAATATTCAAAAATATTTTTAAAATGTGCTCTCTAACAAACAGTCTATTGTCCCGTTTGAATCATTTTTCTAAAATAAATCGTTTAGGTGTAGTAGAAGACGGGAGGTGAGCTGCAGGACCCTGTATATAAAATATAGGTTGGCACACATTTCGTACTATAAAAAACGAACAGAACTAAATTACACTACAGTATGTACTAAATAAAAAATGATTCATTTTTAATGACACCTATTACTTTCCACGCTTATTGAAGGGAAGTATTAATGGTAATCATGAGAAAAGTCACTTTCCCAGATTTCCTTGAGATTCATTACAAAAATTTGGTTCTTTTAAGTACTACATGTTTGTTTACCTGTGTGCTTATTTATCTATCTGTATGTCTGTAAGTTGATCTGTCGTCTGTCGGTTTGTTATCTCTCTGTTTTTTGGCGATATATCTTCAAAACAATTTGACCGAAAATAATAATATTTGGCAGATAATTGAAGTCACTCCCAACAAACGAATATGGCATACCTTAGTGAAAAGTGTTCAGGCAGATACCTTGAAAAAATTGCTACTGAAGGAAATATAGCAGATAACGCCAATATTTGGAATATAGCTAAGATGATTGCCAATCAAGAAACCTGCTATATTTTTTATGAAAATTATACAGGGTCGCCACATTTAAGAAAATAACGAACGAAGTAAATATTAATGAAAAAACTGGCTGTACTTTTAATAAAAGATGCATATGTTGGTCATCTTAAGAAATAATTAAATAAGGAACTATGGTGAAAATTTAGCAAAGGTATCTGTACAATATTTTTCATTTATTCTGTCTGTTGTATGACCACCCTGTATATTTTCTTCCTGAAAATAGTGACAACTACATTGCAAATAATATCTTCCTTTGTCACTTCATAATTAATTAGTTTTTGGAGTGACCGTCTTATATATCTTCACTAAAAGTTAAATTTTTCACATTTCAAAATAATATTTGGAATGTAGTTGACACCATTTCTGGGAGGAAATAATTTTTACTTTAAAAAAATGTACCTATAGGGCGGTTATCAATTAAGTAGATATAATATATAATTAAATGCAAATACAAATTTCCTAGAATGTAAGAGTAGTCTAAAATAGAATTGAGGAAATGAATATATTATTAGCAAAGAATACTCGTAATTATTTAAAACTCTTACTAAAGACTTATTCATAGATAAGTACAAAAACATATATCTTTCTAAACAAAATACTTTGCTGGCTATACGCCACGAACAACATTGGATTATAAGAATTACGTACAACGTAACTGTCACAATAATGTTAACATTAATTTTAAATTATCCTGTGCAACAAAACCAAAAAAAAAAAACAACTAAAGAGTAGACGCTTCTGTATTGATGCATTGGAGATGTGCGCGTGAAGATATCTGTTGCGAATTGCTGGACTTCCTATAGTTCCAACATAATACACCAGCAAACATATCTCCAGAGCAACCGACCTGCATCGTATTATCCACATCATCTTGTTTTGGCCACATCAACTAGAGAATGCAGAAAATAAAATGACCGATAGTTAAAGGAAAACCTCATGACAAGAGGCGTAAAGGTCGTCCGCAAAAACATTGTTCTGATGACCAAGATGCTAATGGGAAAGAGCGTAGGTAAGGCCTAAGGTACGCCTGACAAGCAACTACAACAGATTGTGTACCTAATGCTGTCATACGTACAATACAGGAAAGGAAGTCCAACTGGAATAATGCAAAGAATCTGCAAAGACATTATGAACAAAAAGTAATTGGCAGATAATAATAATAATATTTATTACTCCTCTTAATGTTACAGTATACAAGTATATTAACATTATGGGATTGTCACTTGGTATATAGAGACTTTCTATTTTACGAGGGCCACACCAAATATCTCGCTTAATATATATTGTAGAAGAATAAAGTTTTAGAAACAGTTATCCCATTTTTTGTGAGATATATTTCAGTAAAAAGAAATTTGAAATCCATAGCCTACTTTATGAGATATATTACAAAAACCTGAAAAATAGGAAAACCACAAACGGTTATAGCTTCCTTATTTAAGGAGATACGAAAAAAGTTAAAGGAATGAAAGTTGACGGCAAAGACAATAAGAATAATAACGTGTAACAAAAAAATCGAAAAATGCAGTTGGCTTTGACATACGCTATTGTGCAAAAATGAAAAATACATATCTCAAAGTAGGCCATGACGCCATTAATTCCGTTATTTTTTTCTCATTCCAACGATATAAATCATGTCACAGAAATTTTAACCGATAGTGTCAATATTTAATATTTTACGAATACCACAATTCATATAATTGAATCGTAACAATCAGCTGTGCCATAATAGTAAATTATTTATTACAATTTAATACAAACCAACAAATATCTCACAAATAAAAATACAAGTACAAAACGAACATCCAAAGAAAAAAACGAAAAACTATGTATAACAGTACTACCTACTACTATATTGAAAAGAAATTGTGTGTATTTATTTTTCTAACTACAAATGCTCAAATTGTGCACCATGCATTCTGACACATAAACGTGCTCTACGAGACACGTCACGCATTACATTTTGGAGCATTTCAGGAGTAATTGCCTCACATGCATTTCGAATTCTGGTTTTGATGTCCTCAATATTTTCAGGGGCAGTTTGAAATACCTTGTCTTTAATGTAGCCCCAGACGAAAAAATCCAAGGGAGTAATATCTGGTGATCGAGCTGGCCATAGAATGGGTCCATAGGTGCCTATCCAGCTATCTGGCATAACTTGATTTAAATAATTTGTACATATTACAGCAGTGTGAGGTGGAGCCCCATCTTGTTGAAAATATGAATATTTAATCTTTCTGCCGCTGTTAATTCATAAAGAAAATCTTGAAATTCGTTTTGCAGGAAATTAAGGTATCTACGAGCGGTTAATTTGCCATCATAAAAATAAGGTCCAATTACTTTAGTCCCTAAAAGACCCAACCAAACATTCGTAGAAAATCTTTCTTGGAAAGCAGTCTCTCTGCACCAATGTGTATTTTCTCGTGTCCACTTATAATGCATATTTCTATTGAAAAATCCATTATTAGAAAAATTTGATTCGTCCGACCAAAGAATTTTACTACATATCAGCGCGTCATTCCTTTTCTTATTTAATAACCATCTACAAAATCTTACTCTCCTTGGCTTATCTCCCTCATTTAAATGTTGAACTTTCCTCATTTTGTAGCATCGAAATCCGTTTTTTTTCAATATTTTTCTTGCACTGTCTTTTTTTATGCGACAGTTTCTCTGAATTTGTCTCAAAGAGGTTTCCTCATTTTGGTTAACATAATTCATTACTCTATTCACTTTTCTTACATTATCCGCAACATGCGCTCGCCTTACTACTTTTTTTGAAAATGAACCGTGCGTTTTTAGATTTTGAACTAACTTCCTAAACATAGTTCGATTTGGCTGCGGAGCATCTGGAAATCTATCTCCGTAAACCGTGACTGCCATCTCTGCGTCAAAATTGCACTGACAATAAATGCTAATCATATCGAATTTGTTATTATTGGTGTACACCATAATTACTGATATAAGATTTGTCTTAGAACTCGACAACGCAACATACAACATACAACAGTGACAATCTGTCAAATTTATTAATAACTGTATACATTGTTTTTCACTAATTATGGCACAGCTGATTGTTACGATTCAATTATATGAATTGTGGTATTCGTAAAATATTAAATATTGACACTATCGGTTAAAATTTCTGTGACATGTTTTACATCGTTGGAATGAGAAAAAAATAACGGAATTGATGGCGTCATGACCTACTTTGAGATATGTATTTTTCATTTTTGCACAATAGCGTATGTCAAAGCCAACTGCATTTTTCGATTTTTTTGTTACACGTTATTATTCTTATTGTCTTTGCCGTCAACTTTCATTCCTTTAACTTTTTTCGTATCTCCTCAAATAAGGAAGCTATAACCGTTTGTGGTTTTCCTATTTTTCAGGTTTTTGTAATATATCTCATAAAGTAGGCTATGGATTTCAAATTTATTTTTACTGAAATATAGCTCACAAAAAATGGGATAACTGTTTCTAAAGCTTTATTCTTCTACAATAGATATTAAGCGAGATATTTGGTGTGGCCCTCGTAAAATAGACAGTCTGTATGTACACATACAGGCTGGATCATTAATAATAGGCCATAGTGCAGGGGTAGATTCTTTGGGTCAAAATATGAGGATATAACCAAATATGCTTTAGTAAAATGTTGCTGCGGAAAAACATACAGGGTGTCACAATTCAAATTATTTAGTAATTACATCACGTTAGATCATAGAGGACGCTGCAGGATCTGTATCTGATGACGAATTTTTTTCATATTTTTTTTGGACGGAACATTGTGGTACTTCTGACCAGAAAATCTGATGAGGGCATCATTTCCATGTATAGAAGGTACACTTGGTAGAACTTAATAACTCCAACCGTTTTCAACGAAATTGCCGTTAAACATTTAAATAATTTTTTGAAAGACAAATTCAAATATAGTGAAACAAAGTGTATTTATGGAAAAAGTACGAAACGTAAGGGAAAACAAAATCGTAACATTAGCGTAAACTCTTTCTCACTTTCTTATGAACTAATGGAATATTTTCATGGTATTGAGATAAATACATAAATCAAAAGATTGTGTAAAATAAGGATCAATCTCATCAGAAGGGCAAAAAAGAACATAAAAGTTGACATAATGACATTAGTATTTATAGTATAAACTTTCCCCCATGTAAAAACAAAAACCCCGTGCTGCAACTTAGAGTAAATTTTCGATATGGACTCAACCTACTTCTATTCCTTTTCTATTTCTTTTAATAAACGATTTTCTTACATTGAAAAATACGTTATGCTGTTCTCTAATAAAATTGGCTGCGTTTTGTATTTTGTCCTACAGTTCTTCTCTTGAATTGATAGTATTTGCATAGACTAAATTTGTTTTCGGTAAAATTTAAAATATCAACGTTTCAAGATATTTTAAACCTATTTCAACAAAAAAATATATGTATATTTTTTTAGGATTACTATACTTCCACTCCACTATGTGGATGTGGCAGTAAAATTATTATGTCGAGGCATTTTAAATAAAGAAGTTAAAAAAATTAGCTCGAGGAACACAAGAACAAAATAAAATGATTAAATGACGTACATGACAGAACCAAAACATAACCAACGAACACTTTTCAATAAACACACTTTGTTTCATTAAATTTGAATTTGTCATTAAAAAAATTATTCAAATATTTAACGGCAATTTCCTCGAAAAGGGTTGGAGTTATCAAGTCCTACCAAGTGTACCTTTTATCAGTGTACATGACGCACTCATCAGATTTTCTGGTCAGAGGTACTACAACGTTTCGTCTAAAAAAAAATATTAAAAAAAATCATCATCAGATACAGGTTTTGTGGCGCCCTCTATGAGCTAACGTGATGTAGTATATAAATTATTGTTTCCTAGAATTAAAAAATCGGTAAAGGTATTTACACAGAACTTCCCTCGTTCATGGCAGTCTCTCTAAAAAAATAATAATTACGAAATGACATTGAGAATAATAATCGGAGTAGAGTTATTGCTATTATTACAAAGAAAACTTGATAAGTTTTGGTCAAAAAAATATACAGATTGCTCATCCAACAGCAAAAGTTCAATACTAAATAGCAGGTGCCACATATGGCAGGCTTGCGCAAATACCTTTACAAATGTCCACCATGACTGAATTATTTCTTGGGATGACCACCCTGTACATTTTTCAATAAAAGTATAATAGGTGCATATGCCAGATGTTATTGCCATCTGTCACATTTTCAATCCAACATTCACGTAATGGAGTGGAAGTATAGTGGTGGTTAAAAAATTTCATTTTTTTAAAATTTTTCAAAAGATGGTAAAATAATTTTCAAATTTTTTTCTTCTGAAATAGGTTTAAAATGTCAAAGGTAGAAATTTTAAATTAGAGCAAAAAGGAAAGTTTCCTTCTGTTCTATAGTAGTGCTAAAAAAAGTTTAAAAATTAAAAATGATGTATTTTTAAAATAGGTTTAGAATGCTATGAAACGTGAAAATTTTAAATTTGAGCAAATAAAAAAAAATTCGATCTATTTTAGTGGTAAAAACTTTTTGAAAAATGTTGGTGAAAAAAATTTTTAAATTTTTTTTTCTGAAATACCTAGGTTTAGAATGTCATTTAAATTTGAGCATTCTGGTGTTAAATTTTTTTCCAAACTGGTAACAAAATGTTGCAAATTTTTTTTTCCGAAATTGGTTTGGAATATCATGAAACGTGGAAATTTTAAATTTGAGCAAAAAAATTTTTTTCGTCTGTTCTATAGTAGTGATACATAAATGGATTAAAAATGTTTTCAAATTTTTTAAAAAATTCTTCAAAAACATTTTTAAATTTGTTTGAATAGTTTTAGAATGTCATGGAAACGTGGATAGTTAAAATTTGAAGAAAGAAAAATTCTATCTTAGTGATAAAATTTCCAAAAACTTTTTTTTTAATCAGGCTTAGAATGCCATGAAACGTGAAAATTTTAAATTTGAAGAAAGAAAAAAAATTCATTTTAGTAGTAAAAATTTTTTCAAAAATATTGGTGAAAAAAATTTTCAAATTTTTTTTTCCTGAAATAGGTTAAGCGTGTCATGAAACGTAGAAATTTTAAATTTGAGCAAAAACAAATTTTTTTCATCTTGGTAAAAATTTTTTAAAAAATGTTTGAAAAAAATTTTCAAAAATTTTTTCAAAAATGTTTGAAAAAAATTTTCAAAAATTTTTTCAAAAATGTTTGAAAAAAGTTTTAAAAATTTTTTTTTTCCTGAAATAGATTTAGCGCGTCATGAAACGAGGACATTTTAAATTTGAGCAAAAAAAAATTTTTTTCATCTTGGTAAAAATTTTTTCAAAAATGTTTGAAAAAAATTTTCAAAAAATTTTTTTTCCTGAAACAGGTTTAGCGCGTCATGAAACGTGGAAATTTTAAATTTGAGCAAAAAAAATTTTTTTTCACTATTTATTCCGTTTAGACGGTCCACCCTGTATATTTTTCAGTGAAAATTCTACCAGTTCTTCGCTGACAGTAGGGTTAACTACCTACCAAATTTGACTGCTCTCCGTCAAGTAGTTTTTTAGTAAATACACCAACAGACAGACAGACAGACAGACAGACAGACAGACAGACAGACAGACCGACAGACAGACAGACAGACCGACAGACAGACAGACAGACAGACTGACGGAATTGAAAAACCTATATTTTCGGAATCTACGTGTTCTGAAACGTCAGAATCCGAAAAAATCTCGGAGGGTGATTTTTTCTCGAATACAATACTTCCCTTCGGTATGCGAGGGAAGTAAAAAGTTCCTCTAGCAAATTTGGCGATGATCAATCAAGAGGCTGTTGAGTTATTGCAAGAAAACTAAGAAATAATTTGAATTTTGACACTCAGCAACATTTTACTAAAGTATATTTGATTATATCCTCATGTTTTGGCACAGAATCTACCCCTGCACTATGGCCTATTATTAATGGTCCTGATTGTTGATCTGTATATTATATGTAAAATATAGTACTTAATTAGTAATTGAAACATACACAATAAATAAACATACAATAAAGAGATATAAAAATATTAAACATTATGACGTAGTATTATCATTAAAAAAAATCATCTATTAAATAAGATTCACATATTAAAAATTTGTTCAACTCTGCTTTAGATCTGCACATTTTTAGGGCCAATTGTATAAAAGTGGATCAACGAATATTCAGATAACTTAGTTCAAAATCTAAGATTACAATTGTTACAATAGTGGATCCTTGGATTTTATACAACTGGCACTTAAATATGAGGCGCCGTTTAAGACATTATTAAGAGTACAAATATATATAATAATTATCGAAATATATATATTTCTTCATTAAATATATTTATTCCGTTGAAATATTTATGTTTCGCGAATATATATATTTTGCTTACAAATATGTATTATTTTTACTAACACATGTTTATATAGAAATGATCTTCTGTCGTCGTACGGTAGGTGGCGCTATGCGGAATAAATGTAGGAATAATGTTTGTCATTCCCGGTTTCTGTAAATGTGAGATGATCCGCTAGGTGGCGCGATTAAAATTTGGCAATGAAATGAAATAACCAGTATTTTATTTCAGACAGAAACTATACCACAAATCACAAATTAATGAAATGGGCAACATACCTACATACTGTTTCATAATTTAATACAAACAAATCAGAGCACGCCCCATTCATGGTAGAAATATATACAGGTATGCTGTTGCGCAGCTTTTGCGGTAACCAATCATATACTTTGTCACCAACGGGAACCATATTGATAACCGGACCAATAGCGTTTCGTGCGCATATTTCAATATTTCAAATAATGTAGTGTATTCTATTGTACAAAAGGATATGATTCCACATACCATTTAAAAACAGATGCCTCATTTTGGAAATAAAGTTAAAATTTGACGAAATATTACTCATTTGGAAATATTTTAGAATGGTTTTGAATAATAATTAAGATTGTAGGTACATACATACATTTTGACATTGATGTAGCAAATTTTCATTGTAATTTTAGTGTTTTTTTACTACCGTGTAGTTATGGATATGCAAGACATTCTTTGTAAAAAATATGGTAAAAAGGTATACTTCTTTGATGCAGTATATAGGTATATATTTTATATGATCTAGTTCGGCGATTTAAAGAGTTTATAGGTTAAGTTATCAATACTAAAAAAATTAACGTATATATATATATGTAGTTCTATATAATCAAAATTTATCAAAGGGTTCATGAATACTATATGAGTTTTTAGTATGATTTTATGATAAATGTCAATTTTTTAATACAAAGAATATATTATATGTAATATATAAGTTATTTGTACAACAATATATTAATCTTTTTAGTTACAAATGCTATCGTCATAGTAAATTTTAACCAATATTTACGAAAAATACATACACCACAGGTAATATAACTTCTAATTGTATTGACACCTTGTGAGGGTATAGCGGACAATCACACAAGAAATCATACACTCGTCTTATTTTATACTTTTATTCTATAACAAAATAAATATATACTATACTTAATAAATAAAATAAGTATTATACTGAGACTTTTTACAACATATAGAGTATATTATAGAGTATCTTGGCAAGAGATGTAATAAGCGTCTTTAATCAAATTTTACAGAATAAAATCTAAATACTCCTACACAGTTTTAGATATATCCTAGATTTATGCATCATACTGCATACTAATTAACTTTTCTTTGAAATTAAACGATATGCATGAATATGTTTACTTGTTCTTACTTTTTGCTTTGTACGTTATATCTTGGAGGATGATTCTTGCCAAATGTTCTATAGGTACACATGAGGCAGAAGGACACGGATATTCGTTGGAGAATAGTTTTCAACATTTTTGAGATACCTTCTCTGGTGTCGCTTTAAAATCTCCCTCTTAAAATGCACTGAACAAATGCGAGCTGTAAAAAAAACAATTTTTATTTCTGACCTCATTTGTGTTAAATAACAAATGCAAACTTTTATATCGTAAATAGGTACATCTTTTACTAATACATATTTTGTAATTGTAAATAAGCCAATATACTTATTAACTAATTATTGTTTTTATAATTACCGTTTTTGAAATGATCAGGTTTTACTGGACAAATTTCTAACCATTTTCTCGATATTCTTCATTTTTTGGGAACCGAAAGAATATATTACATTTCTTTCAATTGAAGTTCCACTCCTATTTTTGTAACTGTTTATACTGCACCCAACCATGTCTTAAGTTTATTATAAATAATCGTTTCTTTTTTAACCTCAAAAATATCACACCATAGAGAAACCAAACACAAAAATGATATTTCGCAGTTACGCACCCCAACACGACTACTTTTACACCTGGTTGCAGGGGTAATAATACAATGTTGAGGGATAATATTATAAAAACTTGAAATATGTGTATCTAATATCACAGAATATTAGGATTCTCTGTCAATATACTGTGATATATCCAATATGGTTCCTGTTAATCCTGTTGGTTCCATGCGCAGAAAAGTAAAATTCTGGTAGCCCGGACGAGCATACCTTATATATGTTTCTACCATGGCCCCATTGCCAAATTTAATGCGGGCGTTTTACCTAAATTTAACCCGCATGGCGCCACCTAGCGAACGACAATAAAAGGTCGTTTCTATATAAATGTATGTTAGCAGAAGTAATATTTATTTGTAAACGAAATATATTTTTACGAAGACATGTATATATATTTTTACAAAGATAAATATATTAGCAAATCTTATAAATATTTTAACGAAATAAATATATTTAATGAAAAAATATATATATTTCAATAGTTATTATATATATTTGTAATACTAATAATGTCTTAAACGGCGCCCCATACTTAAAGTACAATCGATTTTTTTTAGTTTTGTCAATTAATTAAACATTTTAACACCTAAATAACTAGGATTCTGTTGGCACACAGATAGTATAGAAAAAGGTAAGGCAAGACTTCCGTCAATGAATTATGATTTTATATATTAAGATTTCTGCAACGTCAGGTTTTAAGTCCAAGGTTCAATGCAAATGTTAAAATTCTCTCTATGACATCAAAGTGCAACATAATTAATTGGTGTTTAAATTTTAGATGTAAATTTATTAAAGACGAAAAAGAACGTCAAACTTGACAAAATTACAATTATATTTAATTTAGAATACAATGAAAATATGCTTTTTGTAATGCAAGCACCTCGTTTCTAGACTGCCGCTTTTGTAGCTCACAATACCTCTGATTTAATAACAAAAAGGTAGTTTTCACGCTCCACAATTTCATCGGGAAACAATTTAGGGCAACAGTTGTATACCAGCGTTCTACTTTTATTTTTTGACGGTAAATTATTTCTCAAAATTCAGACACAAAGTCTTTTCGTGTGTTGAGATATGTGTTTCTCTAATTGCATAGTGTAATAGTAGTAGTAGTTAGAATAATTATGGTTATATTGAGAAATTATTACATATTGCAATAAGATAATTCGTAAAGTGAAAAACATAATATACGACCTTAATAAACATTAATATAATCAGGTATCTAGCAAAGTCTATACAGTGTGAACCTAAAGAAACGCACAAAATTCGTATCTTTGGTATGTGTCGTTTGTCAAAAAAAAAAAAATCCTCAAACAGGTCGATTTTAGTTTTGTAAATGCTGCATTTTGTCACTATACCAAAATTTATGACTTCATTGGTTTTTGAGTTATGACGTCATCATAATTTTTCTTTAATGGAAACAGACATTTCTGTTTACTGTTTTTGGTGGTATATTCCTTTATGTTTTTAGTGATATGAAAAAAATTGGTATTACCTAAGCCATTCTTTTGGAAAAAATATGTTTATTGATTGATAATAATAATAATAATAATAATAATAATAATAATAATAATTTATTTTCCATAAAGACAACATTACAATTGTATAGGAATAGTCAAGTATAACATATACCTTAAAAACTAGGTAAAAAATCACATACAGTGTAAAAACATTTAGACAGTAAAAACAATTTTAACTTTGTTTTAAAATTCTGTAAGTTTCTAGCTACTTTATATTCAGAGGGTAAGTTATTAAACAATTTTGGTGCCATGTAATTTGGAGAATGATAGGTTATATTAAGTCTCGCATAAGGTATTCGAAACTCTTCCTTGTTACGCGTATTTGCATTATGAATATTTTTATTCGCAGTAAACATATTCTTGTTTCGATAAGCATAAACACACATTTCGAAAATGTACAAGCATGGTAAAGTCAATATATTATATTCTCTAAAGATCTCTCTGCAAGAGTGGGTACTAGAAACACGAGCTATACAACGCATTATCCGTTTTTGAGCAATGAAAACATTCTGTGATAGAGTGGAGTTCCCCCAGAAACAGACACCATATCTTAATCTAGACTCCACTTGGGCATAGTATAAATTAACTAATTGCTCCCTGGTAAGTACGGTTTTAATATTATTGAATAAAAATGAAATTGATGCTAGCTTGGAAATTAGATGTTCACAATGTGATTTCCAAGTCAGGCACTCATCGATATGTAAGCCCAAAAATGTTATACTCTCATGGGTACTTGTTATAATCGACCCATTGACCTGAAATGAAATTGACTCGCATTTTTTCTGTCTGTTATGAAACAGAGTTAACTGAGTTTTATCTGCATTGAAATACAACTGATGTTGACTGAAAAATGTAGATACCTTTTCTACAACATTATTACATTTACTTTCTAACACATTATGCCTAGGATCTGAAATAATCATAGAAAGATCATCAGCATACATTGAAAAGAAATTATTACATAAAACCCAATCGAGCTCATTAATATATAATATGTATAACACTGGGCCCAATATTGATCCCTGTGGAACTCCCATACTTAAAAGCGAACATTCAGAATTGGCTCTGTATACCATATTTTCACTAACATGTTGTATACTCACATACTGTCGACGATTGGTTAGAAATGAATTAATCCAGTTTAGTGGTTGTCCTCTAATCCCATAGTCATACAGTACAGTTAACAATTTTTCATGACTGACACAGTCAAATGCCCTGCTGAAATCAAAAAATATTCCAACAGGGCATTCCCCTGCCTCAATATATTGAATTATATTGTTATAAAATGTAGATATAGCTGTTACAGTGGATTTTCCACAACGAAAACCATGTTGTTTCTCGGACAAAATTTTAAATTCAGTTAAGAAATTTAACAAACGGTCAAGATAACAATATTCAAGTAATTTAGAGAAACTAAATGGGATTGTTACTGGCCTATAATTCTCTAAAGAATGAGGATTATTTTTCTTAAAAATTGGTACTACTTTACCCACTTTTAGGGATTCTGGAAACGTTCCCGTTTTAAAAGACATATTTACCAGATAAGTAAATGGTGTCAGCAGTAATTTTAAGACTTTCTTAATTAAAAAGCCGGGTACATCGTCTGGTCCAGACGACCTTTTATTTTTGAGTTTAATATTTAATAATGAAAACATCTCGTCTTCAGTAAATGGTCTTAGAAACAATGTATGTTCGATAATTTGGGGTTTTGTAGGAAAACAGGTATTATTAGTAACTGGTATTTTGTTAGCAATATTTATTGGTGTGTTTATAAAAAAATCGTTAAATAATGAGGCAACCGCTTCCGGATTTTGAATGGTATTATCTTCATAGTGTATTTGAAAGTTATTATGTTTTTTATTTTTATTTGATAATTCAAAAATTGTTTTCCATGCAGCTCGTGTGGGATTATTTGAATTAATAATTTTACTTTGATAATATTCTTTTTTTGTGTTATTGATAAGATTGTTGTGCGCCCTTTTTGCCTCATTGTAAACAGAAGTCAGGATATGTTCTTCTTAAAATATATAAATCTTTTTTGTTATTATGTGTGTTAATATAGTATCTACGTTCAGGAAAAAACCAGTTAAAATAATATAAAAATGTTTCAAAAAATAAATCAAATGCTGAATTAAAGTCGTCTACAGTATACAGGTGATGCCAATTTTCATTTTGAAGTGCTTGTTCAAATTTTAAAATAGCATTATCGTTAAAACTTCTTTTAATGTGAGACGTATTCTGAGAATTAGGTTTCTCAGAATGTAATTCTAATAGAACCGTTCTATGGTCTGAAATAATATTGTCTAGAACTAAACAAATTCCATCGTTTTTACAATTAATAAAAATGTGATCTATGCAAGTGCATGTAGTGTCTGTAACACGAGTTGGCCACTCTACCACAGATATTAAGTTAAAACTGGATAACACACTACACAAAGAATTAAAATAATTAACACTGTACATGTCAAAATTAAAATCACCACATAAAATAAAATCAATATTAGGTTTAAACAAATTACTTAGTACATCAGAAATCTTATTTAAAAAGATAACTTTGTCCCCACAAGGAGACCTGTAACAATTTAAAATTATTCGGGTAGTTCCATTTTGTTTAAAAGTAACAGCGCAAATTTCAAAATGCTGTTCAATACAAAAACTTTCAAGAATTATTTCTTTTACATCAATATCATCTTTTGCCCAAATTCCAACCCCTCCACATTTAAGAGAAGATCTGCAAAATGAGGTTATTAATTTATATCCACTAATTGGAAATGTATTGATTATATCTGGTTTGACTCCAGTTTCTACAAGACACAAAAAGTTTAAATTTGGGTAGCTGTTTATATCCAAATGTAAGTTATTAATTTTATCAGTATTCAAAGTATTTATATTAAGCAGAAGAATATTGGGATCAAAGATCAATCTTTTGCCATTTCCTTTTTGTTGCGCATCTGTAAAAAACGACTGATGCATGCACCAAAAGGCCATATTGATGGATTCATCGCTGTCTTAAAACTAGATTCATACACAGAGACTTTGTATGATGAATAAAGTCCAGGATGTTTCGGAGTTATAGATTCACATATTACCTCCGGCAGATGAGACTTGAGCTGTTCTGTCAATTCGATAGCCGTTATTTTTGGATCCACTCTATAGACATGAAGAAGCACATATTTTGGAACACCCTGTATAACAGATTCTGTATTATTTCCAACAATAACAGAATGCCTCCTCCTTCTTTTACCTTGATACCTTACATAAGTAATTATGAGAAAAATATCATCTCCATTGCTCAAATTGCGACCATCCAACCATTTGGAATTGACCAAGATGGGTGTAGACACTTTGCATACTGTTGTGAATCATCTCATGGGCAATTCGTCTCATCTCCAAGCCAATTCTGTCTTTCAATTCTTCTATGGTATCCGGTCTGTTAAATTATAACCTTGACTTTAACCTTCCATTAGTCTGGTGGGGTCTGAGAGGAACAGTGGTTTAGTTAAGTGATTATACCTTAAAAGTGGTGAGGGATGCATATCCCTTCCAGTCAGTAGCTGCATATCCAGACTTAATATAAAAATTAGTGTTGTCTTAGCCTTTGAGTGAATACGAGTGCAGTTTTATCCAGATTAATACGCCAGACCCCAGCAGACTAAACCCGTACAGTGACGCTTCCACCATATTGGTGGGTAAGTATTACAAATAACAAATATAAATTACTTGAATGGATAATTATTTTTTATATTATAGCGGTATATAAACAATGGGTGATTTTGAAAGAAAGCAGGACCAGCTTCTGGGACTGTGGAAGGAATGCGAATCTGATCCTGAGTTAGTGGATGATGATAGTAATTTAGAAGACAATGATGTAACATATAGTGATCAAAATACTGACACTGGACAGGAAATATCTGACACTGATGAAAATTATGTTGATGACTTTGAAGATCTGGATGCCTTGACATACACTGGAAAAGATAAAATAAGCAAATGGTCTAAAATAGCTCCGAGTACTGGATTTAATATCCGAACTCGAGCCGAAAATATTATTTCTCATTTGACAGGTGTGCGTGCACCATATAAGACGTATAAAACACAGTGTATTTTTATGCAATGAATGTGCGAATAAATAGGAAACAATAAGTTATGTGCATTTGATATTACTTAAGTAAATTTTCTGTTTTTTCTTTCTTTCTTTCTTCTCATTTATGTCAAATATATTTTTATTTTGTTATCTCTGAGGCAAATATACCTATTAATATCTTTATTACTATTAAATGTTATTTTTTATCACATACCCATTATATTATCGAATCAGAAGTCGCTTTCTAATATTTTACATGGGATAAAGGCATGGGGTCCTCTAGACCTCACCAGACCAATATACAGCGGTAGAGAAAGCAGACTAATGGAAGGTTAAGAAACCGCAAAGAAAAAAGTCTAAGGGAGTTAAATCCGGTGAACGCGGGGACCACTCAATCGGACCTTGACGACCTATCCACCTTCCAGTAAAAGTGTCATCCAAAAACTGACGCACTGCTGTCCCAAAATGAGGTGGTGCCCCGTCTTGCTGAAACCAGACGTTTCAGCAGGAATATCTTCATCTTCATTGTTGGGAAACATAGCTGCTAAGGCTGGCACTAACTCAACTCGCAAAAACTGCAAATATTTTGCGACCGTAAGATTTTCTTCAAAAAAAGGTCCCAATAAACGATCACCAATCATACCTGCCCACACGTTTACTTTGCCTCGTCGCTGTGTATGGGCTTCTTGAGTCCAATGAGGATTTTCCCGTGACCAATACCTACAGTTATGCCGATGTACAGTCCCCTTTAAAGAAAATATATCTCCATCAGAAAAAACAATGTTCTTTAAAAAATTTGGGTTTTCATCGCACAAGGTCATCAACTGTTTAGGAAACTGTAAGCGTCGATCTGGATCGTCCTCATTCAATTCGTGGATTAATTGCACTTTGTATGGATGGTATTTTTCTTTTTTCAAAAGACGTACAACATCAGTTTGACTCACGTTATGATTTAAAGCCAGCTGCCTTGCCGAAAGATGGTGGTTTTCCTCACTTTCTAGAAGAATATTTAATTTGGTTTCGTTGCTTGTGCTAGGGAGATCAGATCGAGGGAGGTCAGCCACACTGCTACTTACAGTGGATCTAGAAATTTGCCTTTCAGGATACTTCACATTGAAAAGATCACATGCTTCCTGATGAGTTCTTAGCCTATCACCATATCCAACCATCATCAAAAGTTCTACGCGTTCTCTTTCACTTAAACGTGGCATTGCATTCACTAGTTTTACACTATCTCAGAAGTGTCACAAAACTGAGGTTCTACACGTACCAGGAATAAAAAAGTTATCGATGCTTTGCACAAAAAGGCCTGTATCTCTCTGTTGTTAAGGTGATAGTTTTTTATTATTTTCTTTGTTGTTCTTATGTTAAATGTTTTCATCCTAGTTAAAACAAAAATTTAGGCAACAGGATTTATCAGTCCATAAGAAAGTGGAACATTACTGGTGAATTTGTTAAAGTAAGCTATTTTTACATAAAATGTCATTTTTTCAAAAGAATGGCTTAGGTGATATCATTTTTTTTATATCACCAGAAAGCTAAAGAAATATGCCACCAAAAACAGTAAACAAAAATGTCCGTTTCCGTAAAAAAAAATGATGGTGTCCTAACTCAAAAACCAATGTCGTCATAAATTTTGGTATAATGACAATATGTAGCATTTACAAAACTAAAATCGACCCATTCGAGGATTTGTTTGAAAAATGACACATATCAAAGATATGAATTTTGTGCGTTTCTTTAGGTTCACTCTACATTCCAGTTGCTAAATTATAACAAACGCAAAAGCTACTTTAATGCAAATTATTAAATTACGCCGAGAAGTTATAATATTTATAAATCGATGGTAGTTTTGGATGGGTCAAAAATTATATTTTGGTTCTTGCTATTAGAGTATAGAAAATATTGGTAAATGCTATTACATAGTAAGAGTCTTAAAGAGTACTTAAAAAGAAATAACGTTCTGACTAGTTCGCTTATTTGCAAATATTTAATTACACTATTCGAAGAAAAATGAACTGGTAGGTATTAGTCATTTTTCATTGGGGCGAGGGTCTCTGGACATCTGTAATTAATTATTTCATCTTATGTGGTCTCCTACGTTCTCAATGAACACCCAATATCCCAATTTAAAGATCCGTATTAAGGTTGATGCAAACTGTACGGATGCTCGTACATAAGATATCAGTTTTTACATGTGTATAGATTCTCCGTCATTTTAACTAGCTAAGCGCTAATTTGATATTAGCGCCTAGCCAAGTTATATTATATTATAACTAACCTATATTATAAAATGTGATATTATGATAAATTCTATCCAAAAATGCGTAATAATAGTTATTCAATTAATTAAATCGCTGTCATTGTTTTTATTCTTGATTAGTTGAAAGAAGTCCACAATAAGGAATATAAAGAAATGCATGTTTTAAAATCACTTAATTGAAATTACTTAAATACTTTTAATGGAACCTTCAGAGACTTTTTCGGATTTTGACGTTTCAGATCAGGTCACGTAGATTACGAAAATATGAGTTTTTCCATTTCGTCTGTCTGTCTATCTGTTGGTGCATTAACAAAAAAACTACTTGACGGAGAGCAGTCAAATTTGATAGGTAGTTAACGCTACTGTCAGCGAAGAAATTGTTAAACTTTCACTGGAAAATATACAGGGCGGTCTAAAGGGATAAATAATGAAAATAATTTTCTTTTGCTCAAATTTAAAATTTCCACGTTTCATGACACGCTAAACCTATTTCAGAAAAAAAAAAAATGAAAATTTTTTTCACCAACATTTTTGAAAATTTCTTTCCACGAATAGATGGAAAAATTTTTTTTTGCTCAAATTTCAAATTTCCACGTTTCATTGCATTCTAAGCCTATTTCAGAAAAAAAAACAATTTTCTTTTATAAATTTTGAATTTTTTTTTCCACGAATAGATGGAAAAAAAATTCTCTGCTGAAATTAAAAACTTCCACGTTTATTGGCATTCTACACCTATTTCAAAAAAAAAAATTAACATTTTTTTGAAAAAATTCTTTTTTGTTACCACTACATACTATAAAATACATGAAATATTTTTTCTTTTGCTCAAATTTAAAATTTCCATGTTTCAGGGCATCCTAGAACTATTTAAAAAAAATTCGAATACAAAAAAAAATTGCCTCTACTATTTATAGAATAGATAAGACATTTTTCTTTTGCTCAAATTTAAAATGTCCAGGTTTCATGACATTCTAAGCCTAAATTTTTTTTCCAATATTTTCTAAAAATTTTTTATAACTAGCATAGATGGAGAAGAAATTTTTTTGCTCAAATTTAAAATTTCCACGTTTCATGGCATTCTAGACCTACTTAAAAAAAAGAAATTGAACATTTTTTTGAAATAATCAAATCTTTTTTTTACACCATAGAATTGATGGAATTTTTTTTCTCGTTCAAATTTAAAATTTTCACGTCTCGTGACATTCTAAGCCCACTCCAAAAATTTTGAAAGTAAAAAAAAATAAAAAATTTGAAAATGTTTCACCACCACAAAATATAAAATAGATGACAGGAAAAATTGTTTTTGCTCGTATTTAAGATTTCCACGTCTCATGACATTCTTAACCGATTAAAAATATAAAATGTTTTAACCACTCCACTACGTGAATGTGGAACTGAAAATGTGACACATGGCAATAATATTTGGCATATGCACCTATTACAGTTTTATTGAAAAATGTACAGGGTGGTCATCCCAAGAAATAATCCAACCATGGTGGACATTTGTAAAGGTATTTGCGCAAGCCTTCCTTATTTGGCACCTGTTATTTAGTATTGAATTTTTACTGTCGGATGACCACTCTGTTTTTTGACCAAAAGTTATCACGTTTTCTTTGTAACAATAGTGATGACTATATTCCGATTATTATTCTCAATGTAATTTCGTAAATAATATTTTTTTAAAGTGACCACCATGTACAAATAAAGAGGGAAGTTCTGTGTAAATACCTTTACCGATTTTTTTAAAAATTTTTACCACTAAATTAGATGGAATTTTTTTTTCTTTGTTCAAATTTAAAATTTCCGCGTTTTATAGCGTTCTAAACCTATTAAAAAAAAATTGAAATTTTATTTACCATTTTTGAAAAAAATGTACCAACAAAATAGATGGAATTTTTTTCTTTCTTCGGATTTAAAATTTCCATGCTTCCATGGCATTCTAAACCTATTCAAACAAATTTAATATTTTTTTGAAATATTTGAAAATATTTCCAACATTTTTGTCACCAACATTTTTGAAAAATTTTTTACCACTAAAACAGATGGAGAAAATTTTTCATGGCATTCCAAACCTATTTAAAAAAAAAATTACCACTACTATAGAATAGAAGGAAACTTTCCTTTTTGCTCAAATTTAAAATTTCCACGTTTCATGACATTCTAAACCTATTTCAGAAGAAAAAAAAAATTGAAAATTGTTTTACCACCATTTTTGAAAAATTTTAAAAAAAATAAATTTTTTAACCACCACTATACTTCCACTCCACTATGTGAATGTGGAATTGAAAATGTGACTGAACGCAATAATATTTGGCATATGCACCTATTATACTTTTATTGAGAAATGTACAGGTTGGTTATCCCAAGAAATAATTCAGTCATGGTGGACATTTGTAAAGGTATTTGCGCAAGCCTTCCATATGTGGCACCTGTTATTTAGTATTGAACTTTTGCTGTTGGATGAGCACTCTGTATATTTTTTTGACCAAAACTTATCAGGTTTTCTTTGTAATAATAGTGATAGCTATATTCCGATTATCACTTTCAATGTCATTTTGTAATTATTAATTTTTTAGAGTGAACGCCATGCACAGATAAGGAGGGAAATTCTGTGTAAATACCTTTACCGATTTTTTATTCTAGTGTCCTTTGTCTAAACCTAATATAATAATAATTTAATATATTTTTTGAGGTCGTTTCTGATTTATCGTAATAATAACTCTCTCTATCTGAAATTATGCGTAACACCAAAGTTTTAATTGTAACTAACTTTTTCTTAAACTTTCCGTTTATACTGTTTCTGACACTAATTGAAATTAAACAGAAAGTTAGTTGTTAATCTTTCTAAAATCTTTCTGAACAGCATAACTTTCCATAGTAAACAACTAATTTCTTTGAATACTATAAAAGCTCGAACTATATGTATATTGGATTTTTGTTCAAAATAATGATTATTAAAAAATCAAGATATATGTTTATTATACAAAGTTGATATTCAAATATATTTTTTATGACGAAATTGAAAAATATGTATTAACTAAATTAATATTTAAATATGTGGTCACTATTCAAAACCCTCATAAGAAGGATGAAAATAATAAAATCTCGTTTTACACATATATCTATAATGACGATTTGTATTAAGATACACATAAGTTTATGGATAAATTTTCCATAATAACCCAGAACTCATTTTTATAGAATTTAAGCAATCGTTCTGCGTTTAAGATGTAGAAGGAAAATGAACCAATTATTTTATCAACTAAAATACCGCACCATATGTTAACTTTTTGTGGGTATTGGCCTTTACAATTGATAACCCAGTGAGGATTCTCTGTAGACCAGTATCTGCAATTTTGAGAGGATACCACCCCACTGAGAGTAAATGTAGTCTCATCAGAATACATAACTTTTTTTAGAACATTTATATTGTTTAAAAACTTCACTGGGCCCAAAAGCAATAATCTAATCATCACCTACTGTCAATGTGTGCAAGAATTGTGGCTTGAATGATTTTATTTTCTAACGAACAAGGCATCTTCCATTTTTTTCTCTACTCACATTCAGTTCGAAACCCCTTTGACGTAAACTAATTTGGGGTTTACCACGAGTTGAAGCTGTGATAACATTATTATTATTATCATGTCCTCGATTTCGAATTGGACGGCCAATTGGGGGACTTCCCAATACACTTCCAGTTCGCTTAAAACATGCATTTATGGCTGCCAAAATTCAAATTTCTACTTCTAAAACTAAATTAAACACAGGGGTGTATTCATGTTAAGTGTGTCATACTGTATATAACTAGAGTAAGCATTATACTGGTCGATGATTTATTGAACTCTTTATATAACTGTTACACATTATATGGGATACCCTTCCCTGATTTTATTAAATAATGTTAGTTTTAAACATATTTAATTTTATGTGTAGTTCAATTACAGAACAAAAAAAAATCACAGATCTTGCATCTTTCGCAAGTATCTTAAGCGTATTGAAAATACCAGATGCAACTATAATGCTCTAGGTCGAAGTCCTATAGGATCGTCCTATTGATATGCCTGCTAAATTACACCAAATTATTTTCTGTATTTCATTTTATACAAATATTATTTTTATTAATAATACTACGAAAAACTGAATAATTGTATATTAAATACCTTCGAAAATATATCTCTATAATATAGGTACAACCGTTGAGAGAAAGAAATAGAAAGAGAACGGTCTCGGAAGACAACGATTAAACAGTTATCGGACGAAAATCGACTGTATGCATGCTCAATAGCATAAGGACGAGTATAGCATAATAGTATAATTATTTTCTGTATTTCATTTTATACAAATATTATTTTTATTAATAATACTACGAAAAACTGAATAATTATATATTAAATACCTTCGAAAATATATCTCTATAATATAGGTACAACCGTTGAGAGAAAGAAATAGAAAGAGAACGGTCTCGGAAGGCAACGATTAAACAGTTATCGGACGAAAATCGACTGTATGCATGGTCAATAGCATAAGGACGAGTATAGCAGGGGAGTTCGGTAATTATAAACCTTCCTCGCATGTCTGTGGTCGGGTCGGCGAGGTACGACAACGGTCCACAAAAAAATTCCCTCAAATCAAACGATAAATCCAATTATTTTGAAAAAAACAACTAAATCCTCGATAACAAGCGTACAACGTTTACTTCAGGGGTGTTTTTCGAAAAATGACCACGCTTCGAGATATGATGAGTTAGAGGATTTGTGAATTGATACGTTTCAGGGCAAGCGTTAATTTATTAAGGCGCTCCATAAGAAAGCATAGCGCACACAATATTGAGTAATTAGAAAAAAATATTAAGTATTAAGATATGTACGTAGTATTACGTAGAAATAAAGCTGACGTGCTGTAAATTTCAAATATACAACAAAAATTTTTTTTACTTTTCCGGAAAATCGCCCCCTGCAACCTCCTCTACATGGCGATTTTTCTACGACCAAGTCAAATCTTCTTCTCTTTTGATGGGGCATCGTTTAAAATAGGTAGTAGCTTTTAGCAACACATTGCAAACGGAATGACACAATAGAGGCAGCTTCTTACTCTACTACCAGGCCGGCGCAGCGGCCTAGACAGATCTGTCGCTCTCGATACCTTTTTCGTAAGATGGGTCCTATATCATGCGCCCAGTAGTATTTTCAATACTAATATATTTCTTTAATTTTAAATTATTTATAACTTTTTACTCACCGATCAGTCTTATTATGTCTTGCCCTAGAAAGCACTAATTTATTGTCCCAGTTTCAACATAATCGCATATTCCATTCTTAAGTCATCGTGCTTACAAAAAAACGTGACAGACGAACGTACAGACGAATAGAGAGACGGACAGACAGAAACGGCCACATTGACGGACATTTTAGCAGTTGTTCAGAATTCGAACGCTAACACAATGATATGAAAATTTTTTCTCTGCGATCGATATTTGTCTTTAGAAATGTGCCAATCAAATGCAATATACTCTTCATTTTCGTAGCGCATAATAATATGGTCAGGTCACTAACAAAAATTATTATTTTCAAGCATTATTCACCCAATAATAGATCAGTTTGTGCATACACTGTGTATATATGTATAGAAAGAATGAATACTCTAGAATTTCAACACTTAATCATATAATGTTTCTAACAAATATTAAATCTTAAAACTTATGTATCTAGACCTTTAGAAATCAAGATACTTACGATTTCCTATGACATTCAAGTTGCAGATCAACTGTTGTATTATGTTCTTCGGAAATTTAAAACGAAACGTATATTACATTTGATCGGCACATTTTTAAAACCGGAGAAATCGCTAGTAGAAAAAAATTTTTATATTACTGTGACCGAATTCGAAACAAATTTCAATATGTTCGTCTGTCCGTCCATTCGACCGTCACGTTGCTTATAAGCACTTTAACTTAAGAATGAAGAGTTAGATTGTATTGACATTTGGACAGTAAATCAGTATTAGCTAGAACAACGACTCTATTGTTCTTGAGGAAAATTGGCCAATAAATAAAAAAGTTATAATTTATTTAAATATTTAAAAAAGTATTTTGTTTCGTAATTAAACAAAAAAAAATCATTATTTAGAAAAAAACTGCGAAGAGTTTCCCATAGAATGTGCCACAATTATATGAAATGTTCAATAAATCAGCAAATCATAAGAATATAATGTTTACTCTAGTTTTTATTTAATTTCAAAGAAACATAATATTATTTTCACTGAGAAAATGTGTCAGTTCTCCAAAGATAGCAACCAATTATAAAATATATAAAACTTGCTCCTTAATTAAATTAGTATCTAACGTGTGAGCACTTCATTTTAATGAAACAAACAAGTTACTCAACGAAAGAAACAAGAAAGAAAACTCATTAAAATTACAATTTGAAATATCAAGTTTTGTTTTATTACGGTTAAATACGGTGTGCTCTGATTTGATTTAATTCCCGAAAAACTTATAAATTACAAACTACTGGTATATGTTCAATTATTAATTGAATTATGAAGCTTAACAACAAGTTCTCATTGTTTTAAACCAACACACAGGCGAAGAGGCGAACGTTATTTGAAAAACAAGCTAACCGTTATACTCTTTGCCGATTTACTAAACTTGTTATATAATTGTTGCACATTCTGTTGGATACTCTTCGCACTTTTTTTTAAATGACATTAGTTTCAAACATAATTACAAAACAAAAACAAAATTTTTTCATTCCAAAATTTAATAACTTTTTTATTTATCGATCGATTAATTTTGTTCAAAAACAATAGGATTCTTCCTATAACTAACATTAACTTACTGTTCAAATTTCAGTACAACTGGACCGTTCGTCCCTAAGTTATCGTGCTTAAAAGAAACGTGACGGACGGACATACAGACAGACTGACAGACGGACGGGCATTTTGAAAGTTGTTCCGAATTAGATGATCAACACAGTGATATGAAACTTTTTTCCTTACGAGCAATATTACCGGTTTTAAAAATGTGCCGATCGAATGCAATATACTCTTCGTTTTGTATTTGCGAAGAGTATAATAATTAGAATGGATTAAATGAAGTTTCAGAAGCCACTTCAAATACCTTCCTCGTTATAATTTACAAGAGAATTAATGTCATATAAATATTATTAGCATTTGGAAGAATCATCTTATAACGAACGAACACAACATTTCTAGCTACTTGAAAAGCTCATAGCAACACTTAAATAAGCTTGTTTTCAAGATAAGAGTAGTTTGAAATAAGTTATTAAACTATTTAGAAATTTATTATTTATTATTATTCGTTTTTACATACTTAACCACCATAGAATAATTACAAGATTCGCTGATCTTGATATTGTTCGTTCCACATTTTTCTCTCTTTCTATGGTCTCAACCTACTAGGTATTTTACATAATTAGATTTAGAGATGTTTTTATTTTTTGATGGTAAAACAAAAGTCATAAAATATCTTTTAAGACAAATCGGTTGCAGAAAGCATGTGTAAATATTTTACAGAGGCAGGCATATTAGCAGCAGATTGTTGGTCTTTCATTAGTGCTTGGATAACCAAATCTTTTGGAGCATGTATTATTTGTAAATATCTAGAACGTATTACTTTTATTATTATTAGTAATAATTTTTACCTAATATCTCTAAGATCTTATTCGTTCAAGTTTCACATTGGATCGTCTTAATAGAGACATAACATTCCCAGATATGTAGGTGGATAGCAGTAAGAAGATTTTGATGATGCGTTTTCCAATTCAAGGTCTTATAGTACACCAATAATCATAAGACGACGCGATGCACTTTTTTCTATTAAGAATAAAGGAAGATAAAGCTAAATATATATATTTTTACAGTGTCTCCAAACAAAAAGGTGTAAGGAGCAGAATATGATAAAAAAGAAATAACATGTAAAGAACATATGGAAAATTCGTTAAAAAGAATTATCGTAAGTATCCAAAATTATTTCCTTTATCAGTTATGATCACAATTATATGATTTGTAGTTTTCATAATGCAAAGCTATATAACCAGCTACGAATTAAAAGAACATATCTAACCTAAATAATAAAACACATGATGCACATGTCACTGAAACGAGCAAGCCTTTTAGTACAATTTTCTAACATACAAAAACAGGTTTAGGAGAGTATACCGGGTGACACAGGAGACATGTAACACCTCGTAGCATGTTTATTTAAAAAGACATTATTTTGAAATTTGGTACACTTATATAATGCGTGATTGTCCTTTTTTAAGTACAAAAAATTTGTGTCCACCACTTCCGGTTTCACCGGAACTGACATCTACTGTGTTATTTTAAATGGCACCCTGTATATTTTTTTTACCTATCTGATTCGTCCCTAGATTCTCTTTTCAACCATGTATCGGAACATGGTATTTGTTTTTAAAATGACAGTTAATATCAATTTTAGTTTTTTAAGTCTAGGTGGCCCTGATATGAACCTTGGCAGATATTGTTGCGTAGTGTGCCGTGATATCGAAAGGCCTCTGGCATGCAACTTTGTGCCTCATGTTTTTTTGGGAATAACCAGTAGCTGAACAGACTAATAAGATCTAACTTATGTAAAAAAATATCTTTAAACAACCCACGATATCTTAAAAACCAAGATAGGAACCCCATTTTCTTACTTCACCTAGTTAAAAAATACTTATTTATCTTTTATTTTTGTCCCATGCAATTGCTGTGCCTATCATATTTTGCTTTCTTCATTAAAATTAGTATCGAATGTTATTGCATAGTAATGAATATTGTATTGCAACAAAATTATTTACTAAGCAGGCGGTGGAAACAAAATTAAAGTAGATAAAACGATTTTTTTAATAAATAAGAAACATCAGTAAAACACATTTGAACAAAATTGATGAAAAACCATTACACTATGTAATACATTTTTACAACGAATGAATGAAATTAAAATAAAATATTTACTGAAGTGCTACATACAAAAACATTTTTTTACTACAGATGTTCAAAATGTTGTCCGTTAATATCTCTGCACAGTCGTGTTTTTGTGACGGTAGCCCTAAGCACGTTATCTAACTGTAATTCAGTAATCCCATCGAATGCTCTTCTGACTCTCATTTCCATGTCTTCTCTGTTTGTTGGTGGAGTCCTGTAAACGTTTTCCTTGAGGTGGCCCCATGCAAAAAAATCAAGCGGCGTAAGGTCTGGTGACCTTGCAGGCCATCGAACGGGCCCATTTGTTCCCATCCAGTTTTCTCCAAACCTTTCTTTAATTCACCACAACTCTGCTGTTTTGTGGTGGAGCCCCATCCTGTTGAAAAATTATTGGGTTAACATTAGGTGGCAGTTCTTCCAAAAAATCTTGTATCTGGTTTTGCAAAAATCCCAAATATCTTTCTTCATTTAATGGAGCATAAAAAATTATTGGCCCCATGATTCTTCTGCCAATTACTCCTAACCATACATTAAAACTAAATCGCTCCTGATGTGCACTTTCTCTCATATTTCTGGGATTTTCTTGTGCCCAATAACGGGTGTTGTTACGATTAAATAATCCCAAATTAGTGAACCCGGTCTCGTCGGAAAATAAAATTTGTTCATGAAAATTGTTGTCCAAATTGTGTCTGTTTAGAAACCAATTGCAATAGTTCAATCTTCTTTGAAAATCATTTTCATATAAATGCTGGTGTATTTGGTACTTGTATGATTTAAATTTATGTTTTGCGTCGAGCTGATTCCCGATTTACACCGGTTTGGTCCTCATCTGTCTTATCGAAATCGGGATCTACCTCGACAGTTGCAAGTACATTGATTTCCGACACTTCATCGATAATGAAATTATTTTCCGGTACTTCTGGTTCACTTCTGAATTGCCGTTCAACTCTTAAAAAATAGTTGTTTGGTGGATGAATTCTTTCGGGAAATCTTTCTTCATATAAGTCAGCAGCCAGCCTGCTATTTTTTTTTACATTTGCCATAGATTAGTAGCATATCTACTTTTTCATTTCGTGAATACATGACAAAATAGAGTAAAAACGTGATAACTTAGGTATAATTTAATGAAAAATACTTAAATTGCTGCCAAGTAAACAATTCTTAATTGTCAAATCAAAATGACGCGTCCTTTTTACATCTTCTGTTGTTTCCACCGCCTGCTTAGTAAATAATTTTGTTGCAGTACAATATTCATTACTATGCAATAACATTCCATACTAATTTTAATGAAGAAAGCAAAATATGATAGCCACAGCAATTGTACTTTACGAAAATAAAAGATAAATAAGTATTTTTTTAATTAGGTGAAGTAAAATAATGGGGTTCCTATCTTGGTTTTTAAGATATCGTGGGTTGTTTAAAAATATTTTTTTTAAATAAGTTAGATCTTTTTAGTCTGTTCAGCTACTGGTTATTTAAAAAAAAAAATGAGGCACAAAGTTGCATGCCAGAGGTCTTTCGATATCACGGCACACTACGCATCAATATCTGCCAAGGTTCATATCAGGGCCACCTAGACTTAACAAACTAAAATTGATATTAACTGTCATTTTAAAAACAAATGCCACGTTCCGATATATGGTTAAAAAGAGAATCTAGGAGCGAATCAGATAGGTAAAAAAAATATACAGGGTGCCATTTAAAATAACAGAGTAGATGTCACTTCCGGTGAAACCGGAAGTGGTGGACACTAATTTTTTATACTTAAAAAAGGATAATCACGCATTATATAAGTGTACCAAATTTCAAAATAATATCTTTTTAAATAAACATGCTACGGGGTTTTACATGTCTCCTGCGTCACCCGGTGCACAACACAAAGGTGTTTACCTATAACTTAATTTTCATCTCTTTCACAAACTCAATTAGTAAAAAATATTATTTTATTTGAGGAACAGATGAAGTACATTAAAAGGTGTCGAGATACCATATTTAATTATATTGTTACATAATTTATCATATTCTACGCGCATTTTCTATATTCCTGTAATATATGAGCCAGGTGAACTATATGACATTGCAACATACGCAAATATCAGAGATGTAAATTTTAAGTTTAATCAAGTGTGCAAGGTAGCACAAAATTTCAATCGGATAAACGCTATTTTCTTGAGCAGTTACAGTTTCCATGCCAAAACTCATATGACAATTCAGAGTGAATCAGTAAATATCTAGTGGGTTTTATGCAATCTAATATTTCTCCATATAGAGGGTTAGGCAAATGTGTGGAAACATCTGATTTCTAGCTAAATTATAAATTAGATTAAAAAATACCCTTAACAAATGTTTTTGTAGTATTTTTATTATATTCAGTGACGTATTTTGATTTTCAGTAGCTACCCTATTCTTCGAGTTATGACGCCCTCGGCAGTTTTTTTAAATATACAGACTGTCTATTTTACGAGGGCCACACCAAATATCTCGCTTAATATCTATTGTAGAAGAATAAAGTTTTAGAAACAGTTATCCCATTTTTTGTGAGCTATATTTCAGTAAAAATAAATTTGAAATCCATAGCCTACTTTATGAGATATATTACAAAAACCTGAAAAATAGGAAAACCACAAACGGTTATAGCTTCCTTATTTGAGGAGATACGAAAAAAGTTAAAGGAATGAAAGTTGACGGCAAGCAAAGCGAAGACAATAAGAATAATAACGTGTAACAAAAAAATCGAAAAATGCAGTTGGCTTTGACATACGCTATTGTGCAAAAATGAAAAATGCATATCTCAAAGTAGGCCATGACGCCATTAATTCCGTTATTTTTTTCTCATTCCAACGATATAAAACATGTCACAGAAATTTTAACCGATAGTGTCAATATTTAATATTTTACGAATACCACAATTCATATAATTGAATCGTAACAATCAGCTGTGCCATAATAGTAAAAATTCACTTTATAATAATTATAATTCCGTAATTATTTATTACAATTTAACACAAACCAATAAATATCTCATAAATAAAAATACAAGTACAAAACGAACATCCAAAGAAAAAAACGAAAAACTATGTATAACAGTACTACCTACTACTATATTGAAAAGAAATTGTGTGTATTTATTTTTCTAACTACAAATGCTCAAATTGTGCACCATGCATTCCGACACATAAACGTGCTCTACGAGACACGTCATGCATTACATTTTGGAGCATTTCAGGAGTAATTGCCTCACATGCGTTTCGAATTCTGGTTTTGATGTCCTCAATATTTTCAGGGGCAGTTTGAAATACCTTGTCTTTAATGTAACCCCAGACGAAAAAATCCAAGGGAGTAATATCTGGTGATCGAGCTGGCCATAGAATGGGTCCATAGGTGCCTATCCAGCTATCTGGCATAACTTGATTTAAATAATTTGTACATATTACAGCAGTGTGAGGTGGAGCCCCATCTTGTTGAAAATATGAATAATTTAATCTTTCTGCCACTGTTAATTCATAAAGAAAATCTTGAAATTCGTTTTGCAGGAAATTAAGGTTTCTACGAGCGGTTAATTTGCCATCATAAAAATAAGGTCTAATTACTTTAGTCCCTAAAAGACCCAACCAAACATTCGTAGAAAATCTTTCTTGGAAAGCAGTCTCTCGGCACCAATGTGTATTTTCTCGTGTCCACTTATAATGCATATTTCTATTGAAAAATCCATTATTAGAAAAATTTGATTGGTCCGACCAAAGAATTTTGCTACATATCAGTGCGTCATTCCTTTTCTTATTTAATAACCATCTACAAAATCTTACTCTCCTTGGCTTATCTCCCTCATTTAAATGTTGAACTTTCCTCATTTTGTAGCATCGAAATCTGTTTTTTTTTCAATATTTTTCTTGCACTGTCTTTTTTTATGCGACAGTTTCTCTGAATTTGTCTCAAAGAGGTTTCCTCATTTTGGTTAACATAATTCATTACTCTATTCACTTTTCTTACATTATCCGCAACATGCGCTCGCCTTACTACTTTTTTTGAAAATGAACCGTGCGTTTTTAGATTTTGAACTAACTTCCTAAACATAGTTCGATTTGGCTGCGGAGCATCTGGAAATCTATCTCCGTAAACCGTGACTGCCATCTCAGCGTCAAAATTGCACTGACAATAAATCATATCGAATTTGTTATTATTGGTGTACACCATAATTACTGATATAAAATTTGTCTTAGAACTCGACAACGCAACATACAACATACAACAGTGACAATCTGTCAAATTTATTAATAACTGTATACATTGTTTTTCACTAATTATGGCACAGCTGATTGTTACGATTCAATTATATGAATTGTGGTATTCGTAAAATATTAAATATTGACACTATTGGTTAAAATTTCTGTGACATGTTTTATATCGTTGGAATGAGAAAAAAATAACGGAATTAATGGCGTCATGGCCTACTTTGAGATATGTATTTTTCATTTTTGCACAATAGCGTATGTCAAAGCCAACTGCATTTTTCGATTTTTTTGTTACACGTTATTATTCTTATTGTCTTTGCCGTCAACTTTCATTCCTTTAACTTTTTTCGTATCTCCTCAAATAAGGAAGCTATAACCGTTTGTGGTTTTCCTATTTTTCAGGTTTTTGTAATATATCTCATAAAGTAGGCTATGGATTTCAAATTTCTTTTTACTGAAATATAGCTCACGAAAAATGGGATAACTGTTTCTAAAACTTTATTCTTCTACAATAGATATTAAGCGAGATATTTGGTGTGGCCCTCGTAAAATAGACAGTCTGTATAACGCAGATCTTCATTTTCAGATAGACACTTTTTCAACAATTATAATTATGTAGAGTCTGGTTGGTGTGATTTTTTAAATATTAAATAAAATAATGAAATGTAGAGTAACAGATATATTAGTTAATGAAAGTTAAATTTGTTATTACAAAACATTGAACACTTCAATATTAAGAAATAAAACATTCATAGCAAATGTTAAACTGGAGAAGCTCTTAAGGAGTTTTGAATAGCACGCTGTGATATTTCTTGCACAGCCATCCTTGCATATCTTGCAACTCTTCTAACGACTCAGGTTTGGTCTTATAAATAACGGATTTCAAATGACCGGAAAGAAAATAGTCTAAAGAACTTAAATCTGGCTAACGTGGTGGCCTCTTCTGTCCTCTTCGACCTACCCATCTCTGAGGAAATATTTCATTTAACTATTGTTGCACGTCAACTCCATAATGAGGTGGTGCTCGATCTTGCTGATACCAAATTCCATCTGAAAGTTGTTCAGGGCGTTTATTATCAATATTTTCTTTTTTCTAATATTAGAGCGCTCAATATTTTGTATTAAAAATTGAAATTTAATTAACTAATACATATTTATTACTCTTTATTTTATTATTATATTTAAAACTACGAACGGATCTTTACTTCTTGGGTAGCCAAGAGTATACAAAAGGAATAGTAGCTTTCTAAATAAATCAACCAGTTCATTTAAACTGCTTTTATTCTAGAACACAATTTTAATTAAAAATGTTTCTGTGTAGCGGTTCAAACAGAAAAGCTATAAATATCTAAAAAATACGATTATTCTTGTGTTTTGTCAATTTGTTGCTAAGGAGGTCATAGGCAGGAGTTTTGTTTTAGTCATAAGATGATGATAATAAAATTTATACGAAACATTTTCTTCTAGGTTTTTACCAACTGAGATATTTAAAACGTTCCATAAAATAATCAGCTTGAATACCAGATACAATTTCGTAGATAGAAAAGTAGGAAGAAATTGAACTTGATTTATGATTAAGAATTTTTAACAACTTCAGCATCTGTTTACTCCTTTATGAAGTGTTAAGTTTGGTCAAAATAGTTACTTAAAATTGCTAACTTATTCAAGTATTATCGAGTTAGCTATCTTTAAATCGTAATTTGTTTAAAAATGTATTAAACTTATCTGTTTCTGGAATCTAGTGATGTTAAAAACTATTAAAAAATAAAACTGAAGATATGTCTTTTGGCTATGTTTAAACGTCAATAATTATTAAAGTTTTGCTGAGAAATTTTGATATTACTCTTAGTAAGTAAGTAGAATTAATGAAATAATATTTATAATAATGATACTGATATAAATTTAGAAAAATAATGAAGTACTCAGCATTTCGCAGCTTCAGCAATAACTTTCAGCTTTATATCAATTGTTTTTGAATTCTCAATTTAACACAAGAATTATTCAGATCGCAATTATGGAAAATCAATTGTTCGATAAAATAAATCATGCTCACTTTTAAAGTATAATTTAAAATTAATTGTTATAATTTTTCTTAGCTCATTAATGAAGTATTCAATGACAAATTGACTGTAAATTTGAATCGTATTTTCCATATCTAGGTTCTTTAAAATATGGATGCCGTTTTTACATGTGGAATAAAAAGTTGGTTTTATCCGAATGTAATATGAGGAAATTATTACATAATATTTTATCCTGCAAAATAAATATAAGTCGATGAAATTCTATATATGTATTTACTATTGTCAATTAATTAATAATTTTACATTACGTTCACAACGTTTAATTCACTTAATTACATTAATGCATTACCTCGATCTGAAATAGATATTTCTGCAATTACTCACCTTATAATTAATATGTATAAAAGGGAACCTTTCCACTATAGTACTTGCTATGTCCACAAAATACCATAACGCTGCATTATGTTACATGATATTTAACATCAACACAATAACACCATTTATTTAATATGCTACACATAATTTTCCACTTCGTTAAATTCTGAAAAGTCGCATTGCCGCCATGCAGTGTTAAATTAGTTTCATTAATCATTGTCCCTTTTAAAAATTTTGATGATCATTCCCGATATAAAAACTTACACTGTAAATCACACGCACACAAATTGTTGAGTTAATTAAGGTATTACACATCTAACAGAGAGGTTTTTATAAAAAATGTTGGACGATTATAATCACAACTACAAATAAACTGTTTTTATTTAAATTTGTTTTCCTTTGATATCGATATCGACGTACGTTTACGTACTGTTTGCGAAACAACTGGCACTATGCACGAAGCAATCGTAGATTTCGCGCGATACTGAAACGTCCTGAAGTTTCAGGTTTCGAACTGGGTGCCTAAACCTGCTGAAATACGGTTTGCGCAAGGTCCGCGTGCGCATTGTGAATAATTTTTATGTTATATTAATGTATAAACTATAGTGATTACAGCAACAATACCAAAAATATATTTATAGTTCTCTAATAGAGATGGATATCTCTTTGTGTAAGTACAGAAATAATACGCTCTGATAAAGTTATTATGTTCTTTTTATGGGAAAATAGGTATTGTTAAACTCGTTTTTCTTTATATTGGTTAGCACAAAACATGTAAAATATTATGTTAGCGTTTTATTGTTACCTTACTAGAAAAAGGAGGCCATATTATATCCCTCCTAATTTAGGCTATTTTTAGATAAAATTGTGTTTTATTTCAAAGTCCACTTTTTTTAAATAAAAATATTCTTTCAGTAAGAAAAACTATAAATTTTCAAAATGGTGCAAATACATCATTACTTACCTGAGAAATATTCGCATTCTATAGAGTATAATTACAATTAGTGCATTTTCCAAAGAATAAAATTAAATAAAACCCGAATTAATAGCCTAACTAAAACGTTTCTTTGTTTTCAGCGGGTATTAAGGGTATATAATGAAATAAAGAATGCCAATTCGGCCGTTCATCCCTTATTACATAATGTTAATTTCACAATACCTTCCTAATTATTTACTCGAAAATCGTGGCACATACACCCTTTTATACCCTTCTCAAATAGAAAACAAAGATTATATTGCATTTGATCGGACCATCATATTACTCTGTTGGTGATCGAATTCTGAACAACTTTCAAAATAATGTCCGTCCGCCCGTCTGTCCGTTTGTCTTTCTGCCTGTCTGTCTGTTCGTACGCCACGGTTCTTTGTAAACATGAACTTAAGAACGAAAACTCTGATTGTATTGAAATTTGGACAGTAAGTTAATGTAAGCTAGATCAACAAAATCGATTAATAAAGCCGTTATCAAGTATTTGAATTTAAAAAAACAAGTTCTTTTATTATTTGTAATGAAACAAAAAAATGTCTAAAACGAAAATAATTTCATCACTCTGTGGAGGGTTGTTAGAAAAATGTAGAAAAAAAAAACGTGAAAAAAATAATTAGAGAAAATTCAAAAGTATAGATATGAATATTGTTATATTGCAAAACCGGCTACGCGTAAATTCTAGAGACTATTGGAAATGGTTATGAACTTAAACGTAATACATTTGTCACAAATGCGATAAGATTATAGACAGTTTAATTCACCTCGTAGACAAGGCCAAGGTCACTCGCTAATGTAAACTAACATTATTTATTTACGATAAAACTGTGAAGAGTATCGTATAGAATGTGCAACAATTATATAGATAGTGCAGTAAATTGGTGAATAGTTTAATGGTTAGCTTGTTTTTTACTAAATTATCCTCATCTCTCATTTTGTCCTATTCATTAAATCGATATTTTTTTATAATTGCTATATTTAAAAATGGTGCATAAATTATTATTTATATTTAGCAATTTTTAGGACAAAGTGGCTACTCTATTCTGGCAAGCTTTTGCGATCATATTCTATATTTAAAGTGCTACATGATTGCTCAAATATTAAAGGTATTACCTGTTATTACCTATGGTGTATTTTATTTAAAATATATAATGCTAGTTTGGTTGGCGAAGTTCAAGGCGCTAGCGTAATATACAGTGTTCTTGCTTCTATATAATCTTTTCATATATGGTTTCTTCAATTAAAATATTTAATACCTTTTACATCTACACATTTATTTGTTATACTCCTAGCTAACAGTGACGCTGACAACAATAACTTACTGCCCAAATTTTAATCCAGTCAAATTTTTCCTTTTTAGGTTATTGTTTTTACTAGAAACATGATGGACGAACGGACAGGAGGGTAGAGAAGTGAAGATTTTAAAAGTTATTCATAATTCTATGACTATTTTTCTCTGTGATCGATAGTTATGACTTTAGAAACGGGGACTTTCGCGAGGGGCATAATAAACATCAAATTTAAATATGTAAATACTGTCACAAAGTTTTATTGTATTTTATAGTACCAGCATGTGGTTACTCTTTCAATTCTAATACATTTATATAACATTCAATACGCGTTGTCTGTTCCACGTCTACTTTCAGTTACCTTAACAGAATATAGTAAAGTTCCAGGTCTATCACTTTTATGGCCTAGGGTTTTACAGATTGATTTAGTCGACCCTTCAAAATAAATATCAAAAGAACAGATGCTATTTGTATGATTTCGTAGAATTTCATTTAAATACGATGTTTCAGAATCTTATCTAGCACCTTCAATTCAGTTTAAGCAACAAGGAGCACCGATAGACAGCTATCAGAGAGGATCTTAAGTTGTACATAGGATAAAATATATTCTTTATAGGATTTGACAATCAGCAGAAAAAGCTATATAAGAGAACTAAAAAGACAAACTGTCTGTAAAACATAGTTTTACAGACAGTTTTTCTTTTTAGTTCTCATATATAGTTTTTTTTGCTGCTTGCCAAATCCCATAAAGAATACGTTTTATTACAATTATAAACAAATGAAAAATGATTCACTTTTAAACATGGTACATGGAATTCTTCATGAAGACATCGACGACTCCCCTTAGACATGGCAAAAACCTCTCCGTCGTATGAAAAAATGTCCCATACAATATTTATGCATATTGATTTTCGGGACATGCCCCTGAATAAGCATCAAGAGATTGCCAGACGAAATTCTGGTCCCAATTTGTTTAAACTAATTTTTTTTAAACAAATTGCAAAAATCGCATTTTTGGCCCTGATGTTAGGTTTTCTTGGTTATTCTAAACAAAAAACCTGAAAAACGTTACACAGCGTTAATTCCTTATGTATGCGGATTATCCGAAAAGTTACGCCGCATCGGTGATAGATTTGATATTAGGACCGCGTTTCAAACAAACAACACTTTAAGATCTATTCTGACAAAGACGAAACCGAAGAACCACGCGTAAAATTTAAAAAACTGCGTTTATAGTATTCCGTGTGACTGCAACAAACAATACGTGGGTGACTCATCCAGACCTTTTAGTGTAAGACTGGGCGGAAATCAAAATTATATAAGAAAAAATGAAATTCGTAGGTCCAAGACCTGCGAACACGCTTGGGAGAATGGACACAGAATAAAGTGGGACTCTGCAAAAATTTTAACAAAAGAGGCAGATAGTAAAAAAAGAAAAATTAAAGAATCCGCGATAATATTATTGAATGAGGATAAATGCGTGTCGAATTGTTCCGTAGATGTCTGTACCACTTGGTTGCCAATGTTAAAAGAAGAACTTCACAAACTTAACATTGTATAAAAACTAAAAAAAACTGTTAACTATATCAAGAGTTCTATGTAAATAGTAAGTATCTATGGATATTGAATATAACAAACATTCTTAGAGCTGTGTATTTATCATACACAGCAAAGAAAGAATTTTCAAAAAAGCCTTGAAAAAGGAAACAGAATAGATTTCCGAAACGTCGGCGAAATATTTAATTTCAAGTTTTTATATTTATTTGTGTTGTTTATTTAAAAAAGCAACCTTTAACTGATCCTTTGACGTAAAAGTCACAGGCGTATAGGTTATTTACCAGTAACATACTGGTTAATTGTGATATTTTGTAGATTCCCCGAGCACCGCTTAAAAAGAAAACATACATATGGCAGGGAATCCCAAAGAATTGAAGAAGGGGGAAAAAAGACATAGTTAGACATAACATCACTGTTGTCACATTTTACTTTTATTGGGGATGATTTGTTTTTTACTTTCCTCATTACTTCCAATTTATATGAATTGATTTTAAAAAAGTGTCGATTTTTTTGGCACTGAAAAATCAGTGGGGCAGACAGATGTATTGGTGCTTTCAATGAATCTGAAGAGGTTTCTATGATTTCTTTGAATAGTCCACTGCTCCAACAGCTCGATTTTCTAAGAATACATCCCCCAAGGCGACCCTCCTACATCGCGTTCTCCCAAATCCTCTCATTTCTTAGAGGAGAGACACCAATTTAGAACGGTAAATAGTCCAGGGTAAAGAATAGCACCCAAACCGTTGAGCTGATGTCACCAAACGAGTGGATGGTACTTTTCGTTTCTAAATTTTAGTTTATATTTTTCACTGCTTTAAGGATTCATTATATTTCTCCGCTTAATATTACTTAAAAAAAACACCAACGGTACGACAAACCGTGTTCGACAAAATGCAGCTTAAATGAAACACTAATAGTATAGGAGCTGATTTGCAATTACCTGACACAGTTGCATCAGCTACAGACATGATTAAATTTTTTTCTTAGAGCATGGCAAACGAAATTTTTCTTAAGTGGTGCAAATTTAATTTCTAAGTTAAATGATTTGAATGATTGATTGATTTGCCAGCGAAAGATAGGCAGGTACGCTGGATTGGCTATGGGGCATGCTTGTTGCCAGCAGTGAGAACCACATGAGTCATAGTGTAGGAATATAATATGGAAAGTGAAGGTGTTTGTGAGATGCCCTCTTAAGTGTCATTGCTTCTCTTAAGTTTCATCCTATCATCAATGGATGAAAAATGTAGGTGTTTATGAGATGCTTCTTTTAAGTTTCCATGCTTCTTTTAAGTTTCCATGCTTCTTTTAAATTTCCCTATATCATCATCTGATTATTTAGGAATTCTTCTCCTGAGTCTTCTGTTTCTTCTGTTTCTGAAGCCAGCAGTGTTCACCTCCTCCCGCCCGCTTGCGTCCTATATGGTCTCATGTTTCACAGAAATCTGTGCTTTCGTTTCAATGTCCTGTATCAGTGCGTACACTTCGTTTGTTCCCCAAGACATACATTAGCGTGCCGCGAGAAGCATTTATTTATTAACGCTTCCACAGGTAAATAGCCACTTACAGTGGAAATACAAGGGGGAGCACTGAGAGGAGACACTCTGTATACCGATCCGCCAAGATAAAGCAAAATAAAAAGTGAAAGCTGCATAAAATTAAAAAGAGATCTGAACATTTGGGATGCTCTGTATATCAAGCAGACCCCAACTACTTTGACCTGAGAAACATTTTCGTATTCGTAAATAAGCCCAATATACGGACCCCGTGACAGCTGCCAGTCGAGAACTTCCTGTTGTGGAATCCGCTCTATGTTTAATACATTATGAATTTTAAGAAATTCAATTCGGTTTAACAATTAATAAGGATTAATAAACTAATACTACTAATAGAATTTATCTTTTTCGTCCGTGTTCTTATGTTGGTAGCTTCTCTCTCTGTTCTTTAGAATTCTCACACTACTTGCACACGTTGCTTCACCCTTCTTCAAAACCAGCCTGTTGCCATTCACTGAAGATAGCTTTATGGTGCACAGTTTATATTATATTGCCAGATGTTTTGGTTAAACTATATTCAGCCAATATATCTTAATCAAATATCAACTATATGAAATAGCCAGACCCATGCTAATTTATATCAATTAATGTAGAATTGTACACGCTTCAGTTCAACATAACTTCATACGATTTCTCACAGTTTTAATAGAGTCTATTCGAGATTTTGTAGGAGCTAAAAAATGCTCCTGCCTCCGATGCTATGCACACACTCACTCAATTTCTAAGTTAAGGGTGTTATTTAAAAAAAATCAGTTTAATATTTACTATTCATGGCTTAAAAGTAAAGCCCCTGTAGGTTTAAAATATCTGCCTTTGGTCCATCACTAACCGGGATCTATGGAATGTATGCCTGCCTCTGGACTGGACACGAACAGATATGTATGCCGATGGTATTTTTGTAACTACTAAGTGGTAAAACCGACAGCAAAGAAATCAGCTTGATACTTGCTTGTCATACCCAGTGACATAACTTGTAGGTTTAGAATGTCTGCCTCGGGGTCATATTTGCCAATCATATTTTTATATTCGCTAAGTGGTAGGTTATCGATACAAAAATATTCGCTTCATGCAAATATTTGAACTAATTGTAAAAGACGTTTCGAATTGTTTATTGGTTTCCACCACTAATAGTACAGGCAAATTAAAAATTTAGGGTAACAAAAATTATTAAAAGGATCATCTCTGGGATTTAAGTGGGTAATAACCTGGAGAATGAGATGATGCATTCTTTGCACTTCCAAATTCAGGGAAAATTCAAAAAAATTTGGAAAACTTTTTGATTTTCGGTTTCTTTGCTCTAGCGGCCAAAATAATGAAAATAGAGAAAGAAGTTCCCTAGCTCGTCTTTTTCTCTACAAAAAAGGTCTTTACAAATTTTTGTCTTACTTAAGCCGTTTAGAAGATAAATCGAGTTTTCCACTTATAGTTTTAAGCCGCTTCGAAATGCGCGAAAATGAGAATTCTCTATGAGTTTCGTACGACCGGGCTCATCGATCGATAATTTTTACTATTCAGAGCCCCTAAAAAAATAAAAATAACACAAAATGTAGAGAAAAGTCTTAATTACAAAATTCATAAAAAAATGTATCAATGAGAGAAAGTGTCAGAAGATGGCTTAGTAAACTTTGTACACTTGATCCACAGATTTATTCATTGCTTTGCCGAGAGTAGGCAGAATGATAATTCATTTTGCTTATACATTCTTATATAATGATATATTAATCCAATTAACATTTTATTGCAATTACTTTTGTTGGAAAAATATGCCTTGCGATCAAATTAGTGGGTATATTTCCCATCGATCAATCACCTCCAAATTTTGGAGTTCAATTCGCTATATCTTAAGTAATAATAATAGTATAGTCTTAATTTTTGGATTATAAGTACAACAAAACATATTCTTTCGAATGACTTTAGAGTTTTTTAAATGCACGCAGTACTTTTTGAATTTGTCTACATTATTCATAAACGTTCAGAAAATGCACAACTATAAAGTAAAACATATACAACTTATTTGTTTCTTAACATTCTTCAATGAAATTTTCACAAAATATAGATTAAAGTGCGTGGATTCGAATCCATGCAGTGAAAGAGCACCCATTGTTACGGGAGAAATAGGCCGGATGCATAAAACCCAAAGATGTGAATAAATCAACTGTATAGAGTTTACTAAGCCATTTTCTAACAGTTTTTTCTCTATGATAAATTTTTTTATGAATTTTGTGAATAGTTCCTACATTAAAGCTGAGACTTTTCTCTACATTTTACGTTGTTTTAATTTTTTTAGCGGCTCTGAATAGTAATAATTATCGGTCGTACGAAACTCCCAGGGAATTCTCATTTTCCGCGAATTTCGGAGCGGCTCAAAACTATAAGTGGAAAACTGGATTTATCTCCTAAACGGCTAAAGTAAGACAAAAATTTGTAAAGACCTATTTTGTAGAGAAAGAGACGAACTACAGATTTTGCTGAAAACTATTTTCTGTATTTTCATTATTTTAGCCGTTAGAGCAAAAAAACCGAAAATCAAAAAGTTTTTCCAAATTTTTTTAAATTTTCCCGGAACTTGGAAGTGCAAAGAATGCATCATTCCATTCTACAGGTTAATAACTACTTAAATCCCAGAGACGATTCTTTTATTAATTTTTGCGAGGTTTTTACAATATTTTGCCTTCATTGCCTGTACTATAAGAACATTTCTCATATTACTTTAGTTGTCAAGCTCTAAGGAACGGAATTGATAATGTCCTTAGCTGATACAAATGTGTCTGGTATTTGGAAACCGGCGGCTCCTGTGCTCTCATTGTTAGTTTGGTAATAAGCGCCTTAAATAAAAATAAATAAAAACTATCCCTAATTGCTCCGCATATGGATAAAATTAGTTTTAGTTAGTACCGTGGAAATAATCTTAATAATACCGAATCATGAATCAGGATTCGAAAGGTAATCAACTATATTTATGTGCCATCTTCATAGGGCCATAGCTCCCTTAGGACGCATTTCCGGACACACTTTTATAGGAATATTTAATTTAGTAAAATCAGCACCTAAAGGAGAATGCGCCAATTTCGGGACATCTTGCTTATTTTAGTAAAAGTATGTGGTAATTCCTTTTACTTACATGATAAATCGTTTATCTTTTCGTTAATTACTTTCACATCCACGTAGTGGATTGGAAGTATAGTAATCGTAGAAAAAAAATTGAAATTTTTTTCTTCTTAAAATAAGTTTAGAATGTCATGTCTGTCATGTATCACGAGATCTGGAACTGGATTGTCTTTTTAAGATATTCGGTGAAGGGTTGGGGGGTAAATAGGGGGAAATAAGTAAAGCAAGCTGCTAAGAGTACAGTAACTTGAAATTCGATGTATGTACTAGAAGCCAAGGACTCAATATTTTTTATAATATTTTCCACCCCCCCACCACCTCCCCACTTCATTATAAAAGGGTTGATAAAAACAATTGAGATATTCACTTGAAATTTGGTATACGTGTACATTACGTTGACATAAGGAACTAGATTAGATTTTGGGATTATTCAGTTGAAAAATTGGGGTTACATTAGGGGTAAATAGGAAAAAAAATAATGCAAGCTGGCAAGAGTACAGAAACTTGAAATTCGGTGTATGTACTAGAAGCCAAGGCATCAGACGTTTTTATAATATTTTCAACTCCCCACCACCCCTACTCCATTATTAAAGGGGTTTATACAATAAAATTGAGATATTCACTTGAAATTTCATACACGTATATATTATAATGACATCAGGAACTAGATTATATTTTGGGATTATTTTGATGAAGGGTTAGGGGTTAAATAGGGGTATATAGGGGAAAATAAGTAAAGCAAGCTGGTAAGAGTATAGAAATATGGGATTTGGTCTATATACTAGAAGCGAAGACCTCAGGTTTTTTTGAATAATATTTTCCATCCCCCACCACCCCCATTCCCTTATTAAAAGACATGATAAAATTAAATTAAGATTTTCACTTAAAATTTTGTACTCGTATGTATTATAATAACATCTGAAACTAGATTATATTTTGATATGATTCCGTTGCAGGAGTGGGGGTAAATAAAAGTAAATAGTAAATAGGGAAAGCAAGCTGGCAAGAGTACAGAAACTTGCGATTTGGTGTATATCCTGGAAAGCAAGGCATCAAATTTCTTTCTAATATTTTTTAACTCCCCACACCCACCAAATCCACTCCATTATTAAAGGGATTGATTACATAAAATTGAGATATTCAGACTTGAAAGTTAGAACACGTATGTATTGCAATGACATCTGATTGATATGATTCCGTTGAAGGGGTGGGAGGTGGTAGGTTGCGCAAAATAAGTAGAACACGCTAGAAACTTCAATTTTTACTTCCATATCCACGTAGTGGTAGTATACTAGTCGTGAAAAAAAAATTCATTTTTTTTTTCTTGAAATAGGCTTAGAATGCCATGAAACGTCGAAATTTTAAATTTGAGCGAAAAAAATTCTGTGTCTGTCGGTCTGTAACTTTCTTTCGTCCGCACGTTATCTCCGGAACGGTTTAAGGCATTCACTTGAAATATTATACACGTGTATATTATAACAAGATCTGGAACTGGATTGTCTTTTGAATATATCCGGTGAAGGGTTGGGGGGTAAATAGAGGTAAAGAGGGGGAAATAAGTAAAGCAAGATGGTAAGAGTACATAAACTTGAAATTTTGTAGATGTACTAGAGGCCGAGGCCTCAAATTTTTTTGTAATATTTTCCATCTCCCCACCACCCCCCATTGCATTATTAAAGGGGTTGATAAAATAAAATTGAGATAGTCACTTGAAATTTGGTATACGTATATATTAGACATCTGGAACGAGATTGTATTATGGGATTATTTTGTTGAAGGGTTGGGGATTAAATAGGAGTAAATAGGGGAAAATAAGTAAAGCAAGCTGGTAAGAGTACAGAGACTTGAAGTTCTGTGTATGTATTAGAAGCCAAGACCTCTGATTTTTTTTATATTTTTCAACCTCCCACCACCCCTACTCCATAATTTAAGGGGTTGATAAAATAAAATTGAGATATTGATTTGAAATTTGATACACGTATATATTATAACGACATCCGGAACTGGATTATATTGTGAAATGGTTCCGTTGAAGGGTTGGGGCTTAAATAGAGGTAAAGTGGAGAAAGTAAATTAAGCAAGCTGGTAAGAGTACAAAAATTTGGTATTTAGTGTATATACTAAAAGCGAAGTCCCCAGGTTCCTTTTATAATATTTTCCATCCCCCTATCCCCCCCATCTCCACTCCCTTATTAAAATAGTTGATAAAATTAAATTGAGATTTTCATTTGAAATTTGGTACACATATGAATTATAACGACATCTGAAACTAGATTATATTTTGACATGATTCCGTCTAAGGAGTGGGGGGAAAGTAGAGGTAAATAGGGAAAAATAAGTAAAGCAGGGTGGTAAGAGTACAGAAACCTGGGATTTGGTGTATATACTAGAACCCACGGCCGCAGATTTCTTTCCAATATTTTTCAACCACCGCCCCCACTCCATTATTAAAGGGATTGATAATATAAAATTGAGATATTCACTTGAAAGTTAATACACATGTGTATAGTAATTTCCACATACTAGAGGGCAAATATAGTCAAGATTTTCTTTAGTATATTTACACTTGTATGAGAAGTCTGGATGTGGAAGTAGTGATGCCTTAGGCATCGGTTTTTTTCGTGGAGTCTATCTTCTATATTCTTAACTATTATCAGATTGCTTACTTATCAATAATATGTAGGTATTCTCAAATTTTCGATAAATGCTCTTTTTCACCATCAAAGAGTTTATTATATTCGGCACCAACCGACAAATTAATAAAATTAAAACGTGAATATAGCCTGATGCTGAAGCCAAGGTAATAATAAAATATAATTAAAACAGACTTTTTGAAAGCAAGCTATTATTAAAATGTTCTAAAATACATAAAATAAATATTACCTGTTTAATTGGGCTAGGTTCGTAGTCCAATAACTGACTAGCGTCTATTCGTAGTGCTATGACTTCGACTGCAGAGCCGAATACCGGCTTATAGTGTTACTACTAGAATAAACAAATATGCTAGTCGTGCTCTTTAAGTTTGCGTACATTGAGATTTATGCTTCAAAAATGAAAAATTTTGAATGTTTAGTGTGTGATACAGTTTTCAATGACATTGAAAATGTACGAGAACACTTGAGAACTATGAATGATATAAGTACAACATGCGTAGATATGTACCTACTCCACATTATCACAGAATATTTTAAGGTAGGTCAAGCTCGTCCGTTGAAAGTCGATGGGTGGTATCCAAGAAGGGCAATGAGCATTTGCGCCGTTTTCGCAAGTTATTTTCAATTGCAAAAATGGCGCAAATGTTTCTTGCCCTTCTTGGATATCACCTACTGCGAAATTATTAGTTATTATCATTATTCATTATCATTATTCATTATCATTATTCATTATCATTATTCATTATTTATTTTATCATTTTATTCATAATAATAAAATCCAGTTGGTGCGAGCCCCTTGCTCTTTGCGATTTTGCTGCAGCTTTTTTCCGTTTCGCGCGCCGTTTCGAAGACCGGGATCGCTTTAGATCCGATCGGGACGGAATTCCGCCTGGTATAGGACGTTTTTCGTCGACATCGTCCTCCAAGTTTCTTTGTTATTTACGAGCGAAAGTCCGCTATCTCTCTCGCCTCCCTTTTTTAGGAGTGGGCGGACGAGGGGACGGAAGTAGCTGTCAAAAGTAGGGGAGTCCAAAATGGCGAATAATCTTACATTTTTTCCTTTAAACCCTCATAACTCCTAAACGGGGGCTCCTAGGACGAAATACTTCGACCCTATCGAAATCGTACAGAATTGAACGATCTAAAAGTCGTCCTCTTTGTTTTCCCGTCCCGCCAGTGATGACGTCACAGATGAATTTGAATGATTTGAAAAATTAATTTCAAGGTATACGGGGTGTCCGAACAATTTTTCGGAAATTGATTTACATAAATTCCTTATTCACGCCGAAAACGGATATATATTGCTATGTATTCGTAAATCTGCATCGAAACAATTATCGAGTTCGCGTGTACTGGTTTAATCACAAGGCGTCTGTAACTAAAGATAATACATAATCCACTTTAGTTAGTTACTTTATATTTGAAAAGTTTAACTCATTTTAACGTGATATTTACACTTTGCGACAGACAAGTCAAAGAGATTAATTTTATAGGTTATTAAATATTTGACATTACAAGTCACTCAGTTTAGTCTTATAGGTTATATGTAGTGTTGACATTATTTAATTCTGTCATTTTATTTTAATGTGGCATTCAGACTGTCAGTTCTGTTAGAGAGTTTATTTCTATAGGTTTTTAAATATTTGACATTATAAGTCAGTTACTTTAATTTTATAGGTTATATGTAGTGTTGACATTCAATTCATTACCAACGTTTAAGAAAAATAAATAATTTCATCATTACACTGTGTGTGAACAATTTAAATTAAATTTCATTCTTTGTCCTCTGATTGGGTTGAAATTCGGTACTCGGGGAAAATCGACGACGCTGATAGCAAATATGGCGCCAGAATAGCAAAATTCGTAAATCTGCATCGAAAACAATATCGAGTTCGCGTGTATTGCTTTAATCACGAGGCGTTTGTAATTTAAGATAATACATCGTCCATTATAGTTAGTTATTTTATATTTGAAAAGCTTAACTCATTTACACTTTGCGTCATTACTTTGAAGGTGTCAGGTTTAGACGTTTTAAATATAAATTAAAGAAAAAAGTGAAAGAGAATCGAGGCAATAGAATATTTTTAGTCCCGGGAAGTTTTCTCAGGTAGGACATAATATACTTTATGAAACACGAAAGAAAATGGATCAATTATACTTAATACAACCAGTTCCAAATGAAAATTATATACAAAATTCATTAGATATTTCTTACTGTTTCCCCATTTCTGTATAGAATTACACGTGACGTGATGTCGTTGTTCGCAAATCTGCATCGAAAACAATCATTGAGTATGCGTGTATTGTTTTAATAATCGCGAGCAATGCAATTATGGGTTTGTTTATTTCTTTCGGGCAATTCGGAGAAATCTAACTAAATCATCATCTGAAGATCCGACGGTATATTTCTAAACATAATTTTACAATTTTAGATGTGTTGTTTAGTTATTTTAGTAGACGGTGTTCGCAATTAAAGATAATACATAATTTCGAGAAGAAATCACCCTCCGAGATTTTTTCGGATTATTACGTTTCGGAACATGTAGAATTTCGGTCACTTATTTTATATTTGAAGTTTGTCATTTTATTTTAATGTGACATTTATTTACACTTTTTTAGGGAATTTATTTTTATGGGTTTCTAATTATTTGACATTGCAAGTCACTCAGTTTAATTTTGTAGGTTATATTACCAACGTTTAAGAAAAATGTGACATTTGCAACTTTTTAGGGAGTTTATTTTTATCGGTTTTTAAATATTTGACATTACAAATCAGTCAGTTTAATTTTTTAGGTTATATTACCAACGTTTGAGAAAAGTCAATTATTTCATCATGTGTGTGAAAAATTTAAATTAAATTTCCTTATTTGTCGTCCGATTGGGCTAAAATTCGGTACTCGGGGAAAATCGACGACTTTGATCAGAAGTATTACGTCAGAATCGCAAAATTCAAAATGGAGGACGATGTTTGTCGATTATGGCGTCACACCGCTTAAAATCGGTATGTGGGGGTTTTCGAGGTCGCTGATTACGAATCTGAAATCGAAATTGAAAAATTCAAAATGGCGCAGAGTTGCAGTACACATTTTGCCATTTACGGTGCCATTCGTTTCCTTTTTGTATTTTTGTTTGTTTTGTCGTTCTAAATTATTTCTTCCAAACAATATTTATTCCTTTATTATTATTATTAAATTCTTTAGAAAGCAAACATTTTAAATTATAAATTATGCGGTCTGATATAGCCGCTCGCTCTTGCTGCATTGCTTGGAACGGGTTTTTTGGATAGTAATTTTCCCGTGCCGAACTATCATATATATCTGTGATATTTTATCTACACCAGCGTCTTTTGCATTGCATATATCAATTGTTTTAGGGTTTAAATTTTTTTTTTTACGTGTTCTATCTTATACACTTTTTAATTCGCCGATCCCGCGAAAGGAGATAGTGATTATTATTTAAGTTTACTTTTAATCCAACCTAGCCTCGCTCTGTCCATCCCTTCCATGGCGATTAATGCTGTGGATGTTTGGCTGGCTCCGGACGAGTGCTTAGGTAGGACAATTATGTATTATTAATTTAAAATAAATTTGTTTTGATTTGATTTGTGCCATTCGTCTGAAAATAAGTATGTATATGTTATCGAGGTCACATATCACGAATATGTTATCGTAACTCAAAAATTCAAAATGGCGGCGTCCCATTAGCTTAATATGCATTATTTACTATAACTTTCTTATTTTCCAACCGATTCAAATGAAACTTGGTACATAAAGGTTATTAGTGCAGCTGATGACGAATATGACATCAGTTTTACAAAATTAAAAATGGCGGACGATGTTTGTCGATTATGGCGTCACATCGCTCATAATCGGTATGTGGGGCGGTTTTCGAGGTCGCTTACGAATCCGAAATCGAAATTGAAAAATTCAAAATGGCGGTAGAGTTGCAGGACACATTTTGCCATTTACGGTGCCATTCTTCTGAAAATAAGTATGTATGTGTTATTGAGGTCACAGATCACGAATATGTTATCGTAACTCGAAAATTCAAAATGGTGGCGTCCCCATAGCCTAATATCCATTGTTTACTATAACTTTCTTATTTACCATCCGATTCAAATGAAACTTGGTATGTAGAGGTTATTAGTGTAGCCGGTAACGAATATGACATCAGATTTACAAAATTCAATATGGCGGCCCCAAAATGGCGGACAAGATGTATCATTTATGGACCGATTCGACTGAAAATCGGTACCTATATGTTTTTCAGGTCGCTGATGACGAATCTGAAATCGCAACTGAAAACCAAGCTTTTTACATTGATTCAAGCTTCACCTAAACGAGTGCGGAGCACTCACATTGACAGCGCAAGCTGTCACCCGTCCGGAGGACCTAGGAAACGCGAAGCGTTTTCTAGTTGGATGATAAAACTCAATTTTCGCATATTAGACTACCATATTTGTTTATCCTAGTAGTAATATAGTATAACTGGACTCATTACAAATGAATGGTTATTAACAAGGGCAAGTTAAAAATGATCCAAACAAACAAATAACAATTTTATCAATTCTGGTGACCTGACCTAATAGTTGGTTGCGAGATGTACATTAATCCTATATCTGTCGATATAAATAACCATTATAAAGTTCTTGCGACAAGGTTTTGATTTTCGGTTTGATATTTGATATTTGCCTACCCATTTTATCATAAATTTATTTAGCCTTATATTAAATGATGGAAACATTAGAAAGAAACTTTGTAGAACCACCAAGTATTTAACCAACATTTTGACGTTAATGAGTAATGAAGGTTCATTAATAAATTTATTTATAAATCCTTATATGTTCCGCGTGTTCCCAAGAGAAATTACTTCTGACCTAAAAATTATACTCTAACTCACACAATCATTTTATGTATATGCAAATTGAATGTTGGTGAAAAGATTTTTTTGCAAGGAAATGTGAAATTTGAATATGCTGTATAAATAAATATTACCAAATCATGTTTTAACAATCTGCCTTAAATAAATTTTGCTAATATAACACTAACAGGCTAACTTCTACTTTCGCTGATTTAATGCATTTTATATACAATTCTTGCACATTCTATAGAAGACTATTCGCAGTTCTTTTGTAAATAATATTAGTTTTACACATTTTTTGTTTAATTGCAAAATATAAATAAATGATTTTATTTAGAAAACTAATTAATTACGAATTATTTATTATTTATTTGCTTATAGTAATGAAACATATCCTTTATAGGATTTTGCAAACAGCGGAAAGAAAAGCTATCTATAAGAACTAAAGGAAAAACTATATATAAAAATATTAATGAAATTTTTGCATTCTTTCGATAACCTGACTTCTGGTTATGCTAACAAGTAAAAATTCTTATTTGTCTTTGTTCTCATTTTTAACTGAAATTACATATCGTAGGGGATCATGTAGATACTAGTTTAGCCTGCCTAGCCGTAGAGTATGACTATGTTGGATGCTAGTGTTAAAATGAGAAGGGCAAATAAGAATTTTTACTTGTTAGCATAACCAGAAGTCAGGTTATCGAAAGAATGCAAAGATTTCATTAATATTTTTATATATGGTTTTTCCTTTAGTTCTCATAGATAGCTTTTCTTTCCACTGTTTGCAAAATCCTATAAAGAATATGTTTAATTAATTACCTTTTTATTTATTGATCAATTTTGTTCAAAAGGGGTTCGTCTTCTAGCTAACACTAACTTATTGTCTGAATTTCAAGACAGTCAGGTTTTCATTCTTAAGTTCTCGTGCTTACAAGAAATGTGACGGACAGACAAACGGACGGACAGACAAACAGACGGACAGACAGTTAGACAAACGGGCGAACATTTTGAAAGTTGCTCAGAATTCGATCGCCCATTCAGTGATATGATTTTTTTTTTATCTGCGAGCGGTATTATCTGTTTTAGAAATGTGCCGCTCATCCGCAATATACTCTTCGTTTTGTATTTGCGAAGAGTATAACAACACAGGTTTACAAAAAAAAAAGAGTTCTGGAGTCTGGATCTGGGGGTCAGACCATACGTTTCTTATGTATTTTTCGACGCTGAATTCGAATCTGTTTTTTGTTTTGCTCTATCACGTCAGGATTTTGAGATATTCTAACCTAAAAGTAAGACATATTTGAGGTTATGTAGCTTCGGCCAAAAAAAGATATTGAACAGTTGATTAAATGAACGGATCAATAGACAGCCAGGTATACGGAACATTTGACAGTATCAAAAATCACTAAATAGATATTTACAATGTGTTCAATAAAGACCAAACATATAGTACAGCAGGCGCAATTATATGACACATTTCGGTTAGCTAGATATGTGATTAAAACTTTGGCTTAGAGCATGACAGACGACAAAAGTGGTATGAGAACTTCTCTTAGTGGTGTTTTCAATCTCCCTACTTCATACAAAAATTACCAGTAAAAGCTGTAATATGCCCAGCAACCAGGTGTCAATTATTATGTATGTCGACACAAATGATATAAAGCTACAAACACTTAGGCCCGGTTGTACCAAAAGCACGTTCAACCTAAGTTTAACTGAACGACAGTTCTACGATGAACTCAGTTCAGCAGTAATTATGTTGTATCATCAATTTTAAACGTTCGTTCAGTTGAACTTGATTTCATCGCTTGTTGGCACTACTGGATCAGAGTATGGCACATAATTCTTTAACAGTAGATGAAGATTCCGCCGTTATTTACCATACTTTATTTATACTTATTATTTACAATAGAGAAATTAAACATTTTCTTTGTTTATGTTCTTTACCATTTGTTTATATCCAACTGCGTTACTATGTTTTAAGTTTTTTTGAGATGACAGAGAAAAAAACTGTCAGAAAAAAATGACAAATTTCTCGGCATGAAGAACAATTATTATTAATGTTACTCATTAAAAAATACAAAAACATTCAGAATGTAAAGGCACTGATATGTACTCACTAGCCAAGAAATATGCTACATGGGAAACACTGACAAGAGAATTTAACTGCAGTAGTGGACAACAGTTTAGAACTCTTCATACGCTAAAAAGAACATACGAAAATATGAAAAAACGTGCAAAACAAAAATATGCAGATGAAAAGTTGAAAATTCGAGAGATGGGGGAGGGGGCCCCTACGTATTCATCTGCAATTCTGTCTATTTCGAATCTTACAACATATTTCGACAGTCTGAACCTCGCATGGAATTCTGTATTGTTCCATTTAGTGAAATGATTGACGCGATGCTTATAATGTTGCCGGCGTCATCTGTTCAACATAATATGCACCAACTTCATAAAGTCGTCATCATCCGTTAATTAAACATTCGAATATTTGAAATTTCGGCAAACAAAAATTTAATTTAGATTAAGTTAGGTTATGTATGGGCTTGAACTACTTGAACTTACCTTGAACCAACCAAAAGGACCGTTCAACTAAATTGTTCTTGATCCATTGCAGAACGCTTGAACCGTAATGGTACAACTTAAATTCATTTCTTGATAGCTGTTCAGCAGTGAACCATAGTTCAACAAGAAGGTACATCCGGGCCTTAGTAATCTGAGATGTAAGCTAAAAATGTACCTGTAGAGTAATTGATCAAAAAGTGACAACTCGTTACTGTTCATTGCAATTATTTGTAGTAGAACTTATTTAGATTTTCAGATGAACTAAATAACCTTGCACTGTTGCGCAACTGTGTGTACTGTTATTACAATGAACATACTTACTTCCCAGATAACAGAGACACGTCAATTTCAAGTTGAATATACGACACTAAGCACGTCGATTTCACCAAAATTTCGACGTCGCGTCGGCGGCGAAGATGACGGCGATATATCACAGCGATTTGACGTAGATATATCGACGTGAAATATACGTCGAAATATAGGTACGTCGAAACCATGTATGGGATCTTAATGTACAAATCTTCCTCTTTAAAATGCCGTAGAGTTTGCTCAAACACCTTTTTTTTTTTCGCTGAGATATCGAATTTTTAAAATTGTCTGTTCGTATCATGTCTTTCCCAATACATTTAATTAGTAAGGAAACCTTATGGTCATTATTTAAATTGCAATATTTCGGCGAAAAAAAAAGATATTTGAGCAAACTCAACGGAATTTTAAAGGTGAAGACTTGTACTTTAAGATCCCTCACATGGTTTCTTGAGAAAAGAAATTCTCCAAGCTACATAACCTCAAATATATCCAACATTTAGGTTAGAATATCTCAAAATCCTGACGTGATAGAGCAAAACTAAAAACAGATTCGAATTCAGCGTCACAAAATACATAAGAAACGTATAGTCTGACCCCAGATCCAGAAAACTTTTTTTAAATAGACAAATTATTCCATTACTATATATTTCTCCTAATTGACTTATGGAAAATTGCACACGTACTCGAAAGCAATACAAGTGAATTTGCTAAGGGCTTGTGTATTAGTGGTATTAGCGAAACAAATTTTGCTGAGTACTCTCAGGAAAAAGGTTACTAAAAATTATAAAATAATATTAGTCAAAAACATGTGTATAGGGGGTTTAATAAAAACAGTTTTTTATCTTTCATCCAAATCCGTAGAAATATACACGACGTTGTATTTAAAATAAAATAAAGTTGATGTTAGTGCAGGAGCTGTAGGAAAAATTCTTATCCTTATAGTGACATAGATGAAATAAACAAAATGAGGACTATCAGCGTTAAAACTAATAGAATATTAGGATATATTGTGTTTCATATTAAATTCCGAAACACAGTTCCTACGAAAAAATCGCATTGAACTAGTATTTTGACTTAAGTGATTTCCACTGTAGTGAAAACGGTACGAATTGTTTGTTGCGACTTCAGTTAAACTTTATCGGGTTGTAAGTAAAAGACAAATTTTATGGCACTTCTAACACAACCATTTTAGTTAAAACTTCGTCTGAAATAAGATTGCTTCTATATAAAATCTGCGTATCTCACGTCGTTTGCCCCTAAACTCGATATAAAGTTCACAAAAGCTGCGCAACGCATTAACTTTTCGAGCATGAAAAATATCAATTCTAGTAAATTTTTGTAAAATTTTACTCTGAATAAAATATTTTCCTGATGATTTCTTCGTAGCTCGCATTATTCATCAGATATAGCCTGTCAAAGTTAAAAACAGCTTCTTTTTTTTAAATAAAACAGGATCTTTTTTTAGAACAGTTATTTCTCCATTTTCGAATGTTTGTTATATCTATAGTATATTTTTTGCTATTTTTGTACATACTTCATAACATTAAATTTAAAACAAGCCTTTTATTGAGTTGACAACATAACATTAAATAACTGTTATAAACAATAATTGAGCATGAATAATTTTTGGCACCATACACTTCAATATTGCTAAAGGGTCAGTAAAACAAATTCCGAAGAAAAATTGCATCGCATTAATGTTCTACAGCATCTGATCTATCTTAATTTCACAAAAACCTGCCAAAAAATGACACTCCTCAATTAGGATTTGACGGGTCTGAGCATATTTGTAGTCGATTTCACTGTTCAAATGTACTTGGTTGTGCAAATTACTTTATGGCAATATCACACCAAAGTCTTCAACGTCTTCCAGAATCACGTAAATATATAGACCCTGTTGCCATCTTAATCTGTAAATTCAGTCTAACGCATTGCTACCAGAATAGCCTGACTGTGACAGAATAACACCGAAGTCGTACTTAAATATTACCATGATACCCATATATGAATATAGTCGACCAGATATGTTAGGCGCTTAGGGCAGTCGACCTCAAATGGAGGTAGTCGATTGTTTACCTGACCACCTACCTTTTTTGCGAGGAGAGGAAATCTCCACTAGGACACCTTGCCTAGTGTTTGTTGGCAGGGTAGTGTGGGATTTCTAACCACTAAAACCCCTCCCCTCTTCAGCGGTACGTGATGGAACTGCCATGATCATTACTTCATCGCGTTCGCCGTGGGCCTTAACAGCATGACTGCTATTGGGCCTGCCTTTCCTGGTTTTCTCTATTTTTCATGATCTTCCTAATAAGACCTGCAAATTTCGTCCAGATATCCTCGCTTCTGATCATTTTCCTCATTAAGTGCTCCGGAGTGGTGTCCTCCCCCCTGGATAAACTATCTCTGGATTCCTGTCATCTAACGCATTGCATGCATTTGCTGTTGATTGCTCTCTTTATTTTATTCAGATATTTTTGAAAGCACTCATGCCCTGTCAGGAATTCGGTGACATGGAAATTGATGTCGCCGTGGGTCCTCTTGCCCCACTCTTCGACCTTACGCAAAAGCCGTTTGGTCCACTGGGCTGTTTCTGTGTGGGTGTCCCATCTTTCCTGCCACTCCTTCTAAAGTATTTGCCGCGCTTGTGCTCTTACTTCTCTTTCTCCTTCGCTTATCCTAGTTCTCTCCTTGACCAGGGGATCTAAGGGCGGCACTCCCGCAATTACTTGTAGGGCACTCGACGAGGACGTTTTGTAGGCTTTACAGATCCTGATGAGAATTCTTTTCTGTACCCTTTCCAGTGTGTTTTTGTATTTCTTAATTTTCATCGCCTTGCCCATGCTGGGGCTCCGTATATGATGATGGAGTGTACTACCGAACCTAAAATCCCCCTGACCCGTGTGCTGGGGCCTCCTAATTTAGGCATCAACCTACCTAGCGCTATTGCCATAGTCTCGGCCCTTTTGGCTACCGCCTTAACATGTTCCGTCATTCGCATGTTTCTGTCGAACGTTACTCCGAGATACGTAATGCAATTTGCGGTTTGTACCTCGACACCTTCGGCCTTCAGCACTTTAATGATCATCGTTCTGCGCACTTCCAGGATTACCGCTTTCGTTTTATGCAGGGCAAGCTCTAGACCCTTCCTTCTCATCCAACTCGCAATTTTCTCTATGGCCTGGTTTGTCTTCTCCACCAGGTCTCTCTCATATCTCTGGGCCACAACTACCGCCAGATCATCTGCATAACCCATTACTACACCATTGTAGTAGATGTTCCACAACTACGGTTCTAATACCGATTCCTGCGGAACACCGCTGGTCAAATTCATTTTCTCTTGTCCTTTCATTAGTATGGTCCTGTTCTGAAAATAACTCTGGGTCATCCTTCTGAGATATGAGGCCACTCCCTTGGTTTCCAGCTTCCTGGTTATTCCCTTCCATGGCACTGAATTGAAGGCGTTTTTAACATCTAGCGTTACCAGCAGCGCTAACCCTTTGTTATGTCGAGGAATTCTGGCTACCTCTGCAGCATCCTGTACCTTCCTCATGGCATCGATCTTAGACTTGCCGAATTGATCGGGAGATAGGTCCCCTCCTGCCTAAATCTCGGGCTCTAGTCTTCATAGTAGCATGTACTCTAGGAGCTTGGCCATAGAGGTTAGTAAACATATTTGGCCTGTAAGAAGTTCTCATTTGTCCATCTTTTTTGGTTTTTCTAGAAGGACCAGTCACTCTGCGAGTGCCTTTACCAGTTCCGGTGGGAGACCATCTGGACCCGGCGCCTTTCCTTCCTTGAGGCTAACCGCCGTTTTCGTCAGCTCCTCTATGGTAAACTGTAGAACTTCCAGCACTTCGAGATTTTCCAAAGCTCTTCCGGGTGTCGGGGGAACAATTCACTGATAATTTCTTTGTAATCCTCGAACCTCCTCGCCGCCGTTTGGACTTTCATCTTATTTAATGCGATCTTATATCCCTGTCCCCAGACGTCGTCGTCTATGTCTTGGCAGGTCTGTTTCCATGAATTTTGTTTGGCCGCTTCTATTGCCTTCTTTAGCCTCGTTCTTTGCTGTGCGTACTCTGTGCGGTCAGTTGTTTACCTAGCTCACCATTATAAACCACCTACCTGCTTTCGCTGTATCCCTAAGTTTACCGGTGTCGTTACGAACATCTCATTTGCGTACAATGTTGAAAATGGTATCATTTGCGTACAAATGATGCGGACTGTCGTTACGGCGGTGTCGTCGTACTTGTGGACGTCTCATTTGCGTATATAGTAAAACCTGGTATCATTTGCGTACAAGTGATGCTGACAGAGCGTTTTAAAAATAATGCGCGAAACGCCGCAAATGCTCCTTGCCCTTCTCGGATACCGGTGTCGTGTCATTTGCGCCTGAGACATTTGCGCCTTGGTGACATTTGCACCTAGTGCAATGGGGTCTAAGGGTCGCAGTCCCCGGAGGACTCCAGGAATGACGCTCCGGTGCGGGGTTGGGGGGCAAAGCCCCCCACGCAAAAGCAAAATTCGTACTTTAACATAAATTGAATAGGCTTGTTACCGATAATTCTTTTTTCGTGTTTTTTATAGTATTCAATAGTATTCAATTATCTTGATAAGCTGTTAAAATTTCAGCTTCATAAGTATATCCAATCCTTAGATATTTAATGTTAAAGATTGGGTTTCAGTAGAAAGTGCTTCGCCGACTAGTGACGTCATTTTGGATGAACAATAGGGTGAAAGTGTTTGAGTTTGCTATAGTAGTCAATAGTCCATTATAATCCGTCAAACTTAATATCTTGCCATGAGTTAATCTGACGTTTGAAGAAAAAAGGTGTTTGTTTCCAACAGTATAATTTAACAATCAAACACCGTTTCCATACAGGTACACAATAACACGCACCACACGCTTAGTAAATCTTGACTGTCACCCTATCAGCATAAGTGACGTCACGCGAAGCTCCGCCCCGTTTTCGAGCGATCCAACTTTGATAATTTATTTGAAGGCTTAAACGTTCAAATAAAAACCTCAAAATTTGAAAATTGGCTTAAGAATTGTTCTACTTTCGAATCCTAAAATAAAAAAGCTGAACGGGCCCATTCTCAATAAAAGAAGATATTATTTCAAAATTATTTCAAAAATGCACAATTTTGAGCAACAATCTATTACACAAGTCCACTTATTAAACATATGTTTATAACACCTGTACATGATACTAGTTTTTGCTATGTACGCAATTGAGACGTCCGTAAATCAGATATATCCAGTTTTCCGATTTAGTCTATTATCATAGGGCTCAAAAACGACCGCTCAAGTTTTAAAACGCTTTATTTTATGAAAATATACGCTAAGGGGATCACCAAATGCCTCGTAGGCATTTCTGATAATGGATTTTTCTCCAGTAATCTAATTCAAGATGGCGACTAGGCAGATTTTTCAACAAATCATGTCTTTGGTAATATTTGACCAATTTTCAATTTCAAAAAAATTAAGTGCTTACAAAAAAATGTAATTTACGAAAAAAATACTGGAGTTAAAAATATTTAATACCTAATGGAATATTTCCAAGAAAACTAAAATTTTTATTTTTCAATTTTATTTATCATTTTTTATCTTGAAAACAACAGGCCATATGGAATAAAATTTTTAATAAAAAATGTGCAGAATTTTATACTCACTCCAGCGATATACAAATTTATAGGCATTGGTTGAAAAATAACCTTATAAATGTGCAATAATATGACGTGCGCCATTGAGTCGACCCATTTCAATTAGTATAGGCATATACGTTTTATCTTGAATAACGCGTGTTACGACCTGTTATTATTTACACTGCACTTTTCGTACAATTGTTGCACGTTCTATAAATTACTCTTCGCATCTTTATCGTAAATAGTATTAGTTTTAGACATTTAATCTAATTACAAAATATTAAAAGTAGATATTTTAAAAATTTGAATAATTATTAATTTGTTTATTTATTCATCCATTTTGTTGAAAAACAATAGTGTTCTTCCTCTGGCTAACACTAACTTCATGTCCAATTTTTAAAACAATCGGACTTTTTGTTCTTAAGTTATTGTGCTCATAAGAAACTGACGGGCAGACAGACATACGGACAACACAGTAATATGAAATTTTTTTCTCTACCAGCGATATTACAGGTTTTAGAAATGTGCCGATCAACTGCAGTATACTCTTCGTTTTGCACTTGCGAAGAGTATAATAATGGGACTTAATTCTAGTACATGCTTGGTGTGTCCCGTTGACCGTTGTAACCCGTTGCAAAAAGTCATGCAAGGACATGCTAGCAACTAAAGACTGATTATCTAAAATTTGATGTTAGACCACGAGTCTTGTTGCTAACATGTGGGACAGGAAAGGAAGACTCGCTAAAAAACAGTACAAAAACAAAAAGATGTCAACAGTACTCTGGCGCATCTTATCGTGTCTCAAATGGATTATTAATAAAAAATATTTCCCTTAAAGATTTCTTATCCTACATAAAAACCAAATAGAAGCTCACTGAATTCCTCGCCAAGAAAGTGCGGAATTGAGAAAGATTTAAGCATGTAATAACTTGATATATCCCGCTGATAAACATAGAAGACAATAATCATGAAGAAGCTGATACTATTCTAACACTTCGTGTAACTCAACAATATGGAAAAGACATACAAATTTGCACAGTCCGTATACAAATGTGGTTGTGCTTCTGCTTAGCTTTTATGGGCAATTGCCAAAGAAAGTCGTAATGGTAACCAGTCGAGGAAAAACTGAAAAAGAAATAAATATTGGAAGAAAAGTCGTCAAATCATTAAGTATCGGACACATGCGTCATAAATTTTTTCCATGCCTTTGCTGGGACAAATATAACCGGCAGGTTCTCAAGAATTTGCAAAGAATATTGCACTAAAGTATTTTTGAATCTGTAGGAATCATCAGCAATACTGAAATCATTTACATTGTTGGAAACTCTGAATATAACTACCATATAACGAACATAATTTCCACGAATTAGTGCGTTTGCTCTATAAAAATGAATTAATCAAGTAGGTAACTGACCTGTACTTTCCACCAAAAATCAATAAGCAGATAACCTGCCACCCACAGTTGATGGGTTTGGGGTTATTTTATTTTAGGGTCCATAATGTTGCAACAGTATGGAGAAGTGTGAATGAAAATGTCCGCTAGTCTCTGTGGGTGGAGAAAATATCACGAATATTTAAAACCAGTCTCCATGCTTAACCCACACGCCTCAAGAGCTGTAAATTGAACCCCGACAAATCTAGCTAGATTTTCCAGGGTTAATTTTACATTGTTCGCCTTCTTGCAGCTGTCAGTGTTCTGCAGGAAACTTATTTTGTGCAACTACCCCAGAGTTAGTAAGTCCATCGATCATGGAAGAATAAGAAGATAAATCAAGTAAATTGTAGTATTTTTACTTTAACATATTGCGAATAATCAAAAATATTTTTTTGAAGATGATGGCATGCAGATAACTTAAGAATTATTTTATGTCGAGGAAGAAAATTAAAAACGCAATTCAGGTCGTTAGATTACATATGATTATGTCAATCTATTACTTTATGATATTATGATATTAATAATAAAATTAATAAAAACACGTTTATTTAATCCGCCAGTTTAAAAAAGCTGTAATTCTTTGTCACTACAAAATTTAAAACATTTCTGACATGACTTGAATGCAATTTTTAACTTAGAGAAGCTATATTATCGTATAAGTATCCCATTAAATAACTGTGTACCAGACTAAACTCACCGGAGATACAATTTTTTTTCAAATCGCCCTATCCGCCATCTTGATTTGTATATTACTGGAGAAAAATCCATTTGCCGAAATGCCAACATGTCATTCAGTGACCTTGCAGACCTAAGTAATCATAAATCAAAGAGTTTTCAAACTTGGCAGGACATCGACGCGATGATACCAGACTAATTACATAGCAGCAGCCGTAGAATAAATGATATTTATTTACTTTTACTGAATCGCCTATGGAGAAGAACTAACATTATATATTATAAGAAAATAATTTGCATCATTCCTATCAATGGATATAAATTAGTAAAATAATATTCCATATATAGTTAAAAAACTAAAAAAGGATCTTAAAAATTTTCGGTCGGCGCTTATGACATTGCTGCGATTATGTGCAATTCCTTTGTAGGTCTATTTTTATGATATTCCAATTGACATTAGACCGACTTTAACTTTCTTTATAGTTACTATAATAAACAGAATATACATAATTGTTTGTCCGTTAAATATAGACACACTGCTTATCTATAATAAGTAAATAATGTTTTATTAACAAGTTTGAAAGAATGAAGAATGTCTTCATACTGTTAAAAATGTAATTTATCCTCAACTTTGCTAATATTATACAATGTGAAATAAAACATAAAGAAATAAATTATATTCACGCTTAACCGAGAAACATGGTTAAAGAATTTTAATTAAAAAAGTTTCGGGAAGTAAATGTGCATGCTTTAATTTTAGCCCCCTTTAATATTAATTGAAGGAGGCATAATTAATATCGCGCTTTTTCTAAACAAAAGAGGTAATGAATTACAAGTGTGGTGAATTTCCGTAACATTATTACTGTAATATTTATTCCTAAATGACTAAGTAGGCATTTAAATTTATTTTTAACTTGATACTGATATTATATTTGACATCTTGCCACAGAATAATTAAATCCCACTAAAAATTACACTGGTCATCAAAAATAGGGCTGCGCTTTTGATCAGAACTATCTTACCCTATGTTTTGGATATGCTGAAATCGATTCCGACTGATTAATTGATTTTCCAGCGTAAGGTGAGTATTGCTGCCGATTCCGGACATCTATTGACGGTTCGTTCCAACACGCAGCTTAGGCGTTCGTCGGACATGCCCACCGAACGGCCAAACCTCGTGCCGAAACCAAATCTCGGATGTTTTATATACCGCCGGACCAGCTCCATACACTGGGTTGGACATTGGACATGCTTGTTGTCAGCAGCGAGAACCGCATGACGCATGGGGTGGGAATACAGGATGGGAAGCGTAGATGCTTGTGAGATGCTTCTTTTAAGTTTCCATGCTTCTATTAAGTTTGCATATGTCATCATCGGCTGGGTTATGCAGGTGTGCAGGCAAATATCCATTTACGGTGGAGTTGCTGGGAAGGGCTCTATCTCACGGTAAAGATATTTTTTGTGCATTATGAGAAAAAAGGTCCAGAGTTTGCTCACCCTACAAGTATATCGTTTCTTTGAAGCAATCGGTTTCAATTTACAGTAATTATTTTCAACTTCCGCCTTCCAATTTCTAGTATTTTCTATTTAATTAGCTATTTTTCTTTTCTCTGTTGTTTAATAAACTGTCCTGTGACAAGGATTAATAAACCAATAAATAAATATCTTTTCAATTTTAATTTCAAATTTTTCTATTTAAATAAGGAAATAGACCTCATTAAAGAGCTAAACTAAATTAAAATAAAGGCAACAAAAACTCATCTGTTTCATTCACATCTGGCTGGCTGTTGCCTATTTTATCACTCACTTGAAAAAGGCATTGGATCCATCCATACACTTTCTCGGGTTGTTTATATACTCTCTTTTGTGTTGCTTTATTCTACTAACATAATTTAATCAAATAGCAACTATATGAAATAGCCAAACCCGTGCTAATTTATATCAATCAATGCAGAATTGTTTACGCTTTAATTCAATACAATTTCGACGTCTTGTTGCCGCTTTATTCGGATTTATCCCTAGATCTTGTAGGAGCCACGAAACACGCATCTGTCACCAAATTCGACATACTTTTAACTCCTGGACATGCTGAAATTGATTGTGACATTAATTGATAGGATATTGTTTAACCAGCATATGATGATGGCTATATCACACGAGAAAGATTATAACGCTCGCCTTTGTTTCATGTTATAATCATGTTAATGTAGTATAGCCATTATATGGGAGTCAAATAGCATACTTTATCTGCAACTATTTCTTAGTTTGAGGAAAAGAGAATGAATCCATAGATTATCAACAAATTCTGATATAGTAAGATATTGATATAGTAGGAGTAAAACTTAGTGTGTCTCATCACTCAATTTTTGTGCTTGTACTGTACATTCCACCTAATATTAATGCTACAACTTATGAGACCCTTTTTGTTATGATAACAGCAAATATTCACTTTGTTAATGAAGATAAATTAATTATATTAGGTGACTTTAACATTCCGAGTTATGTAAATTATCTATATACTTCTGAAATTTCCAACAGACATATTGGTTCAATTATTAATTTCTAGACCTAGACCTCAACCAGTACAATAAGGTATTAAATTTGAATGACAGACTGTTAGATCTGGTCCCAAGCAGATCACAGGTAATGGTTAATCCTTTGGAAAACTATCTAGTACCCGAAGACCCTCACCACTCACCTCTAGATTTAAGCTTTAGTTTCAAATCTGGTCATAATAGACATTTAGGCAACGATGAACCACCTTTTAATTTAAAGAAGCAGATTTTAATAAATTATATGATGATCCTGTGCAATATAGAGTAGTCATATTTGTCTAGCTTTGGTAATGTTACTGGGGCCTGCACTCAACTTTACGATGAATTAAATTCAGTATTTTTACAAAACTCCTAAAATTAAAACATTTTGCCCATGGTTTGCTGGACCTATTATAAAAGATATTAAGCTGAAGTCTCGTCTATGGAACTTATACAAGGATAACAATGAGGTGCACTACCTTAATCATTCAATTCAAAACACTGCGTTCTAAAATAAAAAGGGACATTGAACTTGCTCACAAAACATACGTTCAAAACACAGAAACACACATTAAAGCCAACCCAAGCAACTTCTGGTCTTTTATAAATATTATGAGAAATACAACTAGTATACCGAATTCGATGTGTTACAACAATAATTCCTTAAATGATACTCAGAGCATTGTTGATGCATTTGTCCAATATTTTCAATCACCTTTTATCATATCATCCACGTATAATATAACCGAACAAGAAACTACAGGCAATGTTCCCCAACTTAATATCCCAACTATTATTACACACATTAAAACCAACCCAAGCAATTTCTGGTCTTTTATAAATATTATGAGAAATACAACTAATATACCGAATTCGATGTGTTACAACAATAATTCCTTAAATGATACTCAGAGCATTGTTGATGCATTTGTCCAATATTTTCAATCACCTTTTATCATATCATCCACGTATAATACAGAGCCTTCATTAATGACCGTAAGACACGTGACAAGTTAATTTGAATTTCATCTTTGTCATGTTTATGTCAGGTTTTCTAGGGATTTATCATGAATTTGTTGAATCCTACGTAGATCGCTCATTGCATCTTTACGGAGCCTAAGAAGCAAGCAGCGTCGCCCGATTTGACAATTCTCGAGCAGTCTCTAAAATATTAATCTGTGACATGACATCTAGTTATTTTCTAGGGCATAGACGTACGCACGGAAAGTGTTTATTTCGTTATTTCCAGTCCTTTTTCATTTCCAAGTGTCTTTAATTATTTTTACTATTGTAATTTGCATATTTATCAGTTCTTTTCAGAACTACCTAATATACATTTGCTATTTTTGGTGGTAAGTAATAATAAAGAGAATGATAATTGATAATTTTAGGTTAAGTATATTTCTAATGTTTCAGACGTGTGCAATTTGCAATGGCTTTTACGACGGAACAAGATGCCTTTATTTTAATGGCCCATTTTCGAAGTGGATCTCGCAACGCAGATGGATCGTGGATATATTCATTTCAATCGTGCATTGATCAATTTAGGGAAGAATTTCCTAATGCAAATATTCTATATGACACATTGGCTCATCGTAAGCACATAGTCCTTAAACGTTTTGCAGAAAAACACTGCATTTGCAAGGAAAAGCCAACTGGGAGGAAAACTATTTTAACTGAGGTGGTTATGAATGACGTTCAGGAAAGAATGGATCAAAGCACAACAAAGTCTGTATCAAAGTTATCTGCTCAAACAGGTAATTTATCTCTGACTTCTTTATCAATTTGATTACCTACATTAAGTTACTAAAACTTTTGCTTTACACATGAAATCATAGTTTGAAAAAAAATAAATTAGTGGGATTCTCTCAATAGTCGAAGAGCTCACAATATTTTCCCAATGTCATTTCAGCATAGGTAAGGACAATTCGGAATTTTTACTGTTACATTAAAGTTGGTGATTGCATTTCACAGTTTGCCGATGAGGAATACGAAACTTGCACATCTTTTTTATTGCATAAAAATATTCAAATATGTAAGAAAATTAAATATGTAAAATATGTGGCTTTAAATGTGAGTAAATAATTAAAGTGTTAAACCTCAGCAGGTCATTTAAAACAGTTCAGATGTGTGTGACGTTACACTGTACGTAGAAGGCAACGATATGAGGTCTATGCTGCAGTGTTAGTAATGCGATCTGACGTCATGGCCGTAGGTAGTGAGTAATTTTTTAATACAAATTCTTTATAGGGTACTGTATAATAAGGCCGCATTAAATAAATTTATTTTTATATAGGTCGTAAAAGGATTAAAATGATCTAGGAACTCATAAGAAACCAGAAAATAAATTAGTTTATTGCACAAATTTACGGAATGCTCAACGTTTGAGGCTGGGGGCGGGGGATTACTTGTATGTACTGTAAACGACAACCCCATTGCATATATTTATTGTGTATAAAAGTGTACACTAGCTCTATACATATCGTATTAATGAGTTATCTGTAGATATGTTTTTTCGTTTTTTTTTAGCATAAAATTTTTTTATGCGAATACAAATTTCTGCTGTTTGATTTTTATTATTTTTAATACATCTAGGTATATAAAAAAAAAAGCAGCAGATATTTTTATTACATATTTTTCAATATTTAACAAAATTTGCAGTTTTGTGAAAATTCCGTCTTTCAAAGTGCTGCCACACTTGCCCAAAACCACTTGCGTGTCTGCCAAACGTATTTTCCCATCCCTCTCATGAGCCCCACGATAGCTAACAAGGTTTTGAGCAGTTACCGGGACCTGTCACCTCAATTCATGTAACAGTATCCGGCAAAATTCCAAAATGATGGTTTTTCGGACATATCTCTGAATCGCAACCACTTGCGAGCGTCAGACTTTGCAGGAGGTATGTTCAGGATCATATTTACTGATATATCAAAAGGGCAGACAGTTACCGGACCTGTCATAAACCGACTGTACTTCAAAGCCCCCCATCACCCCGGTAAGGTGCCACGTAGAAATTTGAAAATCTTGACTAGGTGACTTGGGGCACTACCAACAATTATATTTTATGGTCAGCAGACAGTCCCATTACCTGTCGCAAAAACATATAGGCAGCTCTCTGACTATCATACTCACACATAATCTTGCCTTATGTAATGATTTATTTTTGTATTAATCGTTTAATAAATAGAAATAGCTTCAAAAAGTTTAACAATTATTTTGTGCTGATGGCCTTAGGGATGAGCTGTTGTACCCTCTAATAAATATTAAGTTGGCGGAAAAATTATAAATTTTTTTGCTCAATTGACATTGAAAAAAATATCGCTGGCTTTTCAACTATACAAATCAATAAAAATTATAAATTTTTTTGCTCAATTGACATTGAAAAAAATATCGCTGGCTTTTCAACTATACAAATCAATGAATTTGAACTTTTTCAGGTCTTTCAGTTGGTACATTTACATCCCTACAAGGTAACAGTTGTGCAAGAATTACTACCCCTTGACTTTGGTAAATGAGAAAGATACTGTCGTTGGTTTAACGAAAATTTAAATAATGATGATGTGCTGGATTTGACCTTTTTCACTGACCAAGCATGGTTCCACCTAACTGGTTATATCAATAGCCAAAATTATAGGACATGGGCTACAGAAAACCCTCACTGTTATGTGGAAACAAGTTTACATCCGTTAAAAATAGGTGTATGGGTCGCAATATCCAGGAGAAGAATAATAGGCCCAATATTTTTTCAAGAGACCATAAATGGAAATCTGATTTTGGAACCCTTTCTGAATCAACTACATGATGATGAATTGCAACTGGGTTACTTCCAACAGGATGGTGCTACTGCCCATACAGCAAGAGTTACTATGCAATTTTTAGAGGAATTCTATGATGATAGATTAATCAGCCAGGGACTTTGGCCTGCACGTTCTCCAGATTTAACACCCCTTGATTATTTTTTATTTGGACACTTAAAGAGCAACGTTTTTAAAAATCTACAACAAGCAGTGGAAAGAGAAATTCGCAGTATAACAGTTGACCAGTTGACCAGTTGAAAAATGTATTTGATAATATGAAGGGAAGAGTGCATATATGTCTAAATGCTCAAGGCCAACATTTTGAACAATTACTGTAATTTTTTCATAATCGATCTGTATTAAAATTTTTTTATCGTCTTCTAAATTAGTACTTTTTGTACCGTACACTATAAAAAGGCAATAGAATTATCATGAAATATTTTTTTATCAAGTAACTGTTTTTACCTACTATCCGAGTTGTGTAATTCATATATTAAACCCATTGGTTGTTAACGTAGATTCAATACTTGTAATTTTATGTAGTTTATTATTGTTTTTGAACATGTTTTATTATTTCATAGTATTGATTAATCTTATTAAATATTATAACTTGATAAATAATACACTTATAGACGTTTCTGGAATTAAAGATTATTAATTTATTCTGAATTCTATAAAATAAATTCATTCTTACGAGTAATTTTTTGTTGACATTTATACAGGTCTTGAAAGCCATTTGTTGACAAATCTGCAAATAATTTACTGTATCTTTTGTAGACTATGGCAAGTTTCAAAAAGTTGCATATTAATAGAATTATGAAACATATGACATAAGACTTATTCCCCTCTTTACGTTGTTTTTTTTTTCATTGACATAAAAGGCATCTACCATTTTACTTTATTATTGTCAAAAACATATCTTTTGGTACAGAAGCCAGCATGCAATTACCCGACCATTTGTAACAGCTAGAAACATGGTTATTCCTTAAAGCACGGCGGACAAGAAAAGCGATATAAGAATGTTTCTTATATTGTCTATAATTGTTTATTTGTGGAATATTCAGATTTTCTTTTCTTTTTGTTGGGTATTTTGCCACTGAAAATATTTTAAAATTTTAATGAAAAAACCTCCGCCAAACGGATCAGATAGAAGTTGTTTCTTGAGTACTTGTTTATCACAAAATGTCTCGCACCTATAAATATATAAACTAGAACAATGTTATAAACTAAAAAAATGAATATGTAAGCTAGTCAGTTAACGTTTCGGAAGATTGTCTACATCCGCTCTCAAAACTTTTGGCTTAAAGGTTTGGTTTTTGATAAAACCGATCTTAGCATGGAGCCCGCTTGAAAAACCATTCGTATGGAAAACCTCTTCCCAACTTTTCGTAATTTATCCGATGAACCATGTATATATGGAATTGCTGCCATAGGCCTAAAGATCTCAGGTAAGTAAGAAAAAAGAAAAGAATGTTTCTTAGTGGTGCAAACTTAATTTATAAATAAAATTAATTATTTAACGAAAAATCAGCTTGATATTTACTAATCATGCATAAAAAGTAGACCCCTTGCTGGTTCAACATATCTCAGAACTCTACTAACTGCGTAAGTCAAATCGTATGTTTGTAATTATTAAGTGGTAATTAATCGACCACAAAGAAATGAGATCATATTTCTTTGTCACGCCTAGTGACATAGCTTGTAGGTCTGTCGCTGGACCTCCAGTAACCGGGATGTATGCCAGTTGTATTTTGTGTTCACTAAGTGGCAAGTAATCGATAAAAAAATATTTGCTTAAAACAAATACTTGCACCAATTGGAAAAGACATTTCGAGTTATTTACTGAAATTTCTACCATTAAGAAAATGTATCGTATCACTTTTGTTGTCTGCTAAACTCTAACGAACAAGATTAATATCTTTAGCGGTTACAAATGTATTCTCATATTTTTAATGTTTTTATTCACATTTTTAGATTAGAACCAGTGTAACATTAACAAACTCTTTCAGTTAAAATTCATATCATTTTTCATTATTGTTGAATATTGATTCTAACTCAATGTTGAAAACAGACCGCTAATTATAGGTTAGATTTCCAACTTGTAAATATGAGTACTTACATCTTTAAAATTCAATAAGATTAATAAATTATATGTATTTATCTAAGAGAGTTTATTAATGTTACACTGGTTCCAATTTAGCAATGAGAATAAAGTTACAAAAACGTAAATATTGGGTTTAATTAAATTTATCCAACAGTAAACTTTCAAGTCGACGCCACTGGATTTAGGGATTTTTGTTAAACAGGCGCGCCAACAGTGTTTAGTGGGTTGCATACATTTTGCGGTCACGTGTCTTACGGTCATTAATGAAGGCCCTGTATAACCGAACAAGAAACTACAGGCAATGTTCCCCAACTTAATATCCCAACTATTATCGTAAATTCAAAAACAGACTTACGGCGGGTCCCGATGGTATACCGGCTTTCTTATTAAGAAACTGTGCCTCTATTTTGGCACAACCACTACCTGTCATTTTTTAATCTAGCACTGCAAACTACTACATTTCCCCAGATATGATGGACTTAGTCAAAAATCTGTCCTGTTTTTAAAATAGGTGATTGAAAATTACAGACCTGTAGTTATCCTGTGTAACTTTGGCAAACTGTTTGAAATTTACCTATATGATTTCTTTTCATGCTAAATCTCAACTCTTCTATGGTCAACATGGGTTTTTAGCAGGTAGATCTATAATTACCAACTTGGCAAGAGGTACAGATTTCATGGCAAATACACTGGATTCTACTGCAAAAGCTATCAGTTTTTGGTTTAAGTCTTGACTTTCTAAGTTTCTTTGACTCATATCTTGGTAACAGAATATTAAATGTGAAGTATCATGGATTTTCATCTATTGAAGTGTTAGCGACATCAGGAGTTCCACAGGGCTCTAGCTTGGGTCGACTGTTATTTATAATTTTCATCAATGATATTTGTCAAGTTATACAAAGTAATGTCTTCCTATACGCCGATAATCTTAAACGGTTTAACATGACTTCACAAAAATAAACTCAATGGTGTGAAAATAATAGGCTACCTTTAAATACATCAAAATATAATGCGATGACCTTTACGAGAAGAAATAGCTCTATAAACGTTTCCTACAAAATAGGCAATGACATGGTAACCAGATGCACCCAATTAAAGGATCTTGGAGTCCTTTTGACTCAAAATTAACTTTTACTGCCCACATAGATCTAGTTGCTAACGTTTACAGAAATCTAGGCTTCAGTATGCAAAATTCAAAGCACTTTAATCTAAATGACTGAGCGACACGTAGGGTTTATTTTTCTCTTTTGTTCCTACACAAACTATCAACAAGTCAGATTGACTGCCCGGATATTCTTAGTTCGATAAATTTCAATGTTCCATCTTTTCACAGTCGCTCATATGCCATATTCTATTTAGCTACGCCAAGAACAAATGTACTAAAATCTTCTCCTATTCATAATGTGTGCTCTAACTATTTAAGCTATCAGTCGAACCTTGATATTACTTCCACATCTATATAGTGGAGTGGAAGTATAGTAATCTTAAAAAAAAATTCGAAATATTTTTTTGGTGAAATAATAAAAAAAATTGTCTGTCGGTCTGTTAGTCTGTAATTTTTTTTTTGTGCGCACGATATCTCTGGAAGGGTTTATGATATTGACTTGAAATTTTATACACGCATGTACTATACCGAGATCTGGAACCAGATTGTCTTTTGAACATATCCGGTAAAGGGTTGGGGGTAAATAGGGGTAAGGAGAAAATAAGTAAAGCAAGCTGGAAAGAGTACAAAATTTTGGGATTTTGTGCATAAACTAGAAGCTAAGGCCTCAGGTGAATATGGCAAAGTAAGTAAAACAATCTAGGAAGAGTACAGAACTTTGGTATTTGGTGTATATACTAGAGCCAAGGCCTCCGACTTTTACATTTTCAATTCCTCCCACCACCCCCACTCCATTATTAAAAGGGTTGATAAAATAAAATTGAGATTATCACTCATGAGATGATTCCGTCGAAGGGTTGGGGCTTAAATAGGGGCAAATAGAAGAAACTAAGTAAAGCAAGCTGGTAAGAGTATAGAAACTTGGAATTTTGTACATATACTAGAAGTCAAGGTCTCTGATTTTTGTATAATATTCTTCAACTCTCCCACCACCCCCCCTCCATTACTAAAGGGGTTGATAAAAGAAAATTGAGATATTCACTTTAAATTTCATACACATATATATTATAACAACACCTGGAACTAGATTATATTTTGACATGATTCCGTTGAAGGTAGGGGTTAAATAGGGGTAAATATGGGGAAATAACTGTAACAAGCTGGTAAGAGTACAGAAACTTGGGATTTGATGTATATAGTAAAAACTAGGGCCTCACATTTTTTAAATATTTTTCAACCCCTCCACTACCCCATACCATTATTAAAGGGGTTGATAAAATATTATTGACATATTCACTTGAAATTTGGTACTCGTATGTATTATAACGACATCTGGAACTAGATTATATATTGAGATGATTCTGTTATAGGATTGGGGGTGTATTGGGGAAAATAGGTGGAGGAAGCTAATAAGAGTGTAGAAACTTCATTATTGGCGCATATGCTAGAAACCAACATTTCAAATTTTTTTATGACATGTGCCTCAAATATTATTAAAATTCTTTGACCAATTATTTCCACATACTAGAGTGCAAATATAGTAAAGATATTTTCCTTTATAGTGACTTGGATGGAAAATCTGGATGTGGAAGTAGGGATTCCTTAGGCAGCGGTTTCTTTAATTGCAGTACTAATAATATAAAGCAATGTAGGTATTCTGAATCGCCCATAGCATAATCTTTAGTTTCTACCATATGGTTTAGTTCAAACTATCTTCTCATATTAGTTTGTATTTTCCATTTTTAATAATTGGATGCACATCTGTATGAGCAGTTGTATTCATAAAATGAAAAGAAAAAATATTAATAATAAAATTAATTTTATTTGATACTAACTCAAACATTAATTATTTCGTAATTATTTTGGCAAAGTAGCGATGCTACTTATGCTCTCGCTCAAATTTTTGGAGGAGTGCAGGGAATTTCGTTTTCATTGTTATCGGAATCCATTGGAACACACTTAGTTGAATTTCTTATAAATAAAGTAGCAGACTATTTTGAAATTCGCATCCACACAATTTTTGACTTGAAACAATGTGGATTATACATTTTGATATAATTTTTATACAATCTATAAGATATTCTTCGCAGTTTTTTATAATAATTTCGATTTTGTATTATACATAAAGACTCCATCTAAGGATACCTAATGGCGCACGCAGTCGGTAAGGGATATAATGCTAGCTCTACACGTTGGACCATATTGTGGCCGAAATAATTGCCGAATCATTTGTCTACAAATATGCCATCCAGACGTTGGCCGATACCAGGGATGCCACAGCTACCGAATTTGGATGAAGTCTACGGAAATACTGATTTGTTATGAAATTGTGTCGAACAGTTTCGCTGGAAAGATTTTGGCAACACTAACGAATACAGCAGTGCTTGCTAGAACCTAGAAGATGGTAGACGTGGAAATTGCTACTGCGATGGAAATGGCTGCTTTAGGTGCATTCGATTATTTATTACAAGCGAATGACGCAATTAACAAAAAGCCTCGATGGAAAAGAAGATGGTGGATGACAACGGTACATAAAAATAGAACAGAGTAATTTTTTTAATCTCTCGCAGATTTTTCTACGATTTTTACTTCCCTCGCATATACCGAAGAGAAGTACTGTATTCGAGAAAAAATCATCCTCCGAGATTTCTTCGGATTTTCGCGTTTCAGATCATGTAGATTACGAAAATATAGGTTCCTCACTCCCGTCAGTCTGTCTGTCTGTCTGTCGTTCTGTTGTTGCATTAACTAAAAAACGGGTTGATAGAGAACAGTCAAATTTGGTAGGTAGCTGACGCTACTGCCACCAAAGAAATTATTATAGACTTACACTGGAAAATAAACAGGGCTAAAGGCCTAAAGGGAATAGATAATAAAAAAATTGTTCTTGCTCAAATTTAAAATTTACACGTTTTATGACATTCTAAACCTATTTAAAAAAAACGAATAAATGGAAAAAATGGTTTTTGCTCAAATATAAAATTTCCACGACTCATGACATTCTAAACCCATTTTTTATATATTTCTGAAAGTAAAAAGAAAATTTTGAAAATAAAAAAAAATCGGTAAAGGTATTTACATAGAACTTCCCTCTTTTTTATACTGGGAGGTCATTGTAAAAAATTATTAATTACGAAACGACATATGTGAATAATAATCGAAATATAGTTATCACTATTATTACAAAGAAACAACGATAACTTTTGGTGAAAAAAATATACGGAGTGATCATCCCAAAGCAAAAATTCAATATTAAATAGAAGGTGCCAAATATGGAAGGATTGCGTAAATACCTATGGTTGAATTATTTCCTAGGATGATCACCCTGGATATTTTTCAATAAAACTATAATAGGTGTCTTCCTTTCCAAGTGTGTTATCTATATGCCAAATATTATTGCCATCTGTCGTATTTTTAGTTCACATCCACGTAGTGGAGTGGAAGTATATCAGCGATTACATTTTTTTTTAACTAGGTTTAGAATGTCATGATGCGTGGAAATTTTAAATATGAGCACAAATGTTTGTTTTCATTTATTCTAGTAGTGAATAAATTTTCAAAATGTTTTTTTAAAGTAGGTTTAGATTGTCATAAAACGCGAAAATGTAAAATTTGGTCAAAAATAATGTTTTTTTAATCAGTCTGTAGTGTTAAAAAAATTTTAAAACTCTGTTTTTGAAAAAAGAAAATGTTGAATATGTTAGAATGTTACAACACCTGGACATTTTAAATTTCAGCGAAAATGTATTTTTTTCATTATTTAGTCCCTTTAGATGGTCCACCCTGTATATTTTTCCATGAAAGTCTAGTAGTTTTTTTAGATAATGCACCAACAGACATGCAAACAGACTGACGAAATTGAAAAACCTATATTTTCGTAATGTACATGATCTGAAACATGAAAATCCGAGAAAATCTCGAATAGTGATTTTTACTTCCCTCGCATACCGAAGGGAAGTATTGTATTCGAGAAAAAATCACCCTCCGAGATTTTTGCGGATTCTGACGTTTCAGAACACGTAGATTCCGAAAATATAGGTTTTTCAATTCCGTCAGTCTGTCTGTCTGTCTGTCTGTCTGTCTGTCTGTTGGTGCATTAACTAAAAAACTACTTGACGGAGAGCAGTCAAATTTGGTACGTAGTTAACCCTACTGTCAGCGAAGAACTGGTAGAATTTTCACTGAAAAATATACAGGGTGGACCGTCTAAACGGAATAAATAGTGAAACAAATTTTTTTTTGCTCAAATTTAAAATTTCCACGTTTCATGACGCGCTAAACCTATTTCAGAAAAAAAAATTTTTGAAAATTTTTTTCAATCATTTTTGAAAAAATTTTTACCACTAAAAAAAATTTTTTTCTTTGTTCAAATTTAAAATTTCCACGTTTCATGGCATTCTAAACCTATTTAAAAGAAAAAAAAAATTGAAAATTTTTTACCAACATTTTTGGAAAAATTTTTACCACCAAAATAGATGAATTTTTTTTTCTCAAAATTTAAAATTTCCACGTTTCATAGCGTTCTAAATCTATTTAAAGAAAATTTTAAAAAAATTAAAAAATTTTTGAAAAAATTTCACCACAAATGGAATTTTTTTTTCAAATTTAAAATTTTCACGTTTCCATGGCATTCCAAATTTATTAAAACAAATTTAAACATGGTTTAGAAAAATTAAAAAAAAATGAAGACATGTTTATGTAATCTATTTATCACCATTATAGAATAGACGAAATATTTTTTTTGCTCAAATTTAAAATTTCCACGTTTCATAACATTCTAAACCTATTTCTGAAAAAAAAATTTGCAACATATTTTCACCAATTTGGAAAAAAATTTAATACTAGAATAGACAGAAAACATTTTTGAAAATTTGTTCTATATTTTAATCACCACTATACTTCCACTCCATTACGTGAATGTGGGATTGAAAATGTGAGAGATGGCAATAATATTTGGCATATCCTATTATATACTTTTATTGAATAATGGCACCCCAAGAAATAATTGATTCCTAACCAATGTTAATAAAAATCTCATTAAAACGGTACTATACTTCCACTCCACTACGTGGACGTGGAAGTAATGTGACAAATTACATAAATATTATTTAAACTTTAAATAAATTTTATAAAAATTAACATAACAAATAAGCAAAATATAAACTATTTCTGTGCAAATTCATTTGTCTTTAAGGAAAATAAATGAAAAATAGAACAAAAAAATAAATATGTATAACAAAGAGCTAAATAGCTTGTATTACACTAATATTCTTAGTAATATTAATGATTTGTTTTACCTCGTGAATAGTCCCTATAGCCAATATTTGCATATCCTGCATACAGTTCTTCATTCAACGTCCTACTTATTTTTCATGGGTGTGAATGTAGATAAACTTCTAATTTCCTCGTTAGCATGAAAAATTACTTTATCAGGGGATATAAATTAATAAATAAAAATTTCCGTCATAATCAAATGCATTGATTATTCAAATATGAAGCTCTGCTTATTTTAAATTTCTTCCGTAGGTAATCCATCAACATATATTTTTTATGTGACAAGTCAATTTAACTTGTGGAATAATAATTAACTCCATTTAAAATTAAAATTTTCCAAACACATTTTATTGTTTTTCTGGCTTTCATCCAGATTTCCAAACCATGTAATTAAATGATATGATATTAATGCACGACCTGCCAATTCTGATTTATTTCGATCAATTATTGTTGAATGAAATATTATTACAGACGACAATAATAGATAATAGAAAATGTTTTGGTTTTTAATGATACTTAAATTGTATTCCTATTAATTGTGTAATTATGTGGCCAAGTGTGCAGTACAATAACACAGTTTAAAAGTGAATTATTTATTATTTGTTTGCTTATAGTAATGAAACATATTCTTTATAGGATTTTGCAAACAGCGGAAAGAAAAAATAACTATGAGAACTAAAGGAAAAACTATATATAAAAATATTAATGAAATCTTTGCATTCTTTCGATAACCTGACTTCCGGTTATGCTAACAAGTAAAAATTCTTATTTGCCATTCTCATTTTAACACTACCATCCAAAATAGTCCCATACGGCTAGGCAGGCTAAACTAGTATCTACATGATCCCCTACGATATGTAAATTAAGTTAAAAATGAGAGCAAATGCCTGAAATTAATTTATTTACGTACCTTGTCTTTAAAAAAATTTTCATTCTAATGAATTACATTTTCATAAAATCTCATTCAGTTTCTTGGAAATGCGTAGCCTTCGAAACGTCTTTCGTCCTTATAAGCAAACAAATAATAAATAATTCACTTTTAAACATGCATAGAGTATATAGGCTTCAATACTAGTTAGCTAATAGATAGGTGAAGATCTGATGTTTTTTTATCAGTCAATTTCAAATATAATTATTTCATACTTATTCGTGGATATTGTCTTTGCATGGAACATCGTTACGAGTGGCTTTAGGATTTTCTGATGAGTCCACAATAAGGACGAAAAACGTTTCAAAGGCTAAACATTTCCAAGAAATTGAATGAGATTTTATGAAAATGTAATTCATTAGAATGAAAAAATTGTCCTCTAATTACACAGGTTTACAAAAGGAAAAAAGTTGTCTGGATCTGGGGTCAGACCATACGTTTCTTATGTATTTTTCGACGCTGAATTCGAATCAGTTTTTTTTAGTTTTGCTCCATCACGTCAGGCTTTTGAGATATTCTAACCTGAAAGTTAGACATATTTGAGGTTATGTCTGAGGTTATGTATGTATGTACAGACAAATCTATACAGTACAGTACAGAAATAATATCAATTGACGCCTGCCTTTAAAGGCATTACTGCCATGCGCTAATAAGAGGTAGAGCGGGAGATGTATACAGACAATGTTAGTACCGCCCCTAAGAACAGTGGTTATACTACTACTTTGTCCGGAAATAAAACGTATCTTGCTGTGGCCGATTTGTTAAAAAACGTTGCATCGTTTTATCAAAACAGGCAAATAATTCTACAAACATAAATTCATTGTCAATTTAAATAGAAATGATTAGAAAAATCGCTCAAAATATTCCTTTCTTGAAAGACACTAATCCATAGTAGAAACTTCTCCTGACATTTGACGGCAGCGCAAATAATTATTTCTACATTTCTCTGTCATTGCCAGTGACAGATGGCAGCTGATGTAGAGACAAGGAAATGCATCTTTATTATTAAACATTTTAAATCATTGTGTGCACGATGGACAGATGTCGTTGAAGGCAATTATCTTCTTCGCCTCACCGTATTACCTATGTAATGCCATTTAATTATTTGCTTCCTTCCTTCTAAATAATGAATTTCCATTTTGTTTAGAACAGAATTTTAGATTTGTAGACCTCATCAGCACTGTTCCACAGAGTCCCTCAGAGCTCCAGGGCGATATGAGACCTATATAAATAAACACAAGCTACTATTTATCGCTCAGTAGACATCGTCGTATCTTAGATCGGCTCCTGGCAGACGAAAGTCAACTGAACATATTACATTCGTATTTATATTTGACTGGTCCGCCTGTATATAAAAGAGATGTTCTTAAATTTTCTCTAAAGGGGTAAATTGGCGTCTAAAAAGAGAGTCTATCTTCAAGGTGATAAAATAGGCGATTAAAATTATGAAGACTTTAAAGCAAGAACCTTAAAAGTTAGAGATGTTACTTACTTATTTAACGGATACTGTTCTTAAATATTTTTCTAAAATTCAACTCAATAAGTGACTAAAATGAGATGTTCAAATTTTAAAAAAAAAATCAATAAAATATGGAACATTTTCTTCTTTCATTTAATGGTTAAATGCGTATTAATTTCTCGTGTAATTCTAAAGAGTACCCAAGAAAAGAACAGAAATCGAGATTATCGGACAAAAATGAACTATGATTCTAACCTTTAGTATAAGAAATCGAGCAAAATGATACTCTACACGCAGAGCTATAGAAAGAAACCCACTTCGACGTTTTGAAAAGTATTGTTAATAGCTAAGTTTGTTTCTGAATGAACCTAGAGGTAGTCTACTAAGTAAAATTACATAGGTACGTAAGAGTCTTCCATATTTCTTGTCATACAGTTTATAATGCGTTAATATTACATCTGCTTGATTGTGGCAGTTCGGTTTATGGTAACACGATGTATTTTTTCATGATGGCTGATTGTGATGTATTGAGTTTAGGGTAATTTGTTGGTCGAATAATATTACGGTTGCACTTAAAAACACAATTTATAGGGACAATTAAATTTTATTACCATAACTTTGTTCTCATAATTTATAAAAAATAAAATTTTTCTCAAAAACTATTTCATGTAACAGAACTATGAGAGCAATTTTACAATAATTATTTAAGTTAACTTTTATTATAGTTATTGACATATATTTTGTTCTGCATTGCAGTTGAAAATAAACTTGAGTTTTAAAGCACTAACTACTTTAACGATAAGAAAATCGTGTTAAATGTTTTACATCAGACACGACATATACAAAATGACTTTTTAAATCAATTTGTTAATTCGTTTACCAATACAACTTACGCGGTTAACTTCTAACAGTGTAGTTTGGTAGAACTTCATATTTATATAGTGTGATTTAAGTACGATAAAACATTTTGGAGCGTTATTTTATAGCTAATATTAAGAAAAAAATGCAATAAGTTCATATTCAAACATACAAGATATTCTAAAAAAGCTATAAAAACTAAGTGTGGAACATCCTGTAAACTGTATTGTATTTAACTTCTGCATATATTTTACTGAGAAAAACATACTTTGGGTATTTTACAGACAACTTTTATACACTTCATCTAATATTTAATATGAGAAACAACAAATTATTTATTCATTCTTGATCTTGATCTAATTGTGACTATATCATTCTGAAGTTATAATAATACATTTTCATCTGAGTTCGCTAAATACCCAGATAATGCTTTTTTAAGCTATATGCAAAAACAAAATACAGATATAGAAATAGAATAGAATGAAAATTTATGCATGCTATACATATGTGTATGTCAGTGCTACATAACTGCTTAGTTTAAAAACAATAAAAAAAAATTGGTAATGAACACAGAACTTCCCTCTTTATTTATATAGGGAGGTCACTCTAAAAAATTATTAATTAACAAATGATATATAAGAATTATAATCGCAATGTAGTTAGCCCTATTATTACAGAGAAAACCTGATAACTTTTTTCAATCGTCTACTCTATAGTGGTGGGGGATAAAATTTTCATTTTTTTTTAAATTCAAAACATTTTTTTGTTGAAATAGGTTTAGAATGTAATGAAATGTGGAATTTTTAAAATTGAAAAAAAAAATCCATGTAGTGGAAATTTTTTTTTATTTTCAAAACATTTTTATTTTTGAAAAATGTAGAATGCCATGACACGTAAATTTTTAATTTGGTAAAAAAAAATTTTTTTTCATCCATTTTATAAAAAATTTTCAAAATTTTGTTCTTTGATTTTCAAAAAATAAATTGTTTTATGTATGTTTAGAATGTCATAAAACGTGATTATTTTAAACTTTAACAAACAAAAATTTTTTTACCATCATCCATTTTGTTTTCAAAATTTAAAAAAATGTTTCTATTTTAAATAAAAAAAAAAATGAAATAGATTTAGAATGTAACGAAACAGGGAAATTTAAAATTTGGTCAAAAAAAAATTTCCATTATCTATTCGCTTTAGACGGTCCACCCTGTATATTTTCCAGTGAAAGTCTAACCATTTCTTCCGGGGGCAGTGGCGTCAGCTACCTATTAAATTTGGCTGTTCTCCGTCAAGTAGTTTTTTAGTTAATGCACCAACAGACCTACAGATAGACAGACAGACAGACAGACAGATCGACAGACAGACAGACTGACGGAATTGAAAAACCTATATTTTCGTAAACTACATGATCTGAAACGTGAAAATCCGAAAAAACCTCGGAGGGTGATTTTTTCTCGAATACAATACTTCCCTTCGGTAAGCGAAGGAAGCAACAGGCAGACGATAAATTAGGCAAGGAGCTAATACAGAGTGTCCCAGAACTGAGTTCCCGAACGGGAGCCTATGCTTCCTGAGTTCACCTTGGGCTTGTTTAACCCAACTTACCTTAGTCTAAAAATGCGTCCCTGAGGAAGTGCAGTCTATTATAGTGAGACTGAAAAAACTTTTCCAATAATTTCCGTTATATTGAAGATAAAATTTTCAAGTTTGATGGGACCTGTATCTCTATAAATACTGTATGTAAGCTTTGTAAGAACTAAATATCTTTTGTTTCTCAAACGCGACAGGTTTTCTGTTTAGCATGCACCTATGACCTACAGAGGAAGAAATGATAATTCTTGATTTTTCCTTGATATTACATAAATTTTTAGTAAGTATTAATTTGTGTACTGAAACAGATGCAGGTCATGTGAAGCATTTGTTATTAATGTATTTTTTTAAATAAACTGTAATTTTCTGTTATTACAACATTTTATTCTAGGAAAAAACGACAATTCCTTGTATTTTGAAATTACAAAACATTTTGAGAGTGTATTTTTGCAGCCTTTTCAATGCTACCTACTTCTAGAGATATAGCTCCCACCAAAATTTGATAATATCAATACAACGGAAATTATTGCAAACAGACGTTGTTTTTTTCTGTCTCACTTTCCTTATGGATGCCTTTTCGGACTAAGGTAAGTTGGGTTTTAAGGACCCACTATGAACTCAGGAATCACAGGTTCCCGTCCGGGAAATCAGTTCTGATTTATTTCTCTATTTTTCGTTCCAAGATGTATAGTAGTAAAGTTTTTGTTTACCGTTATTTATGGTAATTTGTCAGCTTCTTCTTTATTAGTGCACAAGTTGGAAAACAGTTTGTTGCTTAGTAAAAATGCCATGGCATCAGCTTACATTATTTTCAGCACTTCAGCAGCGCAATTGGAAGATACATCATTAACGTAAATTACGAATAGCACAGGATCCAGAGCAGACACCTGTGTCACTCCACGTTTTGATACTCTACTATTAAACTTAACATATTGTTAACGGTCCGCAAGAAAAGAAATAAATAAATTTAAGCTTTTCCTCTGATCCCATAGTATTCCAATTTTTGTATTAGAAACAGAGTCACAATAGCTCTACTACACTTCATTGAGAAAAATAAACCACCATTGAGCCTATCCAAAAAGATATAACTACAATCATAATGCCTACGATAACATATGGAGTCAAAGACACAGCAACGACAAAAGCCAACAGAAGAAGCCTGAGAAGAGCTGAAAGGGACATTATCCAACTGCTAGCAAAAACAGGAAAACTACGAAAACGACAGAAAATGTCAACATTACTAGAGGGAAAAACAGTAATCAAAACAATAGAATCATACGCAATGAAATACTGGGGAGACGTCCAAAGACGAGATACGACACACCTACTAAAGAAAGCGCTAAGACTGAACAGCAACAAACTGAAAATAGGAAGGCCATGCTACACCTGGATAACAACAATCGAGAGGATTATGAATAAGCTGGGAAAGACTTATACACACTGGGAAAGAACGGCACAACAAAAGACGCAATACAATAAAGAAATATCAAGGATATACACACTGCCAGACTCAGAAAGAGAAGAAACAGAAAACTCAGAAGAAGAATAGGAGAGAAGATGATCACAGGCAGAAATGCCTACACTTCCCATCCGATGAAGACAGATGGAAACCAAGAAGAAGCATTTCACAAACACCTACATGCTCCATCCTATATTCCTACACCATGCGTCATGCGGCTCTCGCTGCTGACAACAAGCATGTCCAATGTCCAATCCAGCGTATGCAGCCGGTCCGGCGGTATATAAAAGCATCGGGGGTTTGTTCCGGCACACGGCTGGATCGTCCGTTGATCGGTCGGGTGGAGCCGCCCAGGCACGGCATGAGTATGTAATAGACGAGTGGCGACTGCATTTGGCCGTTCAGCGAGCGATCGGGCTACGAGGTGGAACAAATCTCCATGCCCGAAATCGGCAGCAATGCCCACCGTATGCTGGCAAATCAATCAATCAATCTATCAATCAAGAACACCATGGTTAACGGTATCAAATTCCTTATGTCGGTAGAGGGAATTAAAAAGAAACATTTTCTCTTAAATTCCCTCTACCGCGCACCGACCGGAATTTTCACCTGCCAATGTAATTGGAGTATGATATGATTCTCCCAACATATAAAAAATGTACAAAGAGGAAAAAGTTTCTCTTCGATTACCGACCAGGCGGTAACTTTTCGTCGCTGTCGTCATCGTAATGGTTTGAAAGCCAAATGCTTTCATCAGGAAATGAAAGGTATCATACTTCTGAATCAGGGATTATTACTTACTATCGATATTGTCCAGATTATACTACAATTGATAAAGCAGTTTAAAACCTGTCAGCAAGAAATCTCAAAATTGAACCTTTAAGGATGAATGGTTCCAAGGGGGTGACCCAGCAAAAATGTTACAAATACTTTTAGGGTTACTTTGACATAAACTATACGAATTGTGTATACATGTATATGTACGAGGTATTGGGACGCCATGTATATTGCTCCATTCTTCCCCTCTCCTATCAGCGGTAACCTTCAGCATTATTATATTTCTTATATCTCTGAAATGAACTGTATCTACTAAAAATAATTGCCATATATCTTCAAATAATAAATAAAATCAGCACTGATGATAAAACAATATTTTAGTCCTTTAGTAAATTAAGGAATAATGACGGTCAGACAATTTGTCTACTGCAAAATATTAAGCATCTCCAGATAGATTCTAGTGTCATCCCATTCAACTTTTCTTTGAATTATTAATCTCATGTTTGTAGCCTGTAACAATATAAGAGATCCATCTGCGGAGTCTGACACTTGATAAAAATCACCGTTTCACTTGGAGCGAAAAAGAAGGACGCATCCGCTGTAGAAATCTCGATCATAATGGAAACTACTGCACTTGACAGAATATGTGACTGGACTCAGTTGGTGTTTTTTTAAATGAAATGAGCATAAAGATAGTAGGAATCCAATATTATATAGAAATCATATGTTAGAACTAATTTGAAATTCATAATAAAACATTTTAGCTTTAACAATTACCATAGAAACGAAACTGAACTGAAATATATTTCAACTTGAATTATGAGAATATTCTTTAGAAATACATAAAAATCTATCTTTACTCAGACGTGAAAGAAATATTAGGGCTTGTATGGTTTTTAAAAAAATATTCCAGCAAATTATTTTATAATAGTGACTTAGTAAACATTATACTTCAGCCGATTTATTGACATTTTAATATATTGTGTGCACATTCTATAGGATACTCTTCGCAGTTTTATGTAAATAACTATATGTTACAAAGTTATTGGAGAAACACGCATCAATATAAAATAAAGTTAAAGAGAGAGAGGGAGTTATGTCCAATCTACTTGGTTCTCGAATCTGAGATCCATAAATTTGGAGTCTCGAATCAAGCACTAGATCATAACACAGCCACACACAAATTAAATCTTTCTGGCCTGGGAATGTTACCATGCTCACTATGTGTTTTTGTGGTCGCTGAATCCGAATCCGAAGTGAAAATAGAATTTTTTACCGCTTCCTGAGGCTATATCTCGAAAATGAAACGAGATACAAAGCTGCGGTTTACTCTATTCGATTTCTGTGGCCTTCCTACATACCTCTGATTTTTTTTATGCTTTACCTTATAAATTTTGGCATATTCAGCAAATTGTTTCAATGAATTTAAAGTCATAGAGCATTAGAAATAAATATATGTGAATTAAATCCACACCCACCCCTACGAGGGGGTTAAAAAAATTCTATACCAGAGACATGAGTACATAGATTTTAGCTTATCTTCATTATTTCACTCTATTTTAGGGGATGTTTTTGCGTTTTACTAAATAGTTACCTGGTAAATCGGTTTGTGTACTCATGTCTCTGGTACAGGATTTTTTTGGTGGGGCTGTATTGTTAATGTTTTTTTATCGTTTTTAATCCTCAAATAAAACTATTAAGAAAACAATCCGGATCACTTTGATGCTCAAAGCTACATATCGCGTAAACTGTACTGTAAGTTACTTTCCAGGTTGTTATTTTTATATGAACGTTACTGGCTTGTCGAAGAATTTTATGATCCAGGAATAAATTGAATTCCAACAGTGATGCGTTGCTTTTCCCGTGTATATAGGTATTTGTATTTACTACCGAACCGTTAATACTGTAATGAAGTGAACAATTTATGGATAGTCATTTAAATTTCAGATAAACGTGTTAAAAAAGCGAATTGTATTTAATCTCTTGGACAGGAATGCTATTAAATTACTATGTGACACTCTTATATTATCACATTTTACCAAACGCGGTGTAATTTATGCTTAAATGTAGTACATCAAGAATTAAAAGTATAAAATTCTTTCACTAGATTAATTCGTGTCGTTAAACGTGATGAACACGTCACATAAATTAACAAAATTCGTTGGCTCGGCATGTACAGAAAGTGTCTCTTATATTTTACGACCATTTGTTCACAGTATTGCTGTCTTAAGTGACTGCCTTATTTGGGGAAGGCATCTCTTATGAACAGGGTTCGGATGATAGAACTCCATTTCACAATTTATAAGGGGAGTACTCAGGCGTGCTTGTAAGAATGTTTCTACTTTGTACTTGGGTATTTTATGGACAAAAGTTATACAATCACAGCTTGTTATTGTGATGCTGCTAAAACTTGGAAGGAATATACACAATACTATGCTGAGGACGCCAAAACTATTCATTTGTTCCTTTTGTCAATTCCGAAGGAACGTTAACGTTTTATTATTTCCCACGCAATTTGGACAAATTTTTCACTTTATTGTACAGAAGCCATAATTTTCATAAAATCTTAATTAAATGTTGCCTCTAGTTGACTTTAGGTACGCCTAAGTTAACTTTTCTTGTTACGTGATTTCTTTAACAAAATGAGTTATAGAATTTAGCCATAGGCGAATATCACAAATGTACTATTTTATAGAGATCCATGCTGTTTCCCTGAATCTTTGCAACGTTACATATAGATATCCTTATTTCAGCGAGCGCTATTGTAAACCTATTACCTTTGTTAAATTGCATCGTGCTAGTGACGATTGCGTTTGCTTTTCCTTGCCACTGTCTATTTCGTAACACAAGCTACTACTTGGGTAAGCATTAAATTATATAGCGTTCAGTGTAGTAGTGTAGTAGAGTAGTAGCGTAGCGCCAGTAACAAAAGTGTCTCACGACAAAACAACGTTACGTTGGAACGATCGCCAAGTAATGTTGTGGAAAGACGTGCAGGCGCGGCCAACCTCCTGTTGTTCATCGTTCGCTACCAATAACCAGTTATTTTAGTATTGAGTAACCGGACGAAACGTTACTTAAAAATACCTCGACACAATCACGGCACGTAAATAAGGATATATCCCTATTCAGCAGCACATTGTGAAAACGGACTCATTATTTACAATTAATTGTAGGGCTCGGTTATATTTATCTATGTTTATGAAAGAATTCTTACAAACGCCTCTGGGTACGCCCCTCGTAAGTTGTAAAATGGAGCTCTGACAACAGAATCATGTTTAACCACCGCTTTTCTATTTCTGTATAACTCATGAGTTATAAAATTACCTCCATGTGTGCGAGGTATCTGTTTAAATGAGCAGAACTACGCAAATATATAACCACTAGACGGGATTGAAACCTTCACTGTGGTGCTGCATCTGAAGTAGTTTCTATCTATCTCTACTTATAATATATATGGCTGTGGCTGCAACGCCATTCGTACAAGTAGTTTTCAGAACCACATACTTGATCACTACTTATTGGCATTATGTGGAAGCAATTGAAATTAAAATTCAAGAAGAACGTTCCTATATTTAATTGAATTTAATTGTAAATATATTAAGCAAAATGCTGTTTTGTTTCACTAGTATTTATTTAAATTTTCCCGACATATCCACGTAGTGGAGTGGAAGTACAGTAATCGTAAAAAAAGTTTCAAAACTTTTTTCTGTTGAAATAGATCTAGAATCTCATGAAACACTGAGATTTTAAATTTGAGCGCAAACAATTTTCTGTCTGTCTGTCGATCTGTAACTTTTTTTGTGCGCACGTTTTCTGAGCAACCGTTTGAGATATTGACTTTAAATTTGGTACACATATGTATCATGACAAGATAAATAAAACAAATAGGGGAAAATAGGTGGAGCAAGCTGGTAAGAGCACAGGAACTTGGGATTCGTTGTATATACTAGAAGCCAAGGTCTCAGATTTATTTATAATATTTTCCACCCCCCACCACCCCTACTCTATTATCAAAGGGGTTGATAATATAAAATTGAGGTGTTCACTTAAAATTTGGTACACGTATGTATTATAGCGACATCTGGAACCAGATTGTATTTTGAGGTAATTCCGTTGATGAAGTAGGTGGGAGGTGAGTAGAGGCAAAAATAAGTAAAGCAAGCTGGTAAGAGTACAGAAAATTGGAATTTGTAGTATATACTAGAAACCAAGTTCTCAGATTTCTTTTCAATATATTTTATTGATATTCAATATTTATTATCAAAGTCATCTTAAGCAACACAAGAAACATTCGTTCCTACATACATAAAGGTGTTTGTATTTGTGGTGTAGCCCATCCTTGAATCTTTTTATATATTTACAACTTATCGAAAAGGCAAGAGAATTTTACCATAAGGCTTTTGACAATAAGAAATATGATTAAAGAGGTATGAGACAATTCGGGTGAAAATTTTCTAAATTTCAAAATTCGAATTTTATCTCTTTATCCGAGGCTAAAATAGGATTCAGAACAACTTTTCCTAGTTACTTTTTTCGATATCTTCAACGCGACGCAAAGTATTGAGAATCTGTCTTACTCACGAGGTACAGTAGGCTGGGTTTATACCTGACATATGAATTGAGTCCTCTAAGAACTGAAAATCATGAAGTTCTGCCTCTGTACCAAGATTCAAATCTCTGCTTCCAAAAATAAATTAAATTATTCATTTTAAGTGTATTACACTGTATATACTAATATTATAACAATTTACACCCGCTAAACATTGGGCAACAAGCTTAAGAAAAATAGTTCCGATAAAATTTAAAAGCACTAGTGATATTTGCAGAATTTCATGAAATAAAACATGTCAGTACCTACAATGCGATTTACAACGATAAAACTCTACATATAGAGTTTTGCAACGATAAATCTGTAATATCGAGTTTTCAAATGCCAAGCCAAGTAGTGCAGGGGAAAAAAGATCAGAAAAACAATGACACATGCATAGATTTGTAACAGCAATATTATGATTTCATACCTTCTGGGGTATATATCTAGGTTCCGAACTTCCAAAGCCTATTGCGTTTTTTTTTTAATAAACAATCTTGTTTTTCCGACAAATCTGCGTTGGTTTTGGGTCATTAGAGTACGTACATAACGTACAAAATGGAATGAACTGGCTAAAAACGTTTATTTTTTCATCTTGTAACGTGCGGAAACCGCAAAAGCACCCTTCGTTACATTTTCTAACATTTATTAGAAACATTTTAATAATCAAACATTTTATTCTCCTATGCTCTGGTACTATATCGAACTTTCCTAGACAGATGAGAACTTGTCAGTAGCTTATGCTTACGCGTCGGTGTGTTGAACGGCGCACGCTCGATAATATTAAAATTAAATTAAATAAACAAATCAAACTAACTGAAAAATGAAGTTGAGTCGAGTATTTATAATAAAGTCGGATAGTCACATGAAACGTAGAGCTATCAGTAACAATATAGATCCTTTAGCTAATTTAATATTTCATTAAGATAAGAGAACTACATTTTGGGCGGAGCCACGTTACTGTCAGTCCTGGACATATGTCACAATACGCGGCGTTAGACTAAATTCCTTCTCTTTCACTCGAGCTGTCCTTCGAGGTGGACGTAATAAAAATTTTGTAAGACCCTAACGGGATATTACAATGGAGGAACCTTATAGACGTATAAGGTAATAGTTAAATACAAATATATCGTTAAATACCATCTAACGTATAAAAATATTGTTTTAGATTTTTTCAATATAATTACAAATTTCATTTCAATGTCGAAGTGATCTCAATGTTACACTTTTGCTTCGTGAACAATTACCTATATTCAGCTTTTCTTAAGAATTAGTAAATGAATTCTACAATCATACGTTTCTCTTTATTATGGAATTTCTCGACATGACGCATCTTTAAGATTTTTCTACTAAGCAACTCATTCCAAGTCAGCAAAATGGAGGTACCGAACATCAGCCTACATAACATTTAAATCCGTATTCATTCCAGAACAGGAGCGCACTTAGGAATTTCTCTCACCAGGACAAAACAAAAGATAAGTACTTTTGATTATTATCTCATATAAAAGGGATTATTTTCACTTATAGTAGTTTTTGCTTTATGAAAGCAAGGTATCTACTTTTGGTTCATAAAGCCAAGTATTTTAAGTTTAAATCTTAGAATCAAGCGTCTTTTGTAAGATTTTGTTTTATGAATTCGTTGTAATATATTTTAATTCACAGTTACCTCTATCTTGATTCATTGTTGAAATTTTTCCATCGTAGTATTGTATATGCACATTTGTTTGGTTAAATATGGTAATAGTCGTGGTGCATTTTGTTGTAACGAGTGTATATAGAGTTGATGTGGTAAAGCCATGGGGCATTTCGTTGTAATATATGTTTTGTGAGTATTGAGAAACCGCTATGAGACATTTTTTTGTAATATAGTTATTTTGTCTCTCGCAAGGTTCTCAAGTAGCCCCACGCCTTATTTTGTAATATATTTTTTGTATATCTAGTGCTGTAAATAGTTTGTTTGTTGGATTGTTTGCGAGATACCTTTGTAATACATTTCGGTTTAAATCTCGTAAATGTTCATATATTGTTGTAATATATGATTTTTAGTATTGAGGTAACGTTACGAGACATATCTTTTGTAATATATTTTTGGTTCTCGTAAACACCTCAAGTTTATTTTGCTGTTGAGCAAATTGTAATATAGTGTAACTTGTAATATAGTATTTTATCGTCTTGTAATACATACTTTTGTTTAATAATTGAGACAATTTACGAGTCCCTTTTGTAATATATTTAATTTGGCTCTCGTAAAAGTCTCAAGCTTATCTTGAACTTCGGTTATTGTAATATAGTATTTTGTATATATTTCTGTGTGATATTTTGCTATACAGTGTCGCTGATGCTGTGATAGTTCATTTTTTTGTAATATAATATTTTTGTAATATAGTACTATTATATATATGTAACTTCTGTCTTTTGTTTATCTTTATCTTTAATTTTCATTGATTACACTAAGTAATCAATGGCGCCCAAGCCTTGAACTCAACGCCCTTTTGCTCTACGTATTTTTACTGTAGGGTGACCCACACTTGAACACTTGGGCAACATAAAACCCTCTTTTTCTTAGCCACAATCTTAACTCCCAGGAACGTCAAGAGTTCCAATCGGCCTCAAACTTTCAAAAAATATACCTTTTGTTGAAGACAATACATCCTGAAATCTTGGTGCCCAAATATGGAACCTCGTGGATACAAATAAATTTATTATCTGCAATTTAAATTCCCCGCCATATTGTGCCATTAAGTTCTAAATGGATTTTTTTTTCAATATGTAAATTTGGATGCCAGCTCTCCGATGACATTAAAAAAAAATCTTTTGAAGTTATTTTGGCCACATTTTGTGCATTTATTTATAAACTAAATGACAACAAATTGATTTTCTCGGCCATTTTGAAAACATATTTGAAAAATTTATCGGAAAAGAAAGGGAATTGCGAGAACTTTAATTCAAAATAAAAACCGTAATTTTCGTCAATCTGAACTCGAGATAGGTAAGTATTATCATTTTGGCAAATCGTTAATTTACAAATGCCTATTTTGGCTAATATTTGAACTGTATCATTTTGAAACATATTTACTTCATATGAAATGCCCAGAAAACATTTTTAACTCTCAAAAACTAAATTTCGAGCATTTACATTTCATTGTTGTTAATTAGCCTGAATATCTCTTTTAAATTCATATATAAAGATTACCTCTCGCTTGGTTGCACCGTACTCAATTGTTTCCGTCTTGCTTAAGTTGGTAGTTAACGTATGTATTTAGGGAAATTTGGTATTCTGTTAACTTCTATTTATAAAATTATAACCTTATTTTTCTTGACTAATGTCAAATATTTGTTCTCTCTGTTTCTTTGTGTGTGTATTTACTGCTATTCATCTTTTTACGAGATGCTAAATGTTAAATATCTCGAGTTCAGATTGAAGAAAATTCACTTTTTATTAAATGGGCTTGTTCGGCATTTTTTTTTATTTCATAAATCGAAAGTGCAAGTATAATATAATAGTACGGGAGGCCGTAACCAAAAAAGCCTGTTATTCCCTAATGGATATGACGAGGTTTAATGGGTAGTTTTTTACAAAACAAACATAAAATCTCTCTTACAAAAAGCCCAAAAATGGGGCGATTAATTGTGAAACAATTTTCCGTCCGTAACAAATCATGTCATTTTTTTTTCATCGCCTAATGTCCGTTTTCAGTGGAATCTTGTAAAAAATATATAAAACAATAAGAATTCACACAGAACGGACATTTTGCATGGGGCGAAATCGGTAAAATGAGAAAGGAGAATGTAAAGAAAATGCGTGTAAAAAAGTTACTCCCTAATGGCTAATTTTTATTTTAAATTGAAGTATGCACCGAATACACGAGAAAAAATTGCTAAACGGACAAATGAAATGTACAGGGATCTGTGATACACCGCGACGACATCTGTATTTAGTGCTCTGCGCGTGCGCTCTGGCACATGCCACTCCACCCGGCGGTTGATGCTTGGAAAGACGCTACACAGCCAATATCTTGACAAGAGTCTAGAGAGACCAAAATGCGAAAGCTTCGAGCATGCGCATTACCTTGTAAATGTGTAATAAATTCGTGCAAGTGGAGAAATGGAAATATTTCTTGTTATTTTGTGGAAAAAACCTAAACCTAACCTGAAGAATTCACACGAAAGAATAAAATTATTATATAAAAAGAAGGAAAACCTAAAGAAATCAGAAAAGAATTTGTAAAAAAAATATATTAATCGTAACAGAATTTAAAAAAAAAATGTGCGGACATATGAATTTGAACCAGGGACCCTTCGCGCCATAAGCTAAGGTTTTTGCTTTTTACTTTAACAGATTTATTATATATTAAAATGGTACAAACATTGCCTCCTCGGACCGCGTTCAGGAGCCAACCAGACAACCACGGCGCGTGACGTCGTGGCGGACGTTATTTTGGACGGATCACGGCCGGTTCGGTTTAATAAAATGGAACGACAAAAAACAAAAGCTAAAACGCCTGCCGTCTGTGACGGCTTAAAATTAACATTAAAATTGAACATTGTTTTAAATTAAACATTAAGATAATTAAGAACTAATTTTAAAACCATCACTACCACACTGCTGATGTTGGCTGTTGATACGAGAAAAACTCAACGAAAAAACCCGTTCGAGAAAATTGATTTCCCAACGGTCTGCCCGCCGTTTGGGAGAGTATGGAAGTAGAAGTTTATTATTTTTTTAAATGTTTAGATTTCTTAAATTTGTTGGTCTAAAGGGAATTTCTAACAAAAATGACAAAAGAACAAAAAAGACAAAAACGAAAACAATTAAAAGAAGATAAGAGGGATAGAACAGAAAAGATTTGAAAGGTATAGTGTAGGATTTGAGAAAATTGTGTAACCTATGCGCTAACCATCTCGCTGGAAGTAGAGCAAAGAAGAAATACCCTTCGATTCCTATTTGGGACTGGGTGAAAATTGAGATTTTTTTTTCTAGCCCGACGGAAATCGATTTTTTTTAGCCCAGCCTCGTTGAAAATGTCCGTTGTAAATTTTTTGGCCTTTTTTAAACAAACAAAAACCGTTTCCGATAGAGAACGGACATTAGGGGGTAACAAAATTACACCGAGAAATTCTTCATATTCAAAATTTAATTACAGACAAACGCCCCACTTCAAACGTCCGTTTGTATTTTTTATTTACTTAAAATATTATCAATTAAATAATAATTTTCTTAACGGACATTAGGCGATTAGACCCCAAAAAAAATTGTTATAAATTTTTTGTTCCGACCTCCAGTATTGTTCTGCCTCACTACAAATTTCCGTTACCATGTTCTGTGTGTATTTTTCATGTAAATAAAGACACACAATACGCAAACGGACATTAGGGAATTACATTTTTGAGCTTGTATTTTTTACATTTTCAATAAATAATTAAATAGTTTTCGCTCCACTAAAAATTTCCGTCACCGGGGACTTTTTTGTTGGCTATGTCATAATCTATCAATCTATATGGTCATGATTCATAAGGCGATCAGGCGAAAATCTTGGTTACGGCCTCCCGTACTATAATGAATCTGCAAAAAATCAGAATCTTATTCGCACGTTTAATATCTTAAAAATTATTACAAATCTCCACCTCGCGAAAATGGGGCGTGCGTGGCCAGGCGCTACGTCACTATTCGCATAGACTCGGCGATCTCAATAGACTTGATGCTCCTTTATTGTTATAATTATTATAAGTGTTTTCGAAGTATTGTTTGTTTTGCTTACTTCTTGACAGTAGGGGAGTACAATTTGATGAAATGTCAAAAATTTACAATTTTCTCTCGCTCCTGTCGGGACGAATCTTCGATTTTGACACTGCAATTTATAATTGAAGACACGAGTGGATGAAGGGTCTATGTGACATTTTCTGAAAAATATATATTTTTGCATGGATGAAGGTTTTAAGCACATATAATTCATTTGGGATGGGTTCCATGCTTCAATTTGTCCAAATAAGGAAATTATCAGGTGTTGAATGATCTATGTACACCTAATTTATAAGACTGTTGATGAATAAAGGGTTTATGTACGAATAAATTATGAACATGAATCCTTCATTCACTCACCACTGTCGATAGATCCTTCATCAAGTCATTCACCCATCCTTTAGTAGACTGTACCACTCCAATTGACCACCTGATCTTATGGTCTGATTCTTGTAGTAGCCAGAATAAAAATTTCCATGTGATTGCCCTATATCAGTACCTGATTTCGAAAGGCGTTTTTAAGACAATTGACCAGAAATTTCCTGTAGTGGGGCATTCTTTCTTACAGTCTGATCGAGGACTTTGGAAGGATCGAGAAAACGTTACGAAAAACAAAAACTGTTTACCTTCCAGATCAGTATCGAGATATAATAAAATCTTCAAGTGCGAAAGGCTCTATTGTTATGGATATGAAAGACCACTTTCAAAATTTAGAGGAAGTTGCTGTTCATTTAAATTTAATCAACAGAACAAAAAATACGTTGGATGAGAAGGTTAATTTTAGAGATAACGTGACATGGATTCGTGTTGAAGAATATGGTAGTTATCTTTATAAAACATGTCTAGATGAGAATACACCATTTATGAAGGTAGATATCTTCAAGTCAGGTCACAGAAAAATCCAGCCTAATGACTGTAATATGAACCATATTGCAAACAAGACAAACCAATTAACGAATGAGAAAATCTCAAATTTAAAAGAGATGATAATATTTGTGAAGAACCCATACAAAGTTTTTTACCAGAACATTATAGATCAATTCAAAATTCAAAAACCACAAGAACCACGAAAGAAAAGTAGGAAATGCAACTAAGAAGTAAAACAGACGAAGGATTTATCAATCCCATTTTACTTGAGTTATTATTTTTTTTAGTGGATGAATGATCTATGTACAATAATTTCCTTATTTTCTGAGTATTACTTTAAGTTTCGTTGTGTACACATCATCATTCGAATTTTACTAATAAAGTCATTTGAATTATGAAAAATGCCATTGATTAGTCCCATACAAAAAAAGTACCAGTCAATCAACTTTTAACTCATTTTTCTCCAAATAATCTTTCTGTTACATGAACCCTTTATCCACTTGTGTCTTCAATTAGGATTCATCGCCGACCTTCCCCTTTCCGTAGAGACATAGAACAAACTTACGCTCGGCGTATTTATTTAGTTACCAACGTTTGAAAATTCCATGTTTTAGACTTTTCAGGTTAAATTTGAAAGGTCCCAGAAAGCCACGTTTCTTACGTCACTTGCGTAGAGTGACGTCACAAATGAGCGCTCGGTTTTTGCAACTATTACTAATTCCAACTCCTTATATCTCGAGAACGGAGAAAGTTAACAATACGAAATTTTAAGTGCATAATGAGAATATCGAGTACTATATGAAAAAGTATAAAAACCATATAAAACGAATATCATGGAACAAGCCCAAAATTTTTTAAATTTTTTTCAAAATGGCCGAGAAAATCTATTTTTTGTCATTTGGTTTATAAATAAATGCCAAAATAACTTTACAAGAAAATTTTCTAATGTTGTCGTGAAGCTGGCGCCCAGAACTAAATTTTGAAAAAGAGTGATCCATTTTGGATGTAATGACACCAGATGGAGGGCAATTCAAATTTCAGATAACAAATTCATTTGTGTCCACAAGGTTCAATATTTGGGCACCAAAATTTCAGGATGTTTTGTTTTCAACAAAAGGTATATTTTCTGAAAGTTTCAAGCCGATCGGAACTCTTGACGTCCCTGCGGGTGTTAAAATGAAAGAAAAACGCTTTTTAGCCAGTTAATTCTATTTTGTACATTATGTACGTACTCTAATGACCCAAAACCAACGCAGGAATTTTACTTGCAATTTTTTTTTCTGTCCCGACAGGACCTCTAGAATCGGAGATGTTGACCTTTTTACCTAAAAAAACGCTGTTCAAAAAACAAAATTGTTCATAAATAAATACGCAATAGGCATTGAAAGTTCAAAACTCATATATATACCCCAGAAGGTATCCTTTTTGTTACTTCACTAAAGTCAAAATGTCAAAAAATGGCATTTCTTTGGCTTTCATGTTAATTAGTGAAATAATCGTTGTATAAGAAAGGGACAAATATTTATTAACTTTATGTATTATATGCTTGAAACGAAATAAGCCTAGCGAAAATATTCCTGTTGGTATAGGATAGCGAACTGGTTAATGAATAGAATAATTTAATAGGACTCCTATTATTATGTGAAACTAAATTTGTTCTCTAATAAATGGACAATAATACTGTGCTATTTTAAACTACGACATACTGGTAAATCGTATATTACAATAAACAAAGGTCATTTATAACAATAATTATTATTTATGCATCTGCAAAAACAACATGCTATTAGTATTACCAAATCTGGAAACAAATCTACTAATAGTGGGCATGCAATTCTCTTTTGTTTTGTTATTGTTGGAAGAATTATTAGGACTCATTTAAAATGAGCGTTTAATTTTATTCGATTTTCTATACATATTAAATTATTTATTTGTGTAAGTAAGCGTAGCTTTATAAAGAGGGTTATGCCACAGCACGTATATACCTTAAGGTTTTACTCCAAGAATAAAATATTTATGAAAATATTTTATATTGCTAACTCTGATTTATATATTGTTGTGATAACTTGCCTGGTCCCCAGAATATTATGTGCAAGTCACAGGGTATGAATTTGAAGCAAAACTAAATGTAAAGGCACAGCCAAAGTTTGTACGATGGTGCAAATCTCGTGAAGGCAGGGAAATAAAATAGAATCTTAAATTTCAACAGTGTGTGTATGTGGTGAACAATCTCAGCAAAAATGTACAATGTTAAAACAAATAAGTAACGGGTAAAACCATACCTGGAAACAGTGCGGTCGTGCATGTAAAAGTGCATTTCAAAAGACTTAGTAAACAGTAGTGCTACCTCCGAAAGAAATACAGTTTGTGTAGAAGTCGGTAGAAACATCTCTAGGGCATCACAGGTGGTAGGATAGCATTGGCATTGAAATAAAAAGACAAAATTTGTAAAATTTAAGTTATAAACACAGCAAAGTAAATGCAACAGATGGTATATGATTCGATTCAGAATAATCTCTAATTTGCAAAAATAATAATGATTTAGTCATATAACACTCCAAGAGAGAAATAATTCAATTCAAAATTTCGAAAAAATAAATTCATAAAATCGAATATGCCATGCCTTGGAAAAACGTAAAAATGGGCCTATCAGAGCCGCGTTTTCCAAAGTTAGTCTCGTTTTGTCTTTGAAAGCGTGGGCACGCTAAAATTTAAGAGGAAGTAATCTCAAAATAATTGTTAAAAGAAAATAAAAAGCGGAATATAATTCATACCAAGTAAATGTCAAGATTAAAAGGGGAAGTTTAGTCCCAAATATAGAAAATTAAATATTATATAGTAAATAGAGTCCAGGTGGACAAAATCACGAGCTTTCTTCGTTAAAATAAGGTAGAATTTACATAAATTAAATTCAGAAACGCTTCTATATGACAGAAAACTTAAATAAAACCAATGCCAAAAAGGTAAAATCGTCGAATGTAACAGTGCATCGATGAAAAGTATAATTCACAGTTCCAAAAGGTACCTACTTACCTTAAATAAAAATTAAACAGTGTATCCATAAAATAGAGTGCAATTCATCGAAATAATCAAGAAATGGCAATTTGAAAGAACCAACTTCACTTCGCCATATTTTGTTTGGAACGTCAGCTGTTAAAATAGATCCGCTTGCAGCTAAAGCGTCTTCAGACTACGGCGAATGCAAAAAGGTGCGTTTAGACTACGCCGAACAAGGGGAAAGATAAAAAAAGGTAACAGAGTACTCTGAAAATAGTAAAAATAATTTCCTAAATAGGAAATATGATCCTTCTGACTAATTCATTGAAATAAAAGGCCACAAAATAGCATAGAATAGTTTATTTTAGTTTGTAAGTCTATTATTTTCTTTCAGGAGTGTAATAACTAAAATTCTTTCCCAGGAAAAACCAAATATTGTCAATACATGTTTATTATTGAAATTCATAACGTCTTTTATTGAAATTCTAGCTTTTCAGGTCACTTTTGTGCTTCATGAACTCAACCCTGAGATAGAGAATCTTTACAAATTGTAAAACTCGTGCTCGTAAATTTGCCTGTCTTTGTGATATTTGTTGCTACTAGAGCAACTTTCATGACAGTAAGTCTGTCTGGCGCCCAGAGATAAAAAAAATCAGTTGTCACGTACACAAAGAAATAGTGCAATATCTATTCATTTTATTAGCATCAATATATGTATGTAACTATGTATGTATATAGTACGTATAAAGTATAGATATATGCATATTATATATCTATGTGATGATGTAGATGTACCTAGTATCGTAGGGTCTGATGGACACGACAAGGATTTTACATAATTCAGGCCGGAGCCGTGTCGCCTCTACGATATTTAACAACTCTACTCACAAGGGGGATTCAAGTTACCCTTCAGACTCCCCAAGATGAAAACAGACAAAATTATACTTACTGTGATTGATACAGTCTGCTCTCTCCGTCGAAATCTTATCTCGGGCGTTTTACTTCTAACGAGTATGTCTTATAATTACCACTTTCTCAGAAACCGTCGATGGATTCTATGAGTATTCGGATAGGTACAACAACGTGACGAGATCAAAGGTGACCCGTAGTAAGTAATTATCCGACTCACGCCACAGAATCGCACGTCAGTCGCCAATCTTATAATTAGTGGATCAATAAGAAATCGAAGTCAAAATATATTTTCATTTATTGAAATACTTCATAAAATGTAAAAATTATATTCAACACCTAACTAATGTATATAAGGCAAACATCAAAGAGCACCACCACTCAGCAAGCCGTTATCTCCCGTAGGATCAAAAAGATTCAGACTCCCAGTTAGTTATGATTGCAAAATGTATACGTAACTTTTTGGAAATTATTCACTTTTAATTTTGCACTTAAAGTATCGAAATGTTTGGAATCCTTGTCAGGGTGCTTAAAGAAGCTATTTACATGAGTTCGATGGTTTTCCTGCATTCACAAACATACTAACGGCATCGAACCCAAATACACTTTTTTTTCGTCGACTTCCCTTAGAGCGACTACTGTGGCGATGCCCGCCCGAGCCTGGATTAAAAGTATTTTGCGTTCGTCGGAATCGACTCTCCGACTTTGATTGAATTTTTTGACTGATTTTATGTACGCTCTCGTGGTTTGGACAAGGATTATGCTCTCCCACTTTGGGGATAATTAAATGAGGATTTTGGCTTTTATTGGAAAAACCGTCCCATTGATTTTTTCCTAAATTTTGACGTTTAAAATAGCTACTCGCTACATCCTGACTGAGGATTTCGCCCTGTGTACCACTAAATTCGTGATACTTTGGAAAAATCAAATTCATGGTACTTTCGAAAAATTTGTCTAGAGGAGCGGTTTTCCGCCCTGTGCAAGTCTCTTTATTGTACTTTCGAAAAACTAAATTTGTGGTACTTTGAAAAATTAATTTCGTTGTACTTTCGAAAAATTTGTCGGCGATGAGACGGCATCGTAAATTGCAGAGGCAAAATCGAAAATTCGACCCGACAGGTGCGAGAGAAAATTGTAATTATTTGACATTTCGCCAAATCGTACTCTCCTACAGTCCCTCCAATGCCTGTTCCTAAAAATAAAAGGCCAGAGAGATAGCCGACTTTTGCGCTTTAATTGCGGAAAACCCATTGGAAATCTCCTCCGAGTTCATCTTAACAAAATCGCAAATAACTCCCGAACGGAGCGGCACCGGCCCGTCACGAAAAACCGACAAAACAAGAAGTAGGTCCTTCATCCAGTAATATTTTTTATACTATAGGAACCAATTTATAACTAGTGTTGACAATTTGTAACTTTTAAAACCTTCTCTAATAAATATTTATTCAGTAATGAATTTGTAACTCTATTGCAATAAAAGATTTATAGGCTACTAAGAAGTGCTTTTTAAACTTCCATAAAATGAGACTATTAATGCCAGTCGTCTACTTTAGCTATGAGTTATGAACTGCTAGAGTATTATTTCTTATGAATCTCACAGTACTCTTCCATCAAGTCATCAGAACTAGCAAACTCATAAGATATACTTTAACTGGATATCTTAAACAACCACATTAAATCTCTCAAGTAATATTAAAGTTATAACCACATAAATACGTTCGCAGATAGACATTGATTTTCCATACAGTAATAGAGTAATTTTTCTAGTAAGCCACCAGCACTGCGAAAAAAAAACCAGTAATATTAGTTCGAGAGTGACGACTACGTATTAGATATTTTATTCTGATATGCGCTAATATACAGTATCTTTTACTTTTCATTATTGCACACCTAAATCTTGACCATTTATTTATCGATTTCAGTAAAATTTTATTACAATTTGTTTGCTTCAAACTCTAATTAAATAAAAAAAATAAAATCTTTTCTGAAATAACATTTGCCCACAATAATGAAACATATTCTTTATAGGATTTTGCAAACAGTGAAAAAAAGCTATATATGAGAACTAAAAGAAAAACTGTATGTAAAATCCTAAGATAGATTTGTCCAATTTCTTATTTAAGATTCTCATTATAACACTAGCATCCAACATAGTCCCCTACTGCTAAGCAGATTGAACTAGTATCTACATGACCCCCTACGTTATGAAGATTCAGTTGAAAATGAGAACAAAGGCTTAAATGAATCGATTTACCTAACTTGTCTTAACATTTTTTTTCATTCTAATGGATTACATGTTCATAAAATCTCTCATTCTATGTTGGATGTCAGTGTTATAATCAGAATCTCAAATAAGAAATTGGACAAAATTTTAGCATTTTGATTTGCTAGCATAACCAGAAGTCAGGTTATCGAAAGTATGTAAAGATTTCATTAATATTTTTTACATATAGTTTTTCTTTTAGTTCTCATAGACAGCTTTATTTCCGCTATTTGCAAAATCCTATAATGAATATGTTTCATTACTATAAGCAAACAAATAATAAATAATTCACTTTTAAATGTGCCCACAATAATCAGATGAAATACTGATGGCTCTAAACAAGTGACAAACTAAGCGGAGCATTTTATGTCCCGTCCAAACAATATGAGTACGCTTTTAATATAAATCCTAAACTTAGCATTTTTTCGGCAGAGGCCGCAGCTATTTTACATGCTATAAAATGGGCAATTTCTGAACAGTTCACCCAAGTTGTTATATGCTCAGATTCGCAATCAGTTTTATAAAAATTATGTAATTTTCCTGGTCTGTTTTTGTCCCAACTCGTTCATAGTAAAAATTATGGAACAATTATCCAAACTTCCATTTTATTTGGGTAAAAGCCCATGCTAATATACCTGGAAATAATAAAGTTGATACGATCGCAAGGAACACTAATATCGGTACTACTGAAATGGACTTTACTACAGTCACCGCCGATTTTTATCCTGTTGTCAAAAAATACCTCTGGCATAAATGGAATCAATATTGGCAAGCATATGGTGTACAAACTAATACCTATTATTACAACATTCACCCAAATATTCCTACGTCACAATGGTATCATAATTGTCACCTTAGTAGAAAAACCATATCTACCATAAGTAGAATTAAACTTAATCATGGTAAATTTCCCGCTCACCTGTATAAAATTGGAGTACGTGAAGATCCACACTGACCCTGTGGCGTAATCGGTGATATTGATCATATTATATTTAATTGTCCATTAACAGAACCTAAAGCAAAACATTTTCTTAAATTCCTGCATGATAATGATTTTATTTCACCCATATGGTTACCATATTTTCTAAGTCTAAAAAATCCTGATTTAATGAAAAAACTTGTCTATTTCTTTTTTGACGCCAACACTGACATTTAGGTATCTTACCCAAAACCCTTGTTTCATTCCTTTTGTTTATTATTAAGTCCTTCCAACCGTGGCCCACCTGTGTTTGTCTTATTAAATGCCCTGAAAGGCCCCTAGGCGAGAAGTGAGTCGTCCTTGTTTGAATTCCTTACAAACCTTCCTTATAAATGAGTAGCGCAAGATTTTTTTATTGTTGTTATTTTTTTTTATCTTATTTTATTGTTGAATTTTTTTTCTAACTTATAAAATTTGCTAGAGCCGTTATTTTAAGTAATTTTCTATTTTTAATAAATTTATAATACATATTTAGGTCTCGGTAACGGGTACCTTGGTATTTCTACATTTACGGTATAATATTTTATATCCTCTAATCCGGTTTATTTTTGTCTCGTAGTAGGTAGTTATATGTTCGTGGCCAAAACACTTTGCTTGTAAGGCCAATAATCGGAAGAAAAAAAAATCAGATGAAAATGTAAAAATCAAATTAGTGATTGCGATGCAGTATTTTTACAAAATTATATTAGGCATGCCCAAAACGTCTATATGCGAAATTTGATCAAAAGCATTCATTTCTTTTACAAAAAATCAGTCCCACTTGCTTACAGTTAGTAGACACTCATATAACAGGAGCTTAGATTGGACGTAGCATCACCTCAAAATTAAAATTAGCTTGTCTTATTAAGCTAATTTTCCACTCTGGGGAAAATTATGAACTCTGTCACAACACATATAATCTTCCTCCTTATTCTTATTCATAACATTTTGTCAGAGGTTTCATAATTCATTCATTTTAGTTCGTCTCTAGTCTCCATGTGCTGTAGAGTAAGTCACACCATCTATCGCGGTTTCCTGTTAGGTGCACGCTCTTCCTATTAGTTCAACGTTTTGCCTCTTCGCATCGTGCCGTCTGGTTCATCCATGTGTTTCATAGTTTTTTTGCTGCAGTGGTCAAAGAACGAGAGTACTAGGGAGAATACTATATTGGAAAATTGTTTTTAGGAAGCACTTCTTGGAGATTTGAAAAATTAGCCCAATGGACTAGTCGCACTTGCCTGTATTGTCCACTAGGGTTCCAAGTTATAACAACTTACCTTCTCACAGTTAATTGTCCTTAAATGCCTGGGCGGTTATTGTTTGCTTGGACTACAATTACAATTTTTGTTTGTTTCGTTGTAATTTACACTTACACAGAAATTTTAGCTTATTCTGATTGAAGCCTACCTAGCAGGTGTATGAATGCATTTTTGCGTGTTATAATTGAGGTGGTATTAGCTGCAAATCTCAAGCTAGAATTCTTAGTTCCAGTTAATCCACCCCACTAGCTCTTTAGCACACGACGCAACATGCGTTCATTATAAATGTTGAAAGGATTGGTGAAATATCACAACCCTATCTGACGCCTTTGCCAACATCAATAGAGTCAATCGCTAAAGCGATTTGTCTTGGCCAGTGTTTTCTACTTTCACTGAAGCAGAGTTTTCTTTATACATTCGGCGCATAATAAAGACCAGATGTTTGTGTGTCCCAATCCCCAATAATATAGCCCACTCATTGTCCCGTACCTCATTCCCGTAGTCTTCGAAACAAAGATACAGTGGTAGGCAACGATCTCTTGACTTCCTGAGGTCATCACAATTTCAGTATTTCCTCTTTCTAGTAAATAGATGGAAGGTACTTTGTAGCGGTTTAAAAAGAACATATAGAACAAGTCTTAAATTTTTCGAGCAAGAATCATGCAACACACTGTATATTAAGAATTCGCTAGTTGGTATATCTGGTTACATATATAGATAATTTATTTTTGTTTTAAAGCTCGTGAAGAAGACTTTTGAATTGTTATAAATTTATCAATAAATAAATGTAGTGACAGCTCTATTGATTTGCATAAAGAACTTTTAACAAAAATTAGTTTAGAAAAAGTAAACGCGAAATGACTGAATAAAAGACTACAAGAAGTATTGGTATAAAAAGTTGATCGAGCCGTCCGGGAGATTAAGGTTTCCACGTTTTGGGTAGATCGAGGTAATGAGTACGTGGTGTGCGTATTTGTTAATTAATTAAATTAAAATCTGAAAGATTCGCGAGTGCCTCATAAAATCTAGGATGAGTAATTTTAAAAATACATATATTATCTATTGATCGCGTTAAATTCACTGCAATTTGCTTAGACGATTTGAATTTTTAGGCATTTATTATCTACTCGCACCTCGCTGTAATTCTGTGAGGGAAACACTTTCGAGCGGCCTCATGAAACCTAGGGTGAGTGTCTAATTATTATTAATATCTTATTTACTGCAATTATAAACTGAAAATGCAAGAGGTTTTAGACGTTAAAATTTTTCAGGCCTCTTCTTAGACTCTTCGTAAACTCTGCTTAGAATTTACGTAACTTTGCTTGGACTTTACGTCAACACCTCAACCTCTGTGCAGACTATCCATTTCAACTTAAAAAGTATATGAGCTTACCGTTATTTTTTACAAGAATAAATTTGATTACTCCTTTGGCAAATAAAAAGTGAACCTTAAACATTTATAATAATTCATTGAATTTTTAAACAAAATTATTGATTGCTTATATATATTTTTGTGTTCACCGACTAACAGCTGTTAATTGGGTACCTATAAATTAATATCATTGTGGTTATAACTTTAATGCATGTTATACTCGAAAATAGTAAAGTATTGTGAGACTGTTACATATATTGATCTCGATAAAGGTTCAAGCTTAATTTAAAATTAAATTTAGATTTGGTAGCTTAGTAAAAATAAGAGAAAAATCATCCAGGTAATTAGCGCACACCTTAGTTACTAAATTAATTTGATATCTGTGATATAAGTACGTTGTGTAAGATAGGAAACTATTTGTTCATATTTACAATTTATCGTTACCTGTGTTTTACGTTTGTTATATCGATATAATACTTTGTCGTTTGTTACCAATCATTGCTTATAGTTTTCTACAATTTTTTATACCTGTTTTTTTTGTCTACTTTCCTGTTGCTATTATACACCACAAAGTAATTGTTAACTTGGAAATTATAGCTTGGCTTTTCAAACATCTATGATCTATGTACATGTTGTTTTCTTAATGGTAAAATTTTTATTTATTAAATTTACTTATATTACTTACGTCATTTTTTTAATAATTGTTTTTGAGTGTCTTGATTCCCCTCTACCCTCGTCGAAGTATTCGACTGGCGCCCAGGCATAACTTGCTATAATATTAGTGTTAAATAACATCTAAATGCTAAATTGAACATCTAGATAATGAATAAAATTTTTATATTACAATAATCCTTGCCCACGACCCAGCCTCCGAATTTAATGACTGCCGTGTGTTAACGTTATAGATATCACTTAGACATCAAGCAATATAACGTTACAACTTTAACGCAGATAATGCTAAAGTCTAGATTGATGAGCATGCAGCAGTATTATTATCTAAGTAGCGTATGGTATGAATATCAGCAATCTGTATTTATCACAGATATCCGTTGCTTTTGTCTTATATAGTCGTCACTATAAGGATGGGTTGTATCGACTCATATTTAAAGATCAGAAATCAAAATCCAAGGTTACGATTGTTTTAACAATCGTAACTACGGATTTTGATCTTTATCGCTGAATCAGATTATAAAACAAATACTTTATGTCAATGGCTGTTGTAAGTGATTTTTTTATTTTCTTTTATCATAGTAGTAGGCATATTTAATACTAGAAAATATTTGTTCCACAACAATTTAATCAATATTCGAAGTAAAATAAGGATACCAAATGTAATTGATATCGATGGATAAGTGAGATATGGGAATACTGTAGTGAAACCATCAATCACAAAATGTTGATATCCATTTTGCACTTCATCGGCTTCACTGAAGGTGCAACTAAATTATTAGAGAATTATTTAAAAAATAGATCTCAACTGGTAATGTATGAAGGAGAATCTTCAGATCTGTTAACCGTTAGCTCCAGGGGTCTATTTTGGGTCCTTTACTTTTTATAATCTACTCGTCTAACTTTTCATCCGTTTTTCTCTCATGTAAACAACATTATTATGCAGATGACACACAGTTGTATTTGTCCTTTGACGCGAGTGAAAGTAAGCAGGCAATCGCTGCCATAAACTATGATCTTGGCTCTTTATTTGATTTCTCAAGTAAAATGTCTTCAACTTAACTCTAGCAAATCAGCTGTGATTGCGTTCGGCAGAAAATCGGAAAGAAACAAATTTACTTTAGAGTTTAAGAACAGTATCAAGGTCAAAGATGAGCCTATTTTATTTCAAAATACTGTGGAAGATTTGGGACTCATTATGAACCAAGAATTGAGATTCACACCACATATTAATAAATGTCTACAAAAGGCGTACTTAAATTCAAAACTAAGATATCAAAATAGGTTTGCATTGCCCAAAATCTCTAAATCTGTACTCTGTGATTCTCTAGTATTGTCGCAGTTGAATTACTGTGACACAATATATGGACCTTTTTTTAAATGGTACTGATAGTAATCGAACTCAAACAGTTCACAACTCCTATTTGCAGTTAATTTTTGGTAGTAGTAGGAAGTTTAATCGTATTAGCCACACACTAAACCTAAATAACTGGCTTAAGGTGGCCATTCCCTAGAAAGAGACATCCGATAGGGATATATCTATTATTTTTGCTCATAGCTTTTATATCTTATACACATATTTTAAAAAACTACAAGAGTACCTAAGTAACTCAATAATTTCAGTGGTTTGTAAAATAGCTAGATATAAAACTACGAAATAGGGAGATTGACATAATTCTTAAATTTAAATCTAGCTATTTTGCAAACCGCTGAAATTATTGAGTGAAAATTCATAGTAACAGTCTTGTTATGGTTCTACTTAGGTATTCTTATAATTTTAATAAATATACGTACTAACAAAAAAAAGTTATGGCCAAAAATAATAAATATTTCCCTATTGGAGATGTCATTCTAGGGAATGGCCACCTTAACATGAAAAATAGACGATATTTGCACTCTGTTTGTCAGTATTTTAATATACTGATTAACAAGATCCCGCCATACTTGTATTCTAAAATATGTTTTCGGACTGACGTCCACAATTTAAATATTAGGTTTAAGGGTACCCTTATTCCTCCTATTCATCATATCCAATTTTTTAAGAGGTCGTATTTGTACAATATTACAAAGTGCATTAATGAATTACCCCGGAAATTAAAAACTAAAAATATATCTGGTTTAAAAAAACATGTGATTGAGTTAATTATGAACAGGCAGTGATTTCATACAAAAATTTGTATTATTTTTGTAGTTTCCCATATTTTATGCCCCTTGTCCAGAAGTTAGGTTTTTTATTATTTCTTTCTTGTAGACATAAGTTAGGAAAATTCGATTTACTTATTTAGGCTATATTGTTTGTCTTAGGTTAGGTGGAAGAACAGGATGCCTTTAGCACATATAAATCCCATATGCGACATTAAAAAGCACAGCGACATTTTATGCAACACTAGCAGAGATATATCCAGGTTAAATAGTCGAGACTCATACACAGTTGAACGTCAACTAAACAGTTGAGCTGCAATTGAATTTTCTTAAGGCGTACAGATTTCACTATTATTTTAAAATAAGCCTTAGAAATTATATAAATAGGTAATGTAAGGAATTATGCGATGTAGGTAAATGTACTAGGTATATCATGCAGATGTTAGAATTATACGATTAAAATCCTCTATTCTACTACTACAATCAGGTACTAAAATTCCAATTCGGATTATCCGAATCATCCCGAGCGTATTTAAACTTGACGTGTCAAATCCACAGTAAAAGTCCGAGGTCATCGGCGGCGTTTCTGCTAGATAAAGGAGTGTCGCATATGGGATTTATATGTGCCTTTAGGCTTTACTGAACCTCGTCCAGTGAAATCATAACTCTAAATTGTAATATTAATTTGGTTAATAAAGTCTTTTATTATTATTATTATTATTATTATTAAAAGTGAGACGTCAGTTTAGTAACATTTTCCTCGATACTGTTATAAAATACAAAAACTAGTTTAAAATTTCACACATGAACTTGCATTTACTTTGTTAACAGGCTTTATTTTGAGAGAGCATACATATTTCGACATTATATATGCTTTTTATACAGTCATAATATACTATTGTTTTTTTAAACATGAAGTATAATGACGACAAAAGGGTAATATACCGTAAAAGTTTATCTCAATAAACTCATCACATCCAGCGACAAGAGACAGCTAATATTATCTTTCCTGGCTTTTATCGATTTTACGATTACGTTGGTAGCGAGAAATTATTAAATTTGAACAATGAGAGAACAATTATGATAGAGTTTTTAAAACTCTCAATTATTTCATGAAATACTGAATGTTTTTCTAAAAACTGACTGTGCCTCATAGCTAATGGTAACTTCAACTTATTTTTCCTATAAACTAGTTTTCCACAAATAACAAACCACGCGAACACGTAGTTAAAAATAATCGAGGCGCATTTCGCTTTCCATGTTGGCATCATCTGGGGATATTTAAAACTAAAGTAAATTTAATCATGTATTTTATATTTATAACATTGTAACATTAATTGCACAAACAAAATTATAAGAACTTTATTTCAAATGAAGAAATATTACATTGATGGATTTTTATTGTTAATTTCTACACTGTGAGTAAATGGCAGTGTTATATTAACTGATTGGAAAACATAATTTTGCATATACTTGCAATTTCAAAAATACTGACTTGAAGAGTCTTGAAACAAAGGAAGCAATATGATCCATCCTACTGTGTGAAATTAAGTTTTAACATGGCAATGCGAGATAAGCAAGGGGAGTAGTTGTTTATGAAGAAATTCGTTAAGTTTCATAGATAGCATTATATTTTTTAAATAAACTAAAGTTAGAGTTCGATGAACCGTGACATAATACAACGAATTGAATACAAATATAACTAACAATGTTCCCGTTGTTACGCTTAAATAATGTCAAAGTTGAACAAATTTCAAGGCTCTGTGAACCGTGACTTACTAATAAAGCGGAGCATATAGGTTAGTAGTTTTATTGCTAAGCTAAGCAGCTATTTCTACTTTTTCAATTTGCAATTTCTAAGCTTTCAAAATCGTTCAACTATCTAATTACTTATTACATTTCTGATTAAGTGTAAGTCATCGATGTTCATTCTATGAATGTTGTCAAAGGCATGTTGAGCATTATATTATTCGCTCTAAATGTCTGATTTGAAGTAATAATTATTTCTCCCAAAACTCGTTAAGCTACAGAAACTTGGTAAGGGTGTTCATGGTGGAAACCAGACATTCACCAAAAGAGAATTGTTTTGAAATTCGAGGTCAAGATAACTAAAAATAAATTATCTTGATTAAACACAACCTCGATGTTTTAAGAGAGGATGTATATATTGTCTATAAGGTCGGTAAGTACATAATACTAAAAAATACTATAAACTATATATAAACTAAACTATAAACCTATACTAAAATTATGTTTATATATAAAACCAATCATTTCTGATACATAATTACACATGCATTTGCATAATTATCTTAAATAAATTTCTAATTGTTTTTCTTCTTTTTTTTTCAACCTTTCATTTTTCTCTTTTTTTATTTTTCTCAGTTGTTTTCATGTACTTTTTAATATATCTTTTGTATATGTTATTGATTTATTATTTTACTTGTTCGTTCTTTTTGTCTTTTATGTTTTTTGTTTTTTTTTATATTTTTTAAGGATATTAGCGAGGACCACAATTTTGCCAAGTGGTCCATCATAGCATCTATATTACAACACTGAACGACGGGAAGAAGAAAGATTTAAAACATAGGACACGAACAGAGGAAACTTAAATTTCTAGTATTACAATGTTTCTTAAATTCATTTTTTATTTAATTTTTTTTGTTCAATAAATTCATATATCATTAGATATGTTTCTAAATTATTTGACCTAAATATATTAATTATATTAAACGCTGTGTGTTAGATGGTTGTTACCTATCTTTTCATAAATTCCTGCACAGAGCCCTGCCTTAAATTATAATTTAGAATGTGTTCGGCATGACCCTTTTCACCGCATTCGCAGTTTTCATTTTGTGCCAAGTATCTTTAAATATTGTTATAATTGGACACTTCGTTTGTCCAGTATGCTTCGAATTGAAACTTGTTGATTTCATAAACTCTCGAGAATTTCATTCCTTGGGTTGCGGTTGCCTAGAAGTTATTAAAATTTATTTTCAGATGATAGACAGCTGTGATATAGAAGCATTTAGCCATCCTTACATCTAATGTAAACCTGGGTTTGACACATCGAAAAATTATAATTTTCGGTTGCCATTAAATTTCGGTTTATATAAGATAATGCAACTTTTACCTCACTGAGAGGGTAGTAAGGGGTGGAAGGGGTTGAAGGATTCAACTTTCGGTAATGTTGCCTTCTATTCATTAGGTACTTATAGCTTTATAAAATAAAAGAAAATGTAACGTCTACTTATTTTCAATATATGAAGGAAAGTCTCACTTTTGCCAATTTCAGAGGACAAAAAGGTGTGGTACGACCCTAACACAACAGTTCTGTGTACAAAATTAAATTCAGCGTATAAAACAACTGAGAAAAATTAGTTCAGGAACTTAGGACCAGACCACTTTTTTTGTAGACCGGTGTAATTATTAAAAAATGTTGTCTAGGGACTATAATATAAGTTTTAAAATATACGTATTTGATTAAAATTAATAAGTATAATAGAGAAGTGGATATTGACCTCAGGTTGTCATTACATAAACCAACAAACAACTAAACGTATGGGATGCTCCGAGTGCAAGTGAACTGGGAAGGTTACCTTAGAGACTCGTATGATTCACGATGATGCAAGAAACTTGACTGCTTAGTCACGATACTAGATATCCACATCGACTAGTACAGAGATATCTCCGAAACGAATGATACTGTCTTAATGATATTTTATATTTACATACTAAGTAAGTACGTTTTGGTTTTAATTTAAGCGATAATGAATAATTTTTGAACGATTGGGTTTCGTTTGGGTTTGATCGAGGGTCAGTTCGTCAGTTGTTGAGAGTGTATCAGACTAAGTAAGGTAATATGGCCCCAGAAGCTTTTGGACCTAATGCGGTGTCAATAAATCGACAATAGGAAAAAAAATGTTTTCCTCGAGTTTTAGCCCCCTATCGCCACTGGTAACATCTGTATCTTAATAAATACTTTTTATTTTCATTTCTTGCGTCTGCAAGTTACGCGTTAGTTGTTACAAGAAAATTTGAGGATAATTAATCATTTATGAAAATAATGATTCGCGAATAAATTTTTTTTACTAGAAATACATTGCAATGAATAGTTTATTGCCAATTTTTTTTAAATTTCTAGAAGCGGTGCGCCATAATTTAAAAAATAAGAACTGCTACGACGCAGTATTTAGTGGTGCTTAACGGTCAACCATTGTATCAATATTTTTTGCATTGTATTGGTTCATTATGGTTGTTTGACTTATTATTGACTAAAACGTAAGTTGTTAATATAAGAAATCGTCCAAAAAAATTAAGAAAATTATTCACTTTTACTACAAGCTGCATTTCTATTTATGTTGATTAAAATTATGTATATAGATAAAAATGAAGTGATGCAAATAAATGTTTCAAAAAATACCTTTCTGCCCCCGTTCGTGCACACAAATTAATCGAAAATGAAACGAGATACAGAGCGGTTTACGCCATTCTATTTCTCCCGCCTTCCTACGGACCCTTGAATTTCTTCAGATTTTTGCTGGCATTTTCATTTTTTTAAGGTATCTAAAAAATTTACGCAATTTCGACACCTTTTCACATTTAACGCTCTAAGTTTTCCTAGACAAAATGACCCTTCTTCTCTTGTAATAGATCTATAATAAATCAAATGGCCAATCCGATTATGTGGAGCACGATCCTTTCCGGTGATTTTTAAACAAGATATTGGCCGCTAAAATGAGAGGACCAAGGATTTCGCTCCTCGAGCGACGCGGCCAAGCTTCGAGGGCCATTTCTTCCAAACCAGAGCTCTTACGGAGCCACACAGAGAGAAATCGCTTTGGAACATTTTGCACAATATTGTGGAACAACGTCTTGTTGCATTTTTTTAAACAATTGTAAAATTTTAGGCCACAACGTTATATAGTTTTACACATTTTAATGTGCATAATTCTTGTGCGTTTTATTTATCCAATATAAAGATTTAGTTACGGTGAATTTATTGAAAACTTCGACCAACAAATTGGCGAAATTTGGAGTTAAATTTATTTATTTTTTCTCAACAAATTATAGCAAATTTAACTTAATTAATTGTTAATAGTATCCTCAAACTATATATTCTGTTGCCATTCTATTTACAATTAGTTTTAACTAATTGTTTAAAGGATTTGCACAACTTGTGTAACATAAAAATGTGATTTTATTTTATAAACGGTTGTGAAAGTAGGAGTCCCAATATATTTATTTCCGCTGGACAATAATAGTAATCTATGCCGCCCGCACAAACTGCACAATTTAATGATATACTATTCACAATCAGTTTGGTGATATTGTTTTAAAATTTTGTATAATTGTTTAATTTGTTTCACGTAAAGTTCATTGGTTCAAAATTGTACTGACCGCGCCGGCCACGCTACGCATATACGCGCAGGCAATTACACATCAGATCCAGGTGGTATTTCGTTAAGTGAAGACGTACACTTCCGAATTATACAAGTACTTCCATTTGTGATGGAATTTGTTGAAAACTTATTAACCGAGTGGGGTTTCCTAGATCTAATTCCAGCATTCACATAGGTAAGTACTTCACACAGAGTTACAGATTTGCATATACGTTCTCTTAAATTAACTCCGTTAACATATAAATATAAAAATGGTTTCTTGTTTATATGCGAAGAATGCATGATACCTATCTTCTAATACTTGATTTCGTTTACAGCTAGAGAGTAATTTCGTTTTCTTATGCGAAGCGACAGAAAGCTGTTCCTAAACAACTAAACTCAAAAGGCAAACTTGTAAAAGAACTGCTTCAAAATGAAGATAACAGTTCTGGTAGTAAGCAATACATTTGATTTTGGTGATGAACTGATAAATGTTATTTATTTTTCTTTTTTTTAGAATATGACGTGACTACGACATTTATTACTACAAACGTTTATTACGTTTATTACTACAAACTGCGTTAATAGAAGCTAAAAAGAAGAAGCACTGGAAGCCTTCCAATTTAGAATTATTAAATGGATTTATTTTAAGCATAAATGTAAGTCACCTACATCTTTTCAATTAGAACTTTATGCATATAAAATTTATTTGTATTTAAAAAAATAGAAATGTTTTCATTTACCATATGATAATATATAAATGCATGCAACTTCCACGAGTGGAATACAATTATGTATTTTTATGCAACCATAATTCAAATTTGTACAGAATTCAATTTATGTGATTTTTAAGTTTGTACAAAAATTTCAAATAATGTTAATGCATAAACTGTACAAAATCATTGCCCCAAACATGTATTATTTATTTGCACAAATTGTTCCTGTCACCATTTTAAGACCAATTTGGAGTACAATTTTCTACAATTGTGGTAAAATATCACACACATTTTTCTCTGTGCAGCGACATATTTTGCCACAGAAAATCGAACGAGATATCGAAAGGCATAAACCAGAAATACGTGCGTTCCTCGTTTCAGAAATACAGCCGCTCAAAGTCACCGATAGATATCTTTAGCACGTTTAGGTTGAGTTTTCACGAAATCCCGACGTGCTGCCGCAAAATGGACTCCAGCATCGTATTCAGCACGTCAAAAACCTTCGAGGTACGGTAATGGAATCCCATTGGTCGAACATCTTTTTTTTTTGTAAAGCTGTTATTTTCACGAATAAATAAATATTTGATTTCTGTGACGTTTTCGTTTTCACTGTAATTTAACAGAGTTGAAATAAAATACCTGGTTACCATAAAATAAAATATATCACTCTCCTCTTCTATGTACACCTGGTAATGAATACTAGTAACTCTACAATGACTGCTCCGGTAGTACACATTCATATACAAAAAACTGTGCCTAAATGAATATATTACCATTTTTATAGAGAAAAGGGCAGCAAAATCAGCACATTTTTCAAAAAGATATATTTAAATCACATCTGTATCCTCGATTTTTGTTGCGTTACACCCTGTTTAATTTCACTAGTAGTTGAAATATTATTTATTTGAGGAATTTCAAATTCATATGCATGCGAGGAATCAATAAATAAACCTAAAACTAGTTTCTTATTATCAGAAATCGGAATTACCTATCCGATATCTGGTAAAACCAGGGTTGACTTTAGGTAGTTATGTGTCAGCGCATAAAAATTTGCATGCAAACAATCTCTTACCTTGAATTTTTGTTAGCGAATTTCATATTATCCAAAACGGATCAATTTATTCAATAATCAAATAAATTTAGTCGATCAAGTCAATTTATTATAAACACTCACTGGAAGAGAACTGGAGGTGTAAAGGGACGTATTTAACACTGAAATAACATACACAAGAATTTTTCAATGCCGATTACAAGAATAAAAGTATATTATTAATTTATGTTCTAAATGTCTTGGAGTTAAGCTTCAGCGTCTTTCGTCGAGAATCCATTTATATTGCGAGAAGGACTGCTCGACGTCGACAGATATAACTGGGGCATATTTAAAATGTCAAAATTTTCGCAGTCACCACAATCATGTCATCGTAACAAATCCGGGATTTTTTTGTAAAACATTCTGCAATTGTTTTGTACCCTCGCAGCAATATCTCCCTGAAAAATATATTGATGAAGATCGAACACAACCTTTATTACATCCATTATAGTAAATTCTGATGTTGGCTGATATTGAAGGTCTATGGCTAGTGGAATTCGTGAAAAACATTCGTGTATGGTCTCCAGATTTTCTTAAACAGTTGGATTCATAAATACCTGTTGTAAGTGCAAAATAGAAACTGTTTCATTTGGATTTAACTGCTGTATTACGGATTTCACATTTTCAAAATTACAGTAATAGTACGAAGCTGTCTTTAGCCAAGTTCCCCATCGTGTTGTAATGGGTGCTGGAGGTAATGCGAGTATTTGGTAGAATTTCGTGAAACTACCGTATACAACTTGGTGGTTTAAGAAAAGCTCTTTTTAGACTAGATACTAATTTATCAACATTAGGGTAGCGCCTCCTAACAGAAGAAATGTTTTGTCTAATATTTTCGCACTTCGTAAATAAATATTTTTTTCTTAGTGTAGACTTCAAAGGCACCTTAACATTGCTATATTTAATTAATGCATTTTTCCAAAAATTGTTTGAAAAGTGGATTGTCTAGTTTCCACCACGATATGGTACATCCTATCATAAATTCCACTAACTTAATTTATGGTTTTCCGAAGAAACATGTGAATTAATATTTCCTTGCTTTATCACATTTAGTGCAATATAGTTCTCTACCATCAAAAGGTAAATCGGCCATATCGAGAAGCCAAAAATTTACTGTAGCTTGAGGCTTGAGGCACTGAGTAACCTTATTAAATTACTCCCCTCCCCGTCTTGAATTGGGTTTCAGGTAAACAGCCGGTAGGTATACCTGCTGCAATTTGGAATAATCTATTACTATACATTTCGTTTTTATTTAATATAGCGCACTTCTCTATAAAATTAGGTACGTATTAACATTGTAAAATTAAATAAAATTAATTTAGTATTTTGCATGACTTTCTGTTCTTATGCTTTGGGAATATTTCAGTACGTGTTGGCTGCGTTTTGTATTTTGTCCAGCAGTTCTTCTCTTGAATTGATTGTATTTGCATAGACTAACGACTTCATATGTCCCCACACATAATAATCTAAATGATTATAATCAGGTCCTCTTGGTGGTCAAGCAAACTCACTTCCTCGACCGATCCATCTGCGTGGGAAAGTCTCATCAAGATAATTTCTGTCTTTAATGGAGAAATGAGGGGAGCTTCATCTTGCATAAACCACATTCTGCTCCGTATGACTAGCATGAAATCATGTGATATATCTGCAAGAGTATTTTGAACAAAAAACATATACGATAAATTTGGAGGAAGGACAAATGGTCCCAATAACTGATCGCCGATGATACCACACCAAACGTTAATCTTAAATTAGTGCTGAAAATGCCTTTCTTTAATGGCATGAGGATGTTCTACTTCCCAGTAATGGGTATTTCTCCAGTTAAAAACGTTTTGGCGAGTAAAATTTGCTTCGTCGGTAAATAAAATGTTCTTAACAAAATTTCTATCACTGTTGTGTTTATTTAGAACAAATTAGAAAATTGTAGCCTTTGTGAAAGATCCCTTCGAAGTAAGTTTTGTACAGGTATGAAGTGATATGGGTAGTATTGGGTAGAAGCGTTCTTTGCATAAGATTCTTAGATTGTTTACTCACCCCTGTTGCTGCTGATAAACGACTTGAGCTGACTTGAGGATCTTCATCCACACGAACTAAAGTTTCTAGTTCTTGATCTGGAGTAATTCGTTTCGGTCGTCCTGCATCATTTTTATGGCGAAATGAACTCGTTTCTCCCAAACGACGAAACAGATCTTTAAAAATCTTATGGTTTGGCTGTATTCTATTTGGATATTGAAATGAGTATCTCCTCGCTGCAACACGTTCGCAATAATTTTTTTTGTACGTAAACACATATCACATCCCTCATTTCCCTATTTAAAAAGTTATTATGTCGAGGCATTTTAAATAGAGAAGTTAAAGAAATTAGGAACACAAGAACAGAATAAAGTGATTAAATGACGTACATGACAGAACTAAAACGTAACCATAGCACACTTTTCAATAAATATAGTTTATTTCATTAAATTTGAATTTGTCTTTTAAAAATTATTCAAACGTTTATCAGCAATTTCCTCGAAAACGGTTGGAGTTATCAAATTCTATTAAGTGTACCTTTTATACGTGGAAATGACGCCCTCATCAGATTTTCTGGTCACAAAGTTTCGTCCAAAAAAAAAATGAAAAATTTCATCATCAGATACAGGTTCTTCGGCACCCTCTATGATCTAACGTCATGTAATACATAAATAATTGTTTCGTAGAATAAAAAATGTTCCTCTACCAAATTTGGCGAAGATCAATCAAGAGGCGTGTTGAGTTATTGCAGAGAAACGAAAAACATATTTGAATTTTGACACTCTGTATCATTTTCCACGGCAACATTTTACCAAAGCATATTTGGCCCAAAGAATCTACCCCTGCACTGTGGCGTATTATTAATGTTCCACCCTGTATAACATCTGTAAAAGCCATCCCTAGAATCCGATAGGTAAATCCGATATCTGTTTATTGTATAAGGCATTGACAATTATATTTTGACATTCTCATAGTTTTTACTAAAACCGTACTGAGATGTTGATGTTAGAAATACGAATTTCAAGACGATGGGGAAACTAATTTCGTTGCCCTTTTTGTAACCCCTTTCCACTTTATTTTAATAGAACTAGTAACGTCACGAATTTGTATTTAACTCAATTAATTTCTTATTATTTTTTTAGGAATGTGAGAAATGTATATCATGTGATCATCCGATAGGCGATATCAGTTTTGATTATCAGGTTGTAAGCAACAATAATAATTGTAACGTCTGCCAGCATAGTGTAGCTGCATTGTCAAATGACAGAGAGTCAATTATATCACGTGATTTCGTCTGCCCCTGAGCAAAATAATTAGTGAGGTGAGGTACGGTACTGGTTTTAGTGGCGAGATCTCGATCGGCGAAATTAAGTCACGTCGGTCGAGTCCATTACTTCATGGGTGACCGTATCTCATTTTCCGTCCTGGTTAAGTGGTAGAGTAGCATTAGCTAAACTTCGCCAGGACGCTAAAATAAATAAGGCAATTAAATAAATAAAAAAAAATAAACAAAAATAAATGGTAAAGGCCAATGATATATCAGATGCAGATTTCCTCTCCAGGTTACGCGATGATCAAATTACTCAACACGTTAAACGCCATGAGGTATAATGCACATGCCGCACCTATTTTAGATCCCGAGGCTTCGTAACATATATGTTGTGCCTCGCTGCAGTCGGTTCAATTTGACGTCGTGGCACAGTGAGTATGCCTCGCCTTACGTGTTTCTTTATGGGAACTAAAAGAGCGTGGCCTAGGGAGACAACATATAGTTTTGGTCCATAAGATTTTTAAGATTTTCTGTATTTTTATGATATTTGAAGGTGAGACACAGCGTATATGTCTCAGTTTACTTGGTTAGTTGTGTGGGCTCATACAATTTTACATTTTCTTTTTTTCTTTATTTTTGGAAATTGGCCTAAAAATGTAATAATGACTTAAGTTTTTTTTTTTTCTAAACATTTATTAGAAATAATTCACAAATTTGTGTTACAAAAAATACGAAAATAATAAGGCATACTTCTCGAAAATACCACTAATAATAAAAATATAAATAGAAAAATTCCTTTTTTACGTTTGTATAAAATTATGGTCAACAAAAAAACATTCGATACAGCAAATTTTTTTTACAGCCGATACATTGATATTTTGTACGTAAGGCCTTATTCAACCCTACTTTTCGTCCTTGCTCAGCTTTCATATTGCGGTAACACACAACACAGCGCAAACGTGAAGACTGCTCCTGCAAAACATGATCATTTTCTGGCGTGTTTTGTTCGTCTTCAGTGGTTTCTGTAGTTTCAGAAATTCTCAACAAAGATAGACATAATTTTTCTCGAAACTCGATTATGGAGATTTTTTCTTGTGTAACCTCTTTGAACACTAAGTGGGCATTGACTACGGTAGAGCCTAATAATATCTCAACGGCAAGTTTTCTGTACCACTTAGTACCTCGGCGTAAACAATGCGAGTAAGCTTTGATCTCATCTGCCAAATCAATGTATGACTTTGCTTGATTATATTCCAAAATTACTTCAGGTTTCTGAATTTCGACACCTCGTTGCTGAACTGTCTTCATATTGTCCTTATGGAGGGTGCGTAGAATAAGTACGTCCCTTTTATTACGCCACTTACAAACCATAATTCCTGTGTCACTTTCTTTTGCATATATTTCTTTAGACTTAATAAAGTCTTACAGGCCACGCGACACAGAACGCATACCACACAAAAAAAGGGCTGTAATTTAAAAACAAAAACAGATTTTTGAGTATAAATTGTATTTATGTCAATTTCACGAAAATGTGAAGCCAAAATGACCAAAAAAAAAATTGGCCCAGTGGACCCAATTTTTGGTCTGCCTCGAGTATGTCTTTAGTCATTATTATACTCTTCGCAAATATAAAACGAAAAGTATGATGCATTCGATAGGAACATTTCTAAAACCGGTAATATTGCTCGTAAGGAAAAAATTTTCATATCACTATGTTGGTGATCGAATTCTGAACAACTTTCACAATACCCGTTCGTCTGTCTTTCCGTTTGTCACGTTTCTTGTAAACATGATAACTTAAGAACGAAAAGCCCGATTGTATTGAAACTTTGACAGTAAGTTTGTGGCAGCTAGAGATAGAACCCTATTGTTTTTGAACAGAATCGATCAATAAATAAAAAAGTTGTTAATATTTTAAATTTGAAAAAAAAACATTTTTTTATGTTTTGTAATTAAGCAAAAAATGTCTAAAACTAATATAATTATTTACAAAAAAAACCTAAGAGTATCCTATATAATGTGCAATAATTATATAAAAAGTGCAGTCAGTTGGCGAAGAGAATAATGTTTATTCTAGATATATATTAGTTTGGCTGACCCAGAGATAGACCTGATCAGTGATCACATGACTAATAGTATATCCCTTTTTTGACTAATTTTAAACACTGTCAATTGACAACACAGTGACAAGAGGGCTAATCAGATGAATTTTTTAGATAAAAAAATATGCAGTACTATGAACGTATGTAGTGAAAAATATAATCAAATCGTATGACAAAATGCCACTAGCCAGTACACTAATATAAGTGATCATTTATAAAATTTATGAAAGTATAAAAAGTAATAGGAGTATGAATCTCGGGTCAGTCCAGTTCTGTAAGGCGTCCACTTGCAGATGAGCTCTAAATTACCTTCACTTCACTTCACAAACTAGCAGATCTGTCTCAAATATGCTAATTAAAAGTAAGCAAGAATCAGTTGTCTGATGAGAAAAATAAACATCTCAAAAAATAACAGAATTAGACAAACAATGCCTTCGTAGTTCCGCTTGAAAATAATTTGATTTAAGCAAATTTTATTCATGTAGTTAGTTTTATGCAAAAAAACAACGAATACAGGTGGACAAGCATTTTTTATACTAGTTGTTTGTTAATAATTAGCAAAATTTTTAGATAAACGAAAGTTTGACATTAGCGTAAAACCAAATAAAATTTTAACGGTAAATTCATAAGCATAAAAGACCATTCATATTTCCTGTTAGCCTTTCGTACCTATTTTTTAATCATCTTATTTATATTAAAAACCTGGCGGAGTTTAGCTTTATCTATTCCACCACTTAACCAGGGCAAGCACATACAAAAAATAACATAACAACCATTCCCTGCGACATTGCCATCTGCCGCAGCCGAGGCTCGAACTCAGGAGAGGTAACAGCGACTAGCATTATTGCGTCACTAACCTGTGGTCTAGCACGCTGCCTCTGTCTCGAGACTATGTTGAAAACGTCCCTAAACGCTCAGATCCAAACTCGAACTCGGGACCTCTCATTCCAAGCCTTACATCTTAAGTGTTGAGCCACTGCGCTCAGTTAATTCAGTTCATCGTTAGTAATATGAGAGTTTCCAGATAATTAAAAGTTATCAGATCCGAAGCCAGAATCAGATAGTTCTGATAAAATGTTATGTACAGCCTGATTGACTTGAGTTAGCAAATCGAAATACCTCGGAATTGTCGATAAACATTTTCTGTATAAAAATCGTTCGATTTCAAGGAAGGAACAGATGAATTCATTTACTTTTCTTTACGTTGAAGCTCTTGCGATCATTCCAAAATCAATATTTACTTTTGTAGTGTTGGACTTTACTTTTATTGTAGTATCTTATTAAAAAAAATAGTACTCAACTTGTTCTTGAACTGTTTTTTTATGTGATTTGCAGGGCCAGTTTAGGTTTCAATATGAGTCAATGCTCAGGTGCCTAAGTGTGACCCACATTATAGCGTTTCGAACATACGTTCCTGAGCCATCTTCATTTTACATGTGTAAAAAGGAGGCACCTACGGTGATCTGGCAGGTTATACCGGTTTTTCTAGCGTTTTCTAAATAGCAAAAAGGAACTTTTATAATACCTGACCGGACAAGTGGTAATGGCTAAACGGTAGAAGGTAATTTCGATATTTATCTTCAAGCTGATATATAATACTTGTCAAAAAACACTCTCTAAGTATTCCCTGTACGTAAAAGTCACAGGCGTAGAGGTAACTTCATAGTAATTATATTATTTTTAGATACTTCGGACGTTATTTAGAAGTGAAGGCATACGTGACAGGAAGTTCCAAGAAGATAAGTAGAAGAACACAGAGAATGCCACAAATAACATTTAGACAATATCTAAATTAGTATTGCCACATTACCATACAGCTATGCGTAGAGAGACGTTTTGTTATTAAGGTCATATCAGCTTATAATTTGTTTCCTGACTAGTTTGAAATTTTTAATACTAATATTAATAACTCCAAATGCAGATATTAAGCTTAACTTTTATGCGAGCAATGATTTTGATTTCAACCTGCTCCTTATTCAAATATATATCCTTAGTTATTTTTATTTAAGTTCTTGATTACTTTCAATACTTAACGTCTGCTATATTCACTTTTCATTAAAACTGCAATTTTAATCTCATTTTTATGGGTGGAGACCATAAAAGCGAGGAGGTTACTGAAATTCGTCCAAAATGGAAGATATTCCGTCAAAGAATGTTCTATTATAGTTGATGTCAATGCTGACTTGAGAATGACAATTTCAAATCTTTTGACAAATAATGCAATATATTAAAGGTTAATCCAGTCTTGAAAGTTTCTGTGTGAATACACTGTTTCAGTGTGTTTGCTCAAGATGGCACAAGAAACTTTTTAGCAGATACCGGTAAATGTTTCATTTAGAACTATTAAATTTAAATGCCAAAATATAACTCGAGTTTCATTTTAAGAATATGTGGCTTCAGATTGGTCTGTATATGCAAAATGACGTCAATAGATAGTAATAAATTCTCTGGGTTTCTTCAAATTATCTGAAAATTGAAATTAGAAAAAAATCGAAAAGTTATTGTTAACGGTTTTCTATACTCGTTGTTAAAGAAGAATGCTATTTACTGAAGTTAATGAAAAAAATTTAACGGCACAAATGTAATGAAATGTAACTCGTAAAACGGAGACCTGCATGACATAGCTCAGTGGTAATAATTCCGTTAATTTTCGAAATTAAATAATTCTCGTGAACATTTGATGCATGAGTACCAACCGCTTTCAGCAGATGTACAGGTTTTTTCTCAAAAATTAATGAATTGTTATTGTGTTATTTCTGGATGAGTATAAATAGATTTCAGCTAGACTTCATCATAAAGTAGTAACAATACCTTTCTACATCAGTTTTTTCCTTAGAAAATTTTTTATGTACGTACCTTTACTACTTTTGTAAATCGTTTGGCATAATAAAATCTATTTATTATTATAATTATCAAGAGATACGGCAGTGTCTCGCGCCAAGTTCACTAGAACGCTCACAGCGAAAACCCGTATATACAGGAATAATATCTACCCCCACCACCGTCTAATTTTTTAATTAAAATGTTTTAATAAATATTAGGATTTAACAAAGAATTTGCTTAGTTACCATTATAAATCGATGATTCTCTATCGATTGAGACCATAATCAATTATTTTAATTATTTATTAACAAATATCTGCACAGCGTAGGCACGCCCGTTGCGAAAAGAACACTGGATTAGATATTTAGTAAAAACTGAAATATATATACAATTTGTCCAATTAACTTCGGCTTTCGTCGGTGATGATCGAATCCAATAGATGCACAATTTAGATAGGCCTCCGTTCTTTAAAACAGGGCCCACGTAGGGCTCCATCGTGACCACCATAGGGCTTCGCTGGGCTCCATTTCTCCCCCCTAATGGGGCATCCATAGTACTCCTTCGCGGACCTCATAGGACATTTCGACTCCATAATGGGGCCCCCGATGGACCCCACCGCGACCTCCGTAGGACTTCAACATGGCCCCCATAGGACTTTGCAAGGCCCCGTTTCACCTTTCGCAGTTGGGTCCCCGTAGAACTTGCTATTCTTATCTCTGGGGCCCATATCAAGGATTTCTGTGCGCTCTGTGGCCATTATTCACGAAGATGGTGTTTGATCCCACGAGCCGAAAGGCGAGTGGCACAAATCTTCTGACTGAATAATGGTCATAATCGCGAATGTGATAAGTACTATGTTTTTTCTACACCTATTAAACAAATAAATTAGACTGAAATTTGATAATATTAATCGGTACCTAATTGTAAGAAGTGGAAAACGTAAGGCGCGTTTACACCAAAGTCTTCCACTAAGTTTTCCACAAGTTGCGGCAATTTGTTGCTTTTTCTACAAAAAAAGAAACTTTTTCTGTCTTCCACTTGTGGAGAGACAAATATTCCACTAAATTTTGGTTTCCCGCGGAGTGTCGGTAAAGATCAAAGAAAGTTGACAACTAAAAGTGGAAGATTTGTTGCTGCGCGCTTTGCGCAAGCAACTTGTAGAAAACTAGAGGAAAACTGTTCCCCCTCCACGCGCCCCGGACGTAGGGCGCTAGCATCCCCCCGTCAGCGCACGTATGTACTTCAGCTGCAGGTGTTGTCGGTGATTTCGTGTGTGTTTTCGTTGTGTTTGTATCAAGATGGAAGGCTGTAGTGAGAACGAATGGACCAGGACCATGTCACTGCCACTGTACCTATCCCTAGCCTTCAAAGAGGGTCTTACCCATATATCTTCGGGGACCTCTTGTACAGTGGCTGGCTATGATGACACAGGCAGCCGTGGCAATAATTGCGTCTTCTTCGCCCGACTTCCTTGACATTACTGCCTAACCTTTCGCGACAATTCTTTGACAACAAGTTTTCCACTTATTGCTCTAAATTTGAGAAGAGCAACTTTTAGTTTTCTACAAAAAATCTTCCACTTGTTGCACTAATTTGAGAAGAGCAACTTTTAGTTGACAACTTTTAGTTTTCTACAAACAATCCTTTGTCAACTTTTAGTTGTCAACTTTGGTGTAAACGCACCTTAAACAGACAATATGGCGATACACTTGATTGTCATTAATGTCACTGTCAGCGAGTTGATTGTCAGCTGGAGCAAGACTTGATCGCAGTCGATTTAAAATATCATTGGATCAGTGAACAGTGAACTATGGAATTTGTATTTGTAATTGGCAGGATGCAGTGAATTATAAATCGATAATTCACCACAGTGAATGATAAGTATGATTTTTCACCAAGGAAATGGTAACAATTGTCATATAATTAAATAGATGTAGAAAAAAACATTAAAAATGAGAATAAACGCACACAAATATAAGATTTGACGTTATGTTGGTCAGTATAACCTCACTTCTATGAACTCTCCGAATTGATCACCAGGCGCCACCTAGTGTCCTCTAAACTATCGCACTCTCGTCAGGGCTTCCATTCGTGCATACAGCCAGGGAATTTTTAATTTTTAAGTACCCGTAGTCACCTAGTGCCCTGAGTATAGATATATTGTAGTATCGAAAGATTTTTTTAGAAACATTAAGTTTATGTTTATTGAAAAAAACTGAGAACGCTCAGGGATCGATCCGTGTGCCTCAACATTTGTAGGCTGATGCTTACATCACGTCGTTAGCGCGTCACTTGAAAAATGGTTGATGCAATTCTGAGTGATTCTAAACGTGTAATAAAGGCGTGCTCTAGGTATAGTTTTATTTATTTGCAAGATTGTGACATATAACAAGGGACAAAGTAGTGTCTCGCACCAAATTTATTCCAATATCCTCTACCCTCACAAATGATAAAGAATTTGTTTTCAAATACAAAAAACTTGGCGCGTTTCACTAAGAGGCAAAAGACTGTTTGGATTTACCACTGTCACTTAGTCAATCTTATGCAAATTTCCCCGTCAAGTTGACAAAACCTCTGACTGCAATATTATTATACTCTTCGCAAATACAAAACAAAGAGTATATTGCATTCGATCGGCTCATATCTAAAACCTCTAATATTACACGTAGAGAAAAAATTTCCATATCATTGTGTTGGTGATCGAATTCTGAACAACTTTCAAAACGTCCGTCCGTCCGTGTGTCTATCCGTCTGTCTGCCCGTCTGTCCGCCCGCGTGTCTGTCCATCTGTCTGTACATATGTCCGTCCGTCTGGCTGTCCGTACGTCAGTCTGTTTGTCTGTCCGTTTGTCCGTCCGTCTATCTGTCCGTCCGTCACGTTTCTTGTAAGCACGATAACTTAAGAACGAAAAGTCCGATTGTATTGAAATTTTGTCAGTAAGTTACTGCTAACTAGAGGAAGAACCCTTTTTGAGCAAAATCTACCAATAATTAAAAATTCGTTAATTTTTTAAATTAATTTTTATTTTGTTTTGTAATTAAACTAAAAATGTCTAAAACTAATATTATTTACAAACAAAAGGAAGAAGAATATCCTATAGAACGAGTATGTAAAAAGTGCAGCAAATCGGCGAAGACTATAATGGTTAGCTTGTTATTACTTTATTATAAACATGTGCAGGATCTGCGAAAGCATGGAAAGTGAAACGCGTTTTTTTGTACTTGAAAAAAAATTTTTTCAATTTTTTTTTTTTTTTATAAAAAGATACCGGACTTGACGATTTTAATTGATTTCAAATATTTTTGGAGAGAACACATTTTCTCACTTTATGCTTTTGTAGAGAGGAACGATATTTTTTTGGATAGAGTGTATGCACTTTGCGCTGCTTTTTACAGAAAATCTGTTTCTGTGGTCATTATTACTACGAAAATATTTCTATGCAACACTGTTCTTTACACCCATAATTCAATGTGTATTTCTGATCGCAATATACCTTGACGAAGTAAAATAGGTGTAGTAAATAATTAATTGATAAAATAAATTACATTTATGTTAATATATCTTACAAGATTTACAACATTTATTGACACTAACAAAACATTTATGTTTTAATTGTGTTATAAACAATCAATGATTAAGCTAAGATTATCGTTACTCCTTAAATAAAATATCTTATTGAGATAACGTTATCATCATTCCTCAAATAAGAAATCTCTTAACTCATTTACATCTTCGATCATCAACTCACGAAAATATTGATCTTCGCTGAACGATTTCACAATATATTTTCCACGTTCCTCAAATAGGAATTTTTCAAAGCTTTCCTCGGATTGAGAAACTTCAACGAACGTTTTATCGGGCATATAAGTTATGCACCTATCCACCACGGCCTGTATTTTAGCCGGCAGTAAGAAGATATCACAGGATTTCTTAAATTCACTTTCAGTCAATATCTCAGAGGCCTGATATCCCCGGTTAGCCAATAGATTGCAAAAGCAATTGTAATAATATGTTAAGAGTTCATTACGATGTTCGTCACGAAAAGATTTTCTGGTGTTTGTTAAAATAAATTGTAGGACATCGAGGGCTGGTGGACCGTACTTTACTGTTTGAAAATCAATGAGCTTACAGCCAGTTATCTTGTTTTCTTTATCATATTGATACAGGAAGTTGTTGCCCCACAAATCACCGTGGAGGATCGTAGATCTAAATCCCATTGAGTTTCCTTGTGATGACATGATATCATTTAGAACTTGCTCTAACTTAGTTTTAAAATCACTTTTACTAACACCATTTCGCGGTATCAAATCGATTAGTTGAAACAGTCCTTTGATCGAAGAGCGCATATATTTTGTAGCGCCATTTCCTTCCTCCGAGAATATTTTATCCTCTAAAATGTCCTTGAATTCATCATTAAGACTGTAGTTTTTGCTTAGTTCTTTCGTTTTTGTTAACTCGTACAAAATGGGTGCTACGTGAAATTCAGCTATGGTTTCTAAACATTTTTTGCAGTGCTGCAAGTCTAACGGTTTGTTCTTTGATGTGCCCTTATAAGAGAGTAACGATAAATCCTCTAGTACAATAACATATGCTTCACAAAGATAACTCTTTGGTACATAATTACTTTCAAGCTCTTTCCCTGTAAGAAGTGGGATGAATTCATCATAATAAAATGCTTCTTTTTCATAACAATATACACTTTTGGCTATCTCAAACATCACTCGATTTGCTCCGTTAAGAGTTTTAAGGAAAAATTGAGCTATGTTCTCTTTCCCTTCTATATCATAATGCACTTTTAATATATATTGTTCACCAATTAGACCGTCCAACTGCGCTTTCAGGAGATTTACAGAAAAATATTTTATAACGAACTTTCTTCTTCCTGTATATTTTTCCATAATTTTCTGACATTGCTCTTTTGACAATATGTCGCTGCCCTCCATATCTGAAACAAAGGAGATAAGATTAGTTAAGTTACATATGAACAGACATAAATAAAATATAGAACCATTATTCAAACAACAAATTTTCAATGTTAAAGTATTAGGTATATTAAATTAACACTTTTTTAGCTAGACTCTAAATTTTGGCTTTCTTATGATAGCCACAGACCGTAACATATTTAAGTTAATTGTTCACAAGAAGATATTATCAAAATGGTGTTAGGCCATTATAAACGTTCTTCTAACCTATGGATGTTTACTGGGATGGTATATAATATTACTTCCACATCCACATAATGGAGTGGAAGTATAGTAATCGTAAGAAAGATTTCAAAAAATTTTTTTGTTGAAGTAGGTTTAGAATATCATAAAACGTAGAGATTTTAAATTTGAGCTAAAAAAACTTTTCTGCCTGTGGGTTTGTTGGTCTGTAACTTTTTTTGTGCGCACGATATCTCTGGAAGGGTTTAAAACCCATTAACGACTAGCGTACCTTAATGATATATCATACGACCTCCTCCCTAAGAGATTGTGTAACTATTCCTAATGGATGTTTGGAATGTGCGCCTGCGATTTTAGGTTGAATAGTACACAGGTTTGGCGTAGTAGTCGACGGGAACTGTTTAAGGCGAGGTTGCAGTTCTGTGTTTGTTGTGTAATATTGATAGTGTTTGTTACGCGGGAAAAAATGAGTCACAGTAAACGGTAAGTTCATTTACGATTTGCTATTTCAGAAAATTTGCGTAAATCTTGCATTTTCCCTTAAATTTAGAGTTAAAGAACACTTCTATAATAGTAAATTATACCCTAACCTATAAATCTGTTTCTAGACTCGATGTTTTTGTTGATGTAACTTATATGGCACTCTAGTCTCTTAGGCTACTAATAATTATATAAGTCAAAAAAATGTAATATGTTATTTATTTCAGCTGGATTGTGCAAAAAATTGCTGATATGTTAGGGACAGATGAATTCTGGGATAATTATGATAATGATGGCATAGAACGTGTTTAGATAGAACCTCCTGAAAACAGAGGCGGTTCAGACGAAGACTCGGGAGATGAATCTGGTGGGTTACTAGATAATCTAACCGGCAGGCAGTTACAAGTGGCTGCTGAAGTTGTTGTACATAGTGGGCAACGAATAGGCAATGAAGATTTTGATACACCCCTTTCAGAATTACAAAGCCAACAAAATAATTTGTTCGATAATTTTGATGAGGAAGATAATGTCCCCCTGTGTACGTTCGTAAAAGCAAAACCAAAGCCCATCATTTGGTTGAAAGATAATGACCTACCCGACGTAATTGTACATGATGTATTTCCACAATCAAATATTTCAAAATATCGAGACATGTCACCAGTAGAACTATTTGAGCTTCTCGTGAATTATGATGTGACACAACTACTTGTTGAAGAGAGTAATCGATATGCACTATTCATGAATTGCCCAGATCCCAAAATAACATATGAGGAAATCAAATGCTTCTTAGCTATTCTTATCGTGACTGGATATGACAAAGAACCATCAAAAAAAGTTATTGGGACACTGGGGAAGATCTACGCAATACTGCTGTTTACAATTCCATGCGTCGCGATCGATTTATACAGATCATGTGGTTTTTGCATTGTGAAGATAACAGTAATCTAAAACCAATAGATAAAATGACCAATCTTAGACCACTTATGAATAAAATAAAGACAAATTTTCTTGAACATTATGCACCAGAGCAGGAGATTGCATATGGTGAAAGTATGATTGAGTACTTTGTACGTCATGGATGTAAACAATACATCCGTGGCAAGCCTATTCGTTTTGGTTACAAAGTCTGGTGCATAAATTTAAAAAGTGGTTACATCATCAATTTTGAGGTATATCAAGGATGTATACCTAATTCCAATCCAGAGCACCAAAAACAGTTTGGAAAAGCGACAGCGCCACTTTTGCAGCTAATCGAAAATTTACCACAATCCTTACCTTTCAGGTTTTACTTTGACAACTTATTTACGTCGATCAAGGTTCTTTGTTGGGTGAAGGGTGAAGGATATGAAGCAACTGGAACGGTCAACGAGAGGCGGTTACCAAAAAATTGTCCAGTACGATGTAAAGGAAATGAAAAAAACAAAACGAGGCACATACTACTATGCGCTATCCTCTGATAAAGATGTAGTAGTCACATGCTGGATGGATAATTCTGTGGTGACTGTGGCGTCTACAGCGCACAGGGTTCATCCAGTATTGAACGCAAACCGCTATTCGGCTGCTGAGAAAACGAAAATTGGGATCCCAAGACCTTCTTGTACTGGAAAATACAATAAACTCATGGGTGGTACGGATCAGATGGACTCTAACATTAACGTTTATAGAATTGGAATTAGGGATAGAAGTGGTGGTGGCCTATTCTTACATGGCTAATTATTGATGCCTGCATGCAAAATGCTTGGATTTTATATAGGAAGCACAACCCCAATACAACCCAATTGAATTTCCGTCGTGAAATAACACAGGCTTATTTAAAAAAAATTCAAAATTTACCAAAATTGGCTGGACGGCCTTGATCATATTTACCAGACGGCAGAGTTTCTCCTGATATTAGATATGATCATATGGATCATATTATTGAGTATATACCTAACAACAAGCGAAGGCCTTGAGCTGGTAATCATATACCATCAAGCGCAGTGAGAATTCAATGTCGCAAATGCAATATAATAGGTCTATGTATTAACTGTTTCGGTCATTACCACCAGCAGATTTAGATTCTTTTGTTCAATATTGAAGAAAAATTATTTTTTATTTCTATTGCTGATGTCTTATTTTTGATACCTTAGAGTACTAGTGTGTCATATATGGCACGGCCTGTATTTTTTTCTAAACAATGGAAAGTCAAAATATAATATGAGTATAATATTTTTTGTATCTAAAGACTCAGGAAAACTCCAAATTTACTTAAAGAGGGGAAATTAAGTAATTCAGTCTCTAATGGGTTAAGATACCGACTTGAAATAAATTTTATACACATATATACTGAAACGAGATCTGGAACTGGATTGTATTTTGAACGTATCCGGCGAAGGGTTGGGGGTAAATAGGACAAAATAAGTAAAGCAAGCTGGTAAGAGTACAATAATTTGGGATTAGGTGTATATACTAGAAGTCAAGGCCACAGTTTTTATTTTAATATTTCCATCCCCCCGCGCCACCACCACATTATAAAAGGGGTTGATAAAATAAAATTGAGATATTCAGTTAAAATTTGGTACACCTATATATTATAACGATACCTAGAAATGAATTATATGTTGAGACGATTCCGTTGAAAGGTTGGGGTTAAATAGGGGTAAATAAGGGAAAATAAGTGAAGCAGGCTGGTAAGAGTACAGAAACTTGGAACTTGCTGTATATACTAGAAGCCAGAGCCTCAGATTCTTTTACAATATTTCCACCCCCCGCACCACCCCCACTCCATTATAAAAGAGGTTGATAAAATGAAATTGAGATATTCACTTGAAATTTGGTACACGTATATATTATAACGATACATACAACTAGATTATATTTTGAGATGATTCTGTTGAAGCGTTAAATAGGGGTAAATAGTGGAAAATAAGTAAAGCAGGCTGGTAAGAGTACAGAAACTTGTAATTTGCTTTACATATTGGAAACCAAGGCCCCAGATTTTTTACAATATTTTTCAACTCTCCCAGCACCTCCATTCCATTATTAAAGGGATTGATAAAATAAAATTAGACTTGAAATTTAGTACACATATGTATTATAACGAAACATGAAACTAGATTATATTTTGAGATGATTCCGTTGAAGAGTTGGTGGTTAAATAGGGGTGAATATGTGAAAATAAGTAAAACAAGCTGGTAAGAGTAGAGAAACTTGGGATTTGGTGTATATACTAGAAGCCAAGGCCTCCGATTTGTTGTAACAGATTCATTTCCTCCCGCCATCCCCACTCCATCATTAAAAGGGTTAATAAAGTAAAAATGAGATTTTTACTTAAAATAGGGGTAAATAGGAATGAATATGGAGAGATGAGTAAAACAAGCTGGTAAGAGTGCAGAAACTTGAGATTTGATGTATAATAATAAATAACAATAATAAATATTTATTGCCATAAATCATCAGCATTGTCATATCATTGTGCACGTGCACAGCAAATTATTGGACATCATAGAATAATATCACATAGGTCAATAACGTATACAACAAATTTTACAAGAAATTCAAGGATTGCAATAACTTTAAGACATTAAAAACGATTGCATTCAAAATTAGGATGATGACTGTTGATATATTCATAGAATGAATAAAAACATTTACTTATAAAAAATTATTTGGTCTTATTTTTAAACAAGTTGCAGCTAGTTACTGCTTTAATTTCAGAAGTAAGGTTATTGTAAGCTTTTAGACTTTTATAATGTACATTTTTTTGGTAAGCATTTGTGGAATGTAATGGTATCCTTAGGTCGTTAACACTTCTAGTAGTTCTATTAATGATTTCGTCATTTTTTGTAAAAAGATAGATGCACATTTGATTTTGCAAAGTTTACTAGGCGGTAAATATATAAGGAAGGAAGAGACAATATACCTAAAGCAATAAAATGAGATTTACACGGAGTTCGATAAGGCAGTCCTAGCATACATCGGATATATTTTTTTGTGCTGAGAACAATCTGAAGCACTGCGAATCTGCACCCCAAAACATAACCCCATAGTGCAAATGAGATTGTATATGAGCGAAATAATAAACTTTCAACGACTCCAAAGATACCTGTTGTTTTATAAATCGGCAAACATAGATTGCGCTATTTAATTTAGCCACCAAGCCAGCAATGAGCTTGCCACGACATGGTATTTTGAATTGATAGGCCCAAGAACTTTGGTAATTCGGAATTTGGTATATTTGTATTTGGTATAGTATTTAAACTGATATAAATGGATTGGGTTCTATTGAAAGTTTTGTCGAAAACCATTAGACCTGTTTTATCTTGATTTAAATGAAAAGAATTATTTTTAGACCAATCTATCATTTTTGAATGACATTATTACAATTGAAAGAGAGTTCTTTTATAGTCGTACTAGTTACCACTGCCGTATATACAAGAAGCTAAGGCCTCAGATTTTTTGGGGCGGGGGGCGTATTGCGGACAGTTGGTGGAGGAAGTTAATAAGAGTCCAGAAACGTCATATTTAGCGTATATGCTAGAAACCATCATTTTAAATTTTTTATGACATCTGCCTCAAATATTATTAAAATTTTATGACCAATTATTTCCACATACTAGAGTGCAAACATAGTAAAAATATTAACATTGGAAATGTTTTTGTTCGCATATGGAGTTCGAGTTACCAGTTTTCGTTCAAGGTCAAAAGACAGTGGTGTCGCGGTCGAGTGAGACTGTCATATATTCAACGGCCGATATATGCAAATGTAATATGGGTTGCATATATCACAGGGGGTCAAGTTACCAGTTTCCATTTAAGGTCGAAATACAGCGGTGTCGCAATCGAGAGTGGATCGTAGTTGTTAAAGTTTATGTTATATGTATGGTGTTATCATTTCCAATATCTCGATGGTTGCAAGAATTGCGAAAATTTTTTCCTTTAAAGAGAATTGGATGGATAATCTGGACGTGGAAGTAGTGATTCCTTAGGAAGCCGTTTTTTTTTTTCAAGTTATGCTACTTGACTCCATCAGAACAGAAGAATTTTAATATTATTTCTCGCCAGTAAAGTAACATTTATAATATATGATAAGTACAAGACACAAACAAGTAATTCATAAAATATTCCTTGTTATGAGAACGTACTAGTTATAAAATTCAATACAATTATAAGCAAACAAACATTAATTCATTTTTAAAAAACTAGCGAATTGAACAGATTTGCAACTGTTGGAAACCGACTTACCGTACGATAGATGTAATTATATAGTACACATGTTAACTAATTACAGTAATCACAAATGCTAAGCGTCATATCCACCCATACGATTACTTGTACTGAAGTGAATATGGAGAATAGCCGGATGTTACTGACTGTTTGCCTATCCTTGCACACTGCACACTGCACAGCCTGATGAATTCAGATCTTTACTGAGATCTTTAATATGAATAAATCGCTCTGTTTGTAATTTATTCAAAGTGGTTTCTGCACTTTTAAATATTATTAAAAGGAAAATTATTCCATCCATTTTCTTTGACTTTATATAAACTCTTTCAGGAATGGTAGTGATAAAATAGTAGGTACATTATATATGTCTCCGGATTTCAAGAAAATGTGTAGTATATCAATATAAAGTTCAAAGTATATGAATATTTTGGAATTCTCAAGAATTGTGTTCTATGAGTATCATTTGGAGAAGACGCAGTCAGGGACGAAAAAGCAATTCAGCTCAAGTTCGGTATCAGTGTGAATATACGTTACAAATTCACTTAAGAAGAAACCATCATACCATACATCAGTTCATAAGAAGCGTGATGTCTTGAAGATTTCTAAGACTTTCTTTAACTGAGTGGATGGGCGCATGACCAACTATATTTGCAAGATCTACAGCAATCTGTTTTATTCATAAACGAATCTCAACAGTGTTTTTGATTCAGTTAATCGCAAAAGAATGATAGTATTCGTCTTCTATACTAATTGGCTCATGCTCTAATGGTCTTGAAATGATAGCATATTTTGTACAAGAAGTGTAAAACTGTCCTGCAAGAAATCTTTTCAGTATTTTTTTATGAAACATAATCTCTTGGATCTCTGTCATTTTAAATTTCGAGTCCAAAAAGTGAAATTTATAATAGTGTATTAAATATGGCAAATTATATGCAGACTAGTAGATCTGGCTGGATTGAAGTAACTGCGGGGCAAATTGATTATGTAGGCTCACTATGCATATTTCAAAGAACCTTGCTTTTTGTACATACTAAATAAAGCAGGCTACATCCTAAATACAAGAAAAAAAGGTACGATAGAGCATTCAAAATTAAAACTGGAAAAAATAATGGCTTGCTTAAAGTTGCAATCCATTCTCGCTTTAAAAATTCAGCTTAGTACAACAAGTGAATACGATCAAGGACTAGTTCATGGATAGTACTGTTAAGTAAAGTGTACAAACAGGTTGTTGTGTTTACATAGTAACTGCTATTTGTTATCTATATTTTATATATATCCGTCAGTTATGAAATTAATGGAAGTTTCAGTTGTACTTATATAAAATAACATTTCTTCACTGAAATTTCTCAATGTCCGTTATACGGGGTGATTGTTATCGGTATGCATGACTGTTATATTTTATTAAGTTTATGACAAAATATAACTTAGGTCTTTGCTTTCCATGTCTGCAAACGGAAAGTATTATAATCATGAAACAAACACTCTCCTACGTTTATGTACATTTTCATGTTTCAGACTATACAGATTACGAAAATTAAGGTCTTTCAATTCCATTGGTGTGCTTGTTTACCTGTCTGTCCGTTAGTTTGGTGACTTTCTGCATGTCGCTGCTGCATCCACAAAATTATTTGATAATTAAAAGTAATATCTGATAAGTAGTTGACGCTGTTGTCAACGAAGAAATGGAATATTTTTAGTGAAAACTTTACAGGATGGACACTAAGAAAATATTGAGAAAATGCGATGGAGGACAATAGCATTTGGCGTGTAGCTAAAAAATTGCCAAGGATAAACCTACTTTTAGGGAATATATACAGAGTGGTCACTTTACAAGAACAATTAATTTAAAAAAACGACGGAATAAATAATATTTAGGGTATAGCACGGCTATGCGGACTGCGTGCACAGATTTGAACATTATAAATGCAACATCTTCATTGTATGCTGAATGTTAATGGCACCACAAAAAAGTGGTGCAGTATTGGAACAAAATCGGTCCCACCCGACTGCAACTTCTACTTGTTATTGTAAAAAATAAAATAAATACTTTTAAATTCATTCAATGTAAATGTTTCAGTAATCTAACACAAACACTTTCTATAAACTATGTGTGATTTTGATATCGATGTTAGCCATGCTGTTTGAATACCGATTCTATGACATCAGATTCAACCACAACAATTCACAGTCCCAGTAACCCTCAGATTATGATTTGGTTGTTTGTGTCCTACGAATTATGTCAATTTACAAATAATATGAAAGTAAAAATGAAAAAACAATTCTCTTGAATTACTTTCAAAACACATTCTTTTATATGGGTAGATGTTTAAATGAGTTATTGCCAAATGTTAATGAAATGAGGAATTATTCCGAAATAATTACCATTATCTGTTCATGTGAAATAAACTAGTTGGTAGTAAAATATTTTCTCAAATCAGATAAAAGGAATTAATCTAATAATGGTTCGGGAATGCTGTAGGCAAGAGTAACTTTAGACAGAAAATCTAATCTCATTGTTGCTGTCATGAATGATTCCAGTACATGTTGAAGATAATAAACATTATCGTTCTTCAATTGCAAAACTTGAAAAAAATTATACCAGCATTTTGTATATTTGTAGAAATCTACTAGTCAAACTTCACAAAAAGAGAAATGGATAAAATAGGCAAAAACTCTCTTAAATGGGAAACTATATATAATTTAGAAGATGAAATATTTGCCGAGGAAGAAAACAATGTAACAAAATATGTGTCGTTCGCTTAGTAGTTAATTGATATGGTATTGGAAATAATAACAATAATAAATAAATTGACTTTATTTTTTAAATTTGCAGATTTAGAAAACGTGGGAGTTTAGCTGCGCTGCTGTTGCTCTCAACCACATAAGAATACAATATAATATATTATCTAATTATAAACGAGAAGCAAAAAAACATTGTAATGTTTACAAATAAAATATTTAATATATAACACAACAATATATAGCATAAACATATAATTGCAAAATCATTGTCATTGTCACTTATTGTTAGTGTTTATATTTTAATTTTAATGTTGCTACTAATATCTGATTTAGATTGTCCGGACAACAACTATATAAAAAGGGGGCAGAAAAAGCAAAAGATCTCTAATACCTTGTCGTAGAATGCTGCTGAATCGTTAACATATCAGTATATCTAAGATTTCTGTCAATAGTTAAGGATTTAGGTATAAGTAATTCTCTAAATTAAGGAGGACAATTAATAATCATTACTTTGTGAATAAAACATGCAAGGTGATGTTGCCTACGCATGACCTCATCAGGCCAACGAATTCGTTCTAAAAACACAAAAACATCTTCTCCTCTAGACAAATGGGGTTATTTCACAATTTAAGTTTATGTTAAATCTAAAATCAAAAACTCAATAAATTTGGAGAAAAAAATTGCGATTACATATTTTTAAATTCGGTTTGTAATTTGAAAATATTAGTTCCCGCCAACAGTCGTGACGTTCATGTTTTCGCATGCGTAGTATAGCATAGATGAAATATCTGTGTGGCAGCACACATATTAATTGCACGTGAAAATTAAGTTATACCATTTTTTTCCACTCTATTAAAACATAAATATTAAATAAAATACTATTTTAAAAAAATCCTTGTAGATCTTGTTTGTACCTTAAACTTCAATCTAAGATTAATTTTTATGCTCTAAAGTGTCCAGGGTAAAATAAAATTAACTTTTAAATCATTAGCAGTTTTTCCACTTTTTAGGGTTAGGAAATTTTCACTTGAAAACGGTCAAAAAAGGCTTGCAGGTAAAAAAAAAGTGTAACGTGAAAAGTAGGATATACCTAATAAGTAAATATTATTTTATTTTCAAAAATATTTTTATTTAATTTTTAATGCATGAAAATATTTATTTTAATAGTTTGTGCTCCATATAAGTTGCAGCTAAAAATAAACGTAATCCGATCTCAACCAAAACCTTTTCAGATCTTCTAGAGCACTAAAGAAACCCTCATGCAAAGTTTCATCCAAATCCGTCCAGTAGTTTCGCCGCTATCGTGCTAACACACATACACACATACACACATACATACACACATACACACATACACACATACATACACACAGACATTTTTCAAAAACCACTTTTTTGGATTCCTGGGGCCTCAAAACGTATAGAATTGATGTTATCTCAATTTTCGATTTTGGACCAATTTTAGTAACCTCCCACAATTTTATTGTGGGGAGGTTAAAAATATATTTTAACATATGAAAAGAAAGATAAAAGTCTAAGCTTTCACTTCGAAATATTTATTTCATCGTTTGATGTCCAGGTTTCAAGTATATGATACTTGAAATGAAGCAAAATTAACGAAATCCGCCTCGTATAAGTTTACATTCATGATCCGGTAAAGCGCGCTTATACCGACGCTTGATTTTTCTAAAACACGTACGCTTCAAGAGTACTTTGGAGCACGTTGTTATTTATATCCTGTATATAAACAAAAATCGGAGTTGTTTATAAAATAAATTAATTTTCATAGTGGTAGATTTAAAAAAATATAAATCATCGAATAATTATTATAAATTAATAGTTTAATAGTGTAATAAATGTTAAAAATATTAATAAGTACATTCTATTTTTATTTCAGTGCAAGTCTGGATAATAAAATTAGTGACATTAAAGAACCATTTTTTTTCCATTTTAAACTGTTTTATTTTATTTAACTACTTACATTTCAAGTTCTAACTAATATCATAACAGTGTAGATTAAAGAACCAGTGACAAGTTATTTCTAATTAAAGTTTGAAAAACATTTTGATTAAAAAATAGTGTTTTAAATGTAAAAACTACAGTTGCTTAAGAAAGGAAAAATTACCTGTTGTAAGCATTTTAATTTATAAATATATTTTTTATTGGATGAAAAATTTTAAAAATATTTCAGTGATTATAAAAAAAGTAGCAGGTGAAAAATTTATTGTAATAATAGAAAACCTTTTTTTATTTAAAAAATTAATTTTTTAATTTATTTCATTATTATTCGAGATATTAGCAAAAATCTGAATTTTTCCGTTTCAGAGGGTAGTTTTTGAGGGTAGTTGCGGATCAAATTACGAAAACTTTTCATTTCTTTCATAATTCTGTTTATTTTATTGATACCTGTCATATTTTACTCATCAACATATAAAAATTTGTTGTTTTATGTAATTTGCGTTACTTCTTGGAGGGGGTGTTTTTTAATTATTTTTTCTCCATAGCTTTAAAAAAAATTATAATATTTATTATTAATTTTAGAGATATTAGCAAAAAAATGAACTTCTCCGTTTCAGGGGGTTTTTTAGAAGCGTTCGGGGGGGGGGGAGAAATTTTAGTAAACCTTTTTGAGTCATTTTTTACTTTTCGTCAAAATTGGTCTCTGACAACTGGGCTATTAGTAAATTTTAGTCTTTAATTTTAAGTTTAATAGATTTACCTTGGTAGATTATAGAATATAGATTATTATTAACATTTTTTCAAACACTTACTTCAGTTACCTTGAATTATAGATAAAGTTAATACTGTTATTAAATATAAATAAGCAGTAGGTACTAAAATTCAAATAACTGTTGGGTATCTGTGAAATCTACACATTTGCGATAATGAACTAATATAAGTGAAAGTTTAATTAGTAACGCTTTTCATAAATAACAATAATTTATCAAATTTTAGAAACGTGAGTATTCACAGAATATAATCATGTATGTGTCATTAATAGTATTGTTTATACAAGCTCACCTGTGTGTGACTGCTACTATTATACTATTCACTTAACACCAAGTATTGGCATCCGACAAAGTAATAATAATAATTGCTTATACTCCATACTCAACATAAACCTTGTTATCTACAACGGCGATAAAAAACTGGTTGTATTCAGCTTGAGAGAGAAAGATACAGGTTGTTATTACGTTTGATTTTTCCGAATAGAAAGCAAAGGTTGTTTATATGGATAATTGATGTGATACAGAGCCGTATTAAAAACCGATGCATAAGGAATCACCGCTTCCATACTAGTCCATACCCAGATCACCCATTCAAGTCTCTTTAAACTAAACCAATTTGATACTATATTTGCACTCTAGTTAAGTGAAACAACAGCTCATAAAATTTTAATAATATAATATTTGAAGTTGTATTTCTTAAAGTAGTAATGGGGATAGCTCATGTCCAAAATTATTTTAAAATCTTTTGTTCTTATACACATACTAAGACACTATTTCATTTTGCTAACTCCTTTAATAAATGAAGTGAAGATATTGAAGTTGGCGATCATGGTGGCAGATGTCATAAAGAAAATTGATACTTTGACTTCTGGTATGCACACCAAACTCAGCAATTTATTATGAATTAACTTCAGTCTCGAGAAATGTGTCACCGTTCATGTAAAATAGGCTCTCTTCAGCAACGGTTAGGAGATATTCTAGAAATCGGCACACTATACCCAGAAAACACCTTACAAGTACTTGACAATACAGCAAAACCTAGACATCTCACATGCAGCCATGAAAGAAGAATTTAAGAAAAAATATAGATATAGACTCACCAAACAACTCAATATGAAATTAAATGCAAGAAATCTTATCTCCGCCATTAACACCTGGGCAAAGCCAACACTCACGGACTCTTTTAGGGTCGTTAAATGTAGCGAAGTGGATCTAGATGAAGTCGATAGAATGACCAGGCGTTTATTAAATAAATTTAGATACTTGCAATGAAACTCAGCAGTTGAACATCTATATCTATCCAGAAAAGATGGAGGCAGAGATCTACTAAACTTAAGAGGTTTGCGTAGGTCCCAGAAGAGTAAAATCAGAAAACATATGAAGGAACATCAATATCCTGATGTCAAGAAAATTCTCGTCTGGGACAACGCATTTACTCCACTTATACTCTCCTCTCCCGATCCCGAATCCACGCTAGAAGACAGGAAATCAAGGTTCACCTTCTGGCGTGAGAAGTCTCTCCATGGAAGATATCCAGCTCAGCTATCGGCGGATTATATTGATAGAAAGTCGTCACTATCCCATCTAAAAAAGGATACCTCCATCCAGAGACTAAAGATTTCATTACAGCTATACATGATAAAGTAATAAAGACAAAGAACTATGAGAAAAATTTCCTATAATTGAACGTTATCGAGCAGTGCAGAAATGTAACCAACCAGGGAAGACTATAGAACACATTACAAGCGGCTGCCCAGCATTATCAGATACAGAATACCTAAGTAGACACAATCTGATAACAAAAATTGTCCATTCCCACCTAGCTTCAAAATCCGTCTTAAAACTGAATGTACAGCCATACTACAAGTACACACCAGTCCCGGTTCTTGAGTACAATGATATAATTCTATATTGGGACAGGCAGATAATAACTGACAAAACAGTGAATTTCAACCGCCCAAACATGGTACTAATCGACAAACAAAATAAAATCGCGTGGATAATCGACGTAGCAGTACCACTAACACATAATTTAGAAAAAAACAGAACAACATAAAGTACAAAAATATATAAATGTCGCTACCGAAATTAAAGAACTCTGGAAGCTTAATGATGCAATAATAGTTCCTCTCGTGATATCAGTAGACGGAGTTCTCACTAAAAATCTGCAAGCAAAACTTACCATCCTTGAACTACCCACTTATCTAGTCGATACCATGCAAAAAGCTGTCATATTAAGTGAGCGGTATACCCTCAAAAAGACGATCCCAAAGCAACCTAAGTGATCTCGAAGTCCCGACAGGTTGAAACCTTTTGGAATAGATTTGTTATTTTATTGTCAACAAAAAACCTTATTAAACTTTTTGATTCCGATGGCAGGTAATTTGTTATTAGCAAAAAAGTTGCAAAATGAAAAAGAGAATAAATCGTTTTCCACATTCTTTAGGTTAACTGGATCAAAAGAAACACTTTGTCACTCGATATTTTTTCCCTAAACACACCATTTTTGAACTACAGGCAATTCAAAGTCAAAAAATGGCTAAAAGCGGAAATTAAAAAAAAAATTCTCAGCTTCTACCAAAGCCCTTTAAACGTTTTTTTTTTTATGGAAAATGATCGTCAAGACTTATGTTTTAAGACCATTTTTTACTTCCTTACCATACCGAGGGAAGTATTGTATTCGAGAAAAACTCACCCTTCAAGATTTTTCCGAATTGTCACGTTTCACATCAGGTAGATTACGAAAATATAGGTTTTCAATACCGTCAGTCTGTCTGTCTGTCTGTTGGTGCATTATCTAAAAAAACTACTTGACGGATAATACTCAAATTTGGTAGATAGCTGACACTACCTACTACCAGGGAAGAAATGGTTTCACTGGAAAATGTGCAGGGTGCACCGTATAAAACGAATAGATAATGAAAAAAATGCTTCTTTCTTTCAAATACAAAATTTCTACATTACTACATCCTAAACCTATTTCAGAAAAAAAAAATCAAAATTTTTTCAAAATTTTTTTATCAGTAGAAAGATGGGAATTTTTTTTGCTTAAATTTAAAATTTTCACGTTTCATGACATTCTAAATCAACTTAATAAAAAAAAAATTCAAAAAGAAAAATTTTAAAACTTTTTCTAACATTTTTTTTTTACTATAGAATGTATGACGGAAAATTTTGTTCTGCTCAAATTTTAAATTTCCACGTTTCATCACATTCTAAACCTAGTTCAGAAAAAAAAAATCGGTAAAGGTATTTACACAGAACTTCCCTCTTTATTTGTGCATGGCGGTCACTCTAAAAAATTAATAATTACGAAGTGACATTGAAAATAATAATCGGAATATAGTTATCATTATTATTACAAAGAACACCTGATAATTTTTGTCAAAAAAAATATACAGAGTGTTCATCCAACAGCAAAAGTATTATTGCCATCTGTCACATTTTCAATCCCACATTCACGTAATGAAGTGGAAGTATAGTGTTGGTTCAAAAATTTCCATTATTTTTATTTTTCAAAAATGTTGGTAAAAAAATTTTCAAAATTTTTTTCTTCTGAAATAGGTTTAGAATGTCATGAAACACAGAAATTTTAATTTGAGCAAAAAGGAAAGTTTTCTTCAATTTTATAATAGTAAAAAAAGTTTACATATTTCAAAATTACATGTTTTTAAAATATAGGTTTAGATTGCTATGAAACGTGAAAATTTGAAATTTGAGCAAATAAAAAAAATGTTTCCATCTATTTTAGTGGTAAAAATGTTTCAAAAATTTTGGTAAAAAATTTTCTAATTTTTTTTTCTAAAATAGGTTTAGAATGTCATGAAACGTGCAAATTTTAAACTTCCATCTATTTTAATGGTAAAAATTTTGTCAAAAATGTTGGTAAAATTTTTAAAAATAATTTTTTTTTGAAATAGGTTTAGAATGCCATGAAACGTGGAAATTTCGAATTTGAACGAAGAAGAAAATTTTTTTTTCTCTATTTTAGTGACAAAAAATTTTTGAGAAATAGGCTTAGCGTGTCATGAAACGTGGAAATTTTAAATTTGAGGAAAGAAAAAAATTTTTTCACTATTTATTCCGTTTGGACGGTCCACCCTATATATTTTCCAGTGAAAGTTTTACCATTTCTTCGTTGACAGTAGTCAACTACCTACCAAGTTTGACTGCTCTCCCTCAAGTAGTTTTTTTAGTTAATGCACCAACACACAGACAGACAGACAGACTGACGGAATTGAAAAACCTATATTTTCGTAATCTACGTGATCTGAAATGTCAGAATCCGTAAAAATCTCGGAGTGTGATTTTTTCTCGAATACAATACTTCCCTTCGGTATGCGAGGGAAGTAAAAATTCAAAAGGAAAAACTTGTTGAAATTTTTTCATCCTAATACTTAGAATGAAAGGTGGAAATTTTTTTGTTTTGCTTAAATTTAAAATTTTCACATTTCACGACATTCTAAACCTATTTCAGAAAATAAAAATAGGTTTTCAAAACCTTTTTAAATTTTTTTACCAGTACAAAGATGTGAAATTTCTTTTTGCTCAATTTTAAAATTTTCAAAAAAAAATTGTCAACAATATTTTACATATAGTTAACGCACTTAGTAAGGAAGACATCTATTATATTTTTATTAAAAATTATACATGGTGGTCATCCTAAAAAATAATTGAAGCATGTTGGAAATTTGTAAAGGTATTTACGGAAGACATCCATATTTGGCACCTTGTATTTAATATTAAATTTTTGCTATTGGATGACCACTCCGTATTTTTTCTTGACCGGATAACTTCCGGTCAGATTTTCTTTGTAATAATACCTTCCGATTTATTATTCTCATATGTCGTTCCGTAATTGATAATTTTTTAGAGTGACCGCCCTGTATAAATAAAGAGCGAAGTTCTGTGTAAATACCTTTACCGATTTTTTTATATTAAGTTCACCTTTTCTATTTTGTACTCGTGGTATTTGAAACTAAAGTTGTATGAAATATTTCATTTTTGCATGACGGATTGAAATATGAAGGTGACAGGAAATCGATCAGCAAATCTTTAATTACTTGGATGCACTTTTCAACACATTTTAACTCACGTTACATTTTTGAAAACGCGCCTTTTTTAAACTACCGCAATTTTGAGTTCAAAAAATTAAAAATAAAATGTGCGTTTTTAACATTATAAATCCGATTATTTAATATTTATTTATTTATTTATGTATTTAATATTACGGGAATATTTTCCTAATATACGAATTATGTATTTTACATAATGTATATTTAAATAAATTTTGAATCATAACAATATTTATAATTGGTAAAAAAAATGCATTACTATATCAATATATAATATATCGTTTATCAAATAACGACATACATTATTTATATAATTATTTATATAATGTAGTTAAAAATGTAAATATAAATAAATGAATAATAATATATCTTTTTGACAATATAAATATTTTATTATAGTTTGTTATTTATTATATTGAAAAAATTACTTATCATATAATAATTCATTTATCAATTTCCTATCGCGCTTTTTGCTCGAATACGCAAAATCGTTGGTAAAGTACAAGAGTAAAAGTTAATTCTAATCTAATTCATTTCAGAAATTATTTAGTAAATTATCACTCATACTTCCAACCTTTTACATTTAAGTGATATGTGTTAATTTTATTCCTATGTAATCGTGGATTTGACATGCACAAGTATGAATTACAAATATGAATTGCTAGAATAAAAAAAATGTTACAAATCATAAATTTTAACAATCGTTTTCTAAGAACCGTTTGAAAAATATCGGTAAAGCTGAAAAAAACGTTAAAAATGCAAAAAAGTAGTGAGAGTTAAAAAGTGTTTAAAAGTGCATCCAAGTAATTAAAATAGATTTGCAGATCGATTTCCTGTCACCTTCATATTTCATTCCGTTATGCAAAAATGAAATATTTCATACAACTTTGGTTTTAACTACCACGAGTAACAAAAAAGGTGAACTATGTAAAAAAAATCGGCAGCTACTGGAAGCGACTGGAACCTCCCTACCCGGTGATGGGCTGCCAACAGCAGTCTGCTACTTTTTAACTGTAATTTGATTCGAAGCAGTAGCAAATGGTACGAGCTCTGATAGTCAATTCAAATCAGCCGCCATGACATGCCTTTAAATCAAATATATTATTGTAATATGACCCATGACCCACCTATATTTATTTAATTTACGACGTCGTATGTGTTCACCGCCAAAACAGCAATAGAATTATTTATATTTCATTTAAAACTAGTGACCAATCCTCAAACTCTAAATAATAGGGTATTTTCATGAATCTGAGATGAAAGTGGAAATGCTTATATTTGAAAAATGCATATTTTTTAAATATTTTTGGCACAGAAAAAAATATGTTATATAAAACTATAAAATTATAATTTTAATTAGAAGTATCAATTTTTCATAATGACGTCACTAAGCGAAAACTAGGTAAATCACCAAAAAACTATTGGCAACACTGACACCACACTGTTAGGTCGTGTGCGCGTGACGTCATACATTTTGACAGTCGTCAGACCTGAGGGAAAACAAATCAATATTCCTCAGGTCACTCCGCAAGTGATGTCGTCACGACCGCCGTTTTGTTGAGATAGGCAATGGTCCGCGTTCCAAACAAAACAAAGTTCTATGTGTTTTTGCATAAGAGAGTTTTTGAAAGTGATTAAGTACTTAATATATTTTAATTTTCATTGGATATTTGCGGTAAATGGCTCCACATATCCCCATAGACATAGTGCATCTATTAAAAACTTAATTTTCAAGAATTACATGACCTTCTTGGAAATAATTCAATGTAAACAAGTTTAGTTAGGTTATGTGTATCAGTTCCAAAATGTATATTTCTAATAAGTAACTTAATATGTTAGAAAAAGGTCTAAAATATTCCCCTAATTTACACAACAAGCAAGAAGTAGAGTTATTAGCTGTGAACTCTGAGTAATATTCAATTCGAGGACAATATTAGTAATTTATTCTATAACATATACACTTGTAACAATAACAAATCAGAATTAGAAATAATAAGAGCTGTAAATAGTAGTTTGTGCAACAAGAGTGGATATGATAGCCATATCACATGAGAAAGAAGATTGAGCACGACGCCATAGGCGGAGTGCCTCAATCTTTCGAGTGCGATGTGGATAATCCATTCGAGTTGGACAGTATACTTTTTCTTCAGCAAACTTAAGAAAAAACTAAAAAATTTTAAAAGGTTTATTAAATATTAACACACACACTGAGAATTACTTTGACAGCTTACGCACTAACTTGCAGTTTTTTAAACGAATAGTTGGCTATGTACTTAATATACGAACTGAGATTCCACAGACTGTACAGAAAACAGCAAATATACATAAGGGAGTAGAAAAAAGTAATAAAAACGTAACAAACGAACAGCAACTCTCGAATTTTTTTGCAACATTGAAATCAAAAATAGTTGACACATTGCTTCGATCACCATTAATGAAATGACAGCTACAAATACGGGAATGTTTACCAGCTTCTCTGTCTTTCCGCCTAAAACATTTTTCAATACATATGTCAAGAATTTTATGAAAAAATAACCATGTTTATGGTATCTACCTTATAATCCACTTAATTCCTTTCTATCCTCTGGAAAAACAAAAAATGTACATGTATGTCTTGTATTGTAATGAGTGCAGGTTGGTGCAAAACACATGACCATTGTAACTGATGGTTTTCCAATTATTTTTTACCTAAAAAATATAAAAACATCTCTTAAATACGATAGCACCACATAACCTCAATTCATTTCACATCCACTTTTTTCACATAAAGTAGTCAAATTGTCGGAAAACTACTTTAGTAATAGATACCTTATATCTCTAGCAACAAGCAAATGTATTTACCTTAGAAGCAAATGAAAGATTTGATAACATAAATCGCTTTTAAAAATCACTTTATGAACATTTACGTGTGGAACTTGCTTTGTTTGGAACGCGGCCCTTGATCTACCTTAACCAAAATGGCGATTCTACGTCACACTTGCGGAGTCTATTGCAACTGATCGAACTATTTGTTAAATTAGTACCTTTATGGACATTATATTATACAAAATGAGAAGTTTTGACTGTAATATTAATTGTGGAAGTAAGACAATACGAAATGACGCCAGTTTTTATTAAATATAATCGATTTTTCAACTAGGAAAAGTTGATGTTGGAATATGCCAACTGATTGCAAGCAATGAAAAGAAATGATTTTTCAAGAGTATTTCAAGCATTTTGTTACTGGTAAATTGTTATATATTAATATAAGAATTTTATTTTTAACGTGGGTTCATATTGTAGGCCACACTGCTGTGTTATAAGACCAAAATCAGGTTATGTTTACTCTTTTAACATCAGATGTCAAATATGAAACTGAACGTGGTTTTGATAAACTAAGTGCTGCTAGAGCAATCTACAAACAATTTGGTATTGAAATTAACAGTTTATATTCGTTTGAGTGATATTTTTTGTATCTAAACTTGAGTTGAGCGAAGAAAGAGGCTCGTGCCGAAGGTGAAAAATTTTACTGAGACACTCATTTTAAATATGGTACAATTTAAGAAAAACTTGAAAGAAAAGCTACATATTACATAAAGATCTGAAGATGAAGTTTATAAATTAAGAGTGAAAGTTCAAAGTATAGTTTTGATCGATGATCTGCGGACTAAATGTACCTATTATTTTAAACTATATATTGCGGTTATTTAAAAACTACTCAGTGCTGAATTCTTTAATATTTGAAACCAGAGTCTAAATACTGACAAGTCCATTTTCACAGTTTTGTAATGTAAACAGTCTGGAGGAGATGGCATCCCCAGGGATCTGCCGTCAACAAACAGAGAACCACAGGAAGGCAACCCAAGGCAGGGAGCTAAACGCGATCGGTCTGAGGGAAGCACCCCTGAGGGGCTCAGAAAAATGCGGCCAAATAAGAGGGGCAGGGTCAGCAATGAACCTGGCTCTTCCTATGCGGCCGCACTTACGGACACCAGGGTGGCTATATTACCAGATGGCTACCCCGAGACGTCCCTGAATGCGGATCAGGCGGAACTGATAAAGTCCGCCTTGATCGGTGCTCTGGAGGACGTCGTTGAAGGACAACTATCCCCGAGGTTTTCGGGAGTAAGTCTACGGGGGGGATTTCTCCTAGCCTCCTGCGCCGACCAAACCACTAAGGAATGGCTGACGCGGGTGGTGGAGAAATGTGTACCCTGGGAGGGGGCGAAACTTAGCGTCTGTGACGCCAAGGACGTTCCCAAACCCATCAGGACCTTGGTGTGGATTCCGGGACCAGTAATGGAACCGGAAAAAACACTCAAGCGACTGAGGGTACAGAATCCAGGGTTGCAAACAAGCACTTGGACCGTGGTGGACACGAAGCCCGATCCAAAAGGACATCAACTCATCCTATTGATGGATGAGGCGTCATGGCAACGCATAGAGAAGCTTCAATGCAGACCCTATTTCAACCTAACCAGGGTTTTATTCAAAGCCCTGGGGAGGAAGAAAGAAGGGGAGCAGAACGAGCGAAAAGAGGAAACTCAAGGGACGCATGACGAACCAGAGGGGATGGAAATCGCGACAGAGGGGACCAGCAGCGACCCCTCTCTCCAGTGATTACATTCACATTTATACAGGTAAATATACATCACTGCAAGGCGGCTTCGGCCGCCTTGCAGAGATACATATTAATTAATAATATAGATATAGTACTGATACAAGAACCTTGGGTTTACAGGGGGCGAATCAGAGGACTACAGGTGGGACAAGGATGGGAGGTAATCAGCCCAGCAGAGGAACACCCAAGAGCTTGCATCATAGCAAAGAAAAATACCAATCTGCTACCAATGTGGGGACTTTGCACGAGGGACCTAATGGTAGCAAGAACTAACACCGATATGGATGGGTCAATGAAGGAGCTAGTAATAGCTTCGGCATACCTTCCTTATGATCAACCAGGACTACCTCCAACACAGGAAGTTAAGGAACTAGTCCAGCAATGCGAAACAAATCATCTAGAGTTAATACTATGCTGTGATGCCAACGCACACCACATCATTTGGGGGAGCACAGGAAACAACACAAGAGGTGAGTCACTCCTAGAATTTATTATTAGTAATAAGTTAGAAGTAGTAAACCGCGGAAACGAACCGACTTTCGTCACAACAACAAGACGAGAAGTTCTCGACATCACAATTACCACACAACGAGCGGGACGAGTGGTAAGTGAATGGCACGTGTCCCAAGAACCATCGCTATCGGATCACAGGTACGTAAGATTCAAAACAGAAACCCCACCGGAAGAAGGGAGGATGAGCAGAAACCCAAGAACCTGTGACTGGGAACTCTTCAAGGAGAACCTAGAACAGGGGCTGAAGGACTGCCCATCAAGACCACAAACACCGGCGGAAGTGGAACTACTGAGCGATCTAATAACCTCAGCAGTAATAACAGCCTTCGAGTCAAGCTGTCCTCTGAAAGAGAGAGGGGCCAAACGTGAAACCACATGGTGGAACCGCGGGCTCTCCTCCAGGAGGGCAGAGGTTCGAAGGCTGTTTAATCAAGCCAAAAGGACTGGCAGATGGGACGAATACAAAGCGACCCGTCTAAAATACGTCTACGCCATAAGAGAAGCCAAAACCAAATCATGGAGGAAGCAATGCGAGGAGATAGAAAATACTCCAGAAGCTGCTAGACTCCAAAAAATCTTACAGAGAGACAACCAGGTAAAGATTGGATCTCTGCAAAGACAACAAGGGGAGTATACAAATACCGAGAAGGAGACTCTAGAACTACTACTGGAGACACACTTCCCAGGTAGCGTAACCACTCCACAAGACAGAAGCGGTCCACCCGAAGATATACCAATAAGAAGGGCATCAAAGGAGGACTGGAAAACTTCAAATAGCATAATAAACAAAACAAGACTTGCATGGGCAATCAACTCATTTGAACCATACAAGTCACCAGGGCTGGATGGAATATTTCCAGCCCTACTTCAACAGGGAATGGACATACTTGCAACACCCCTGTGCACACTATTCAGGGCCAGTTTGGCCCTGGGTTACGTGCCAACTGAATGGCGGAAGGTAAAGGTGGTATTTATACCAAAACCAGGGCGTGACACTTATGCCCAGGCCAAATCCTTCCGACCCATCAGCTTAACATCATTTCTCCTGAAAACCCTGGAGAAACTGGTTGACAGGCACATCAGGGACGATAGAATGAGCATAAAACCTCTACATCGAAACCAGTATGCCTACCAAACAGGAAAATCTTGTGAGCTCGCAATACACGAGCTTACGCAAAAAATAGAAAGGGCCCTGGACAGTAAAGAAACTGCCATAGGAACCTTCCTAGACATCGAGGGTGCTTTCGACAATACCTCATTCGACTCGTTAAACGAGGCAGTGAAGAGGCGCGGAGTTGAAAAGTCAATTACAAGATGGATCGACTCAACACTCAGAACTAGAAAAATTCAGTCCACGCTAGGATCCACAACAGAGGAGGTGTCTGTGACCAGAGGATGCCCGCAGGGGGGAGTCCTATCTCCTCTCCTGTGGTGCTTGGTTGCAGATGAGCTTCTATCTCGACTGGAACGGCGAGGAATATATGCGCAAGGCTATGCAGACGATATCGCCATCCTGGTAACAGGAAAACACGAGGGCCCTGCATCGGCAAAGATGCAGCGAGCCCTTGTCACGGTAGAAGAATGGTGCACACAAGAAGGTCTTTCTGTGAATCCGGGGAAGACCACTGTGGTCACCTTCACAAGAAAGAGAAAACTCAACCTGGATAGTCTATATCTCAGAGGAAAAGAATTACAGGTGAGCACGGAAGTCAAATATCTGGGACTGACTTTAGACACCAAATTAAACTTCAATGCACATCTAGATAGAGTGACTACCAAAGCTACGCGGGCCTTATGGGCTAGCAGAAGAATGGTAGGTAAAAACTGGGGACTACAACCAAGAATGGCACACTGGCTGTACCAAATGGTTGTAATACCAATAATTACCTACGCCTCCCTGATCTGGTGGCATAAAGCCGGAAAAGGGGAGGCAATGAGAAAACTAAGAAAAGTACAAAGACTAGCATGTCTAGGCATAACGGGAGCAATGTCAACAACGCCTACCGCAGCCATGGAAGCACTACTTTGCCTGCCTCCACTACACCTAGTCGTGGAGAGCGAGGCAATGTTAGCGGCGTACAGGCTGAAAACAAACGGACATGGGACCATTCCAAGAAAGGGGCACCATACAGAAATATTTCAACAAATAAGGAAAAATCGCATACTAGATATGCAGTCGGATAGAATCAGCACAAGCCACAACTTCACAAAGACCTTCAGGGTATACATACCCAATAGGGAAGAGGAAGGAACAAGGCAAATGCGAAGACACTCAAATGATACCATATGGTATACTGACGGATCAAAGACGTCAAGTAGTACTGGAGCAGGCGTTGCGGGGGATCAACCAGGGATAGATATCAGTCTAAACCTAGGCAGTACCGCAACGGTGTTTCAAGCAGAAGTCACAGCTATACAAATCTGTGCACAAGAAATGATGCAGAGGTCATACACAGATAAGAGAATCCGCATCATCACTGACAGTCAAGCAGCTCTCAAAGCTCTGAATGCAGTAGAGGTACGTTCTAAAACGGTAAAAGACTGCCTCGAATCCCTGGCGAAACTGGCGGAACACAACAGCATACAACTGGAGTGGACGCGAGGACACCAGGGAAACGAGGGCAACGAAAAAGCAGACAAGCTGGCCAAAGAAGGTGCCAAAGCAGCCTTGATAGGTCCCGAGCCATCTTGCGGGATATCATACAATACCGCAAGAAGAATGGTAAAGGAACTATTGAGACAGAAACACAACTTGTACTGGACTGAGACGCCGGGGATGAGACAGTCACGTATGCTCATCATTGGCGGACCTTCCAAGACAAAGACTAACGAACTGCTGAAGCTGAGCAGAAAACAGCTGAGATGTGCAGTAGGCATCCTGACAGGACACTGCACACTGAACAAACACCTAACCAATATAGGTGTGAAAGACAATCCATATTGCAGGATGTGTGAAGAGGAGGAAGAAACTCCCTACCACATACTCTGTGATTGCCCGGCCTTGGTGGCTGGAAGGTTCTCACACTTCGGGGGGCCAACCGTGACCCCGGAAGAAATAGCCAGATTTCCCATTGATCGTACACTCTCCTTCTGGAGAGGAACGGGATTAATGGGGTAATGAGACTATGGGGTACAATAAGCTTAAGCTTCAGTACAGCGGGGATCTGGTACCGCAACCCATAAGGAAAAAAAAAAAAAAAAAAAAAAAAAATGTAAAACAACAGAATTGAGTAGTTTTTAAACACCACACGATATATTTTAAAACAGTACAATCACTCGCTAGATCACTCGATGAATTTAATATAAATGTGATCCAAATTATATTAGAAATGTTAAACTTATTGATAATAAACAGTTCTATATTTAGTATATATATTTTTGTTTTGTTCTCATTTACAGGCATGAATGCAGAAGTTCCACGTAGTCGACATTCAACTTACTGCTAACGATAGTAATAACAGTGATAAATAAAACAATAAAAGGAAAGGAGAATATTTAATAAAATACATAAGTTAGACAATAATAACATTAACATGACATGACAAAAAGTTCTTACAGAAATTACAATGATTTGCACAGCTCTATGCATAAATATACCACATATACCATATAACATACACTAAGTCCTTTGTTCGTATCTTTTCATGAGTAACTTTTTTATAAAATCTACGTGTTGTATTGCACAATGGTTAACTGCTTAGCCATAGCCATTTTTACTGCTAAAAAACTAAAAGGAGTGACGTCTTAACATCTCGCTCTGTACCTTATAAATTGCAAATCAGGCTAGCGAACGTGTTTTGCCTGTACCTGCAACACACGCACAATGAGTACTAACAACTCGTCTGGATCGACTTGATCCGCAATAATCCAAGGAATGATGTTTTTGTTGACAATGTAGAGAGACCATAACCTGAAAAATTGATGTGTTAGTAATTATTCATAAAACATTTAATTATGCAAGTACATGGCGAAGATGATTTATAATTTATAACTAATCCTTACCTTTGTGATAATAAGTTGTTATCCTATAAATTTCTTGGAGAGAACTTCTTTCACCCAACCACTAACAAACTGGTTATAAGCTTCGTCTTTTGAATGCCTTGTACTCATTCTTTTAACTATGCACTCCTTTCAAAAATCATGTAATTACAATATATGTATGTCTAATATTCGGAAATACATTGGCATCTGTACTAAGGTCTTCTTTATTTAAATATATAGGGATTTAAATTGATAGCACCAACTTTCTTCCGTACACCAATCCTGTACATCATGAGGTATTTTCGTAAAATATAAACTCGTCTTCATCTTATCAAACAAAATTCGCCACATGAATTGATTAAACATAATTGTAGATGTTAAATAATCCAAAATTAAGTTTTAAAACACCACGGAATCCACAAAATATACAGTTAAAACAACACGTTCGATCGGCGAATTTCAAAATGGCGGCCGTTTGTTTTCCCTCAGGTCTGAAAAGTTGTGACGTTAGCGCACGCCACCTATTTCCAATATTTTGCTTGTTTAGCTATTTGTTTGAAAACATTCTATACAAGCATACAAATAGGGAAACTAATTACGTAGAAGGTAGATCAAACGTCGTTTTTAATGAAATTTTACACTCATTCACAGGTCGATATTAGGTGCTACACAAAACTGAACATCTGTTTATGAAACAAACAAAAAATAAGGTTATAGTTACATGAAATGTCAAATCACAAATCACCAACTTGAAACTCCCTAGAAATAAGTACATTTGGCGCTCTATTTAAATTATCGCTTAGTGACGTCATGAAAGTTTAATTAATTTTTTTCCGGCTTGAATAAAAAAGTAAAAAAGAAAGAAAAAAACACGTATTCCTTATTTTTATTTCTAGTTTTCAATTTTCAAATAAAAAAAATATGGGAAAATACCCCATTATAAACACCTAATATATGATGATATTTAATCATGTAACATTTTCCGCAATTATTAATAAGTTTATAATGAAAAAAGAAAGAAAAAAAAAACAGCGCTGTGTTGGGATCGAACTGTCGATCTCTTGATTTGTAAGTCGACGCTTTAGCTCACTGGACCACCGACAACTTGTGACGTAATTTTACATATGTTGGTATTACAGAGACAGTGAATTTTGTTTGTTCTCTATACAATAATTTGGATAAAAAAATGTAGGTATATAAAAAAAAAAGGTGCAAGTGTGATATATCGTTGAAATCGGAATTTTAACTGCTTTCCAGTGGTTAGATTACAAATTGTAAGTAATAATAAAATAAACAAGTTGTTGTGCCAAAATGGCACTAAACGTAATCCGATCTCAACCAAAACCTTTTCAGATCTTCTAGAGCACTAAAGAAGCCCTCGTGCAAAGTTTCATCCAAATCCGTCCAGTAGTTTCGCCGCTATCGTGCTAACACACACACACACGCACAGACATTTTTCAAAATCCACTTTTTTGGATTCCTGGGACCTCAAAACATAAAGATTTGATGTTATCTCAATTTTCGATTTTGGACCAATTTTAGTAACCTCCCACAATTTTATTGTAGGGAGGTTAATACGCTCTTAAAACATAAATCTTGACGATCATATTCCATAAAATAACCTTTAAGAAGCTTTGGCAAAAGCTGAGAAATAATTTTTTAAAGATGGCCACTTTTAGCCATTTTTCGACATTTAATAGCTTATGGTTAAAAAACGGTGCGTTTTGGAAAAAAATGTCAAGCAACAAAAAGTGTTTATTTGGCAAATTTTACTTAATAAATGTATTAGAAAAACGATTTATTCTTTTTTTTTATATTTTGTCAAAACTTCCAGGTCACTTAGGTTGCTTTTCCGAGCGTCTGGTATAAACTGGGGGAAAAAAATAATAATATAGGTCTTTATTTGAGTAAAGTTCGCTTATAATGCTCTTATAATTTCGACAAAGAACAATTTGAAAAAATTTCTAACCATAGACGACGGGCCTCAGAAAAAAATGCACAAATTGAAATTAATTGCATAATGATTGAATTATGGTGAAATCAATTTCTCCTTAGTTTAAGTTAAGTTGAAATTAATTTCACGCTAGGTGAAGTGCGAGTAGATGTGTGGCATTGTTCATCCTAAAGGAAAACGTAGTTATCAGTTACACATGTATGGATGCACAGAGGGGCCCCATAGAAAAATACATATATGTTGAAATAAATTTCACGATCCTAGAGATAACGAAAAATTAATTTCAGATTTGTTAAAGTTAACTTAAAATTTATCTCACGTTAGATCAAATTTCACACAGCGTTAACATAAAATCTTGTACTGCACATTAGCATTAGCTCGAAAATTAGGGATTCCTGTATTAACGGTTTGGCATGTTTTGAATTTTCGAAACCATCTTTCTTGGCGTTAAGTGACGTACCTAAACAATGCAAATAAATATATCCTCACTTTTTGTTCACTTTGAAAGATTTGGTACTTGCTAATTTGTTTGAAGTTTATGTTATTACGGCAGGATTGGATAACTACGAGTATTTCTTTTCAAGCATTAGTAGATATAATAATAAACAAATATGATATAGTCAGGTTATGTATACACCCGGTGACAAACATAACAATGTTGCCAAAGACTGATTTGCACGTAGTCATTTTATTACATATTATGAACAAAATTTAAGAAATATATAAAAAGTGTACTAAATCGTGCCGGGAGTAACATAATCTAAATGTAAGTATTAAGAATCATAAATGAAATGTATAAATAGATGGGAATGTTCTCTACCCGGCAACCCTGGAAAACATTAAACGTTATTAATCGTACCTTATCCTCCTAACGCTAATAAGGTAAAACTTTATCGGTTAATAACTATTCGGTTATTTTTGAACGACTGCGTATGGGCAGTATAACGGATAAGAGTGATTTAAGTGGCCTATAATCTCTCTACTATAGTATAACTACTAGGTTATAAACGAATGTATCTAAAATGTTTTTCATAAGTTGAAGTGTACAACAAAACACTGTTCGATTAAAACTATGAAATTCTGGGAGTATATGCCACTCATAGGTCTGTGGTTAAAGAAACCCACAAGTAATATTGTGATTTTAAATTGTTTCAAAACTACACAAGCTCTTGAAACTTTATGCCTAATTAAGTAGGCTAGCATACTTTCATTGTCAAACAAGAGCCTGCCATTTGTGATTGATTGTTTCCTTTTCTCTAAAAGGATAAACAATGCCACACATCTACTTGCATCTGGAATATGCAAATATGGTGTTTGTTTATAGTTTTGCAATAGGAATACTAGAACGATGCGGTTGAAAAATACATTCAACGGTGTTCACAAAGTAGAATTCTGACTATAAACCCAAATTAAGACGAGATTAATTAATCTCTCAAATCAGCAAGTTACAATCACATGTGCAACAACAATAGTATCACAACACAACTAATTACTTTCTTAATAAATAGTTCTACATTCTGGGGTAAATAGTGTAATGATCAATGGATTTCCAAATGTGGCTTAATAGCCACAAGTCAATTTGTATTTAACCACGTTCAATTTCCTTCCTATCCTACAAAATTAAAATTGCAGCCTCTGTCGATGTGGAGAGACTGGTAAAGTTAACCGCATTTTGTTTAATTATGTTCCTAAATTAAAACCAAACCTATCAGTTTCACAGACCTAACTGAATTAAATGTGTTCTATATTACAATGTGCTATTTTACACGCAAAAAGCTTATAGCACAGGATGTAACAAGCGTTTATAAAAAAAACGACACCAAGTTGTTTACGCAAAAGAAAACGCGTTGCTTACTTTGACTGGTATACGACATACCTATTAGATTATTATAATGTTCACAAATACGAATACAAAGAGTACATTGAATTTAATCAGTAGAGTTCTTAAAATAATGTTTTGTATTGTTAACCACCTCTCAAGTCATCCGACGGTAAATGGGGTTGTTCTTTTGTTCTTTGTTCTTTCGACAAAGTTTCGTTTAAGAGGCATAGACTTCCTCAGGGCTCAGAAAAGGAAAATGAATTGAGGATGGCCCCTTCTGACAATCGTTAAACCTGAATCTCTTGTTTCTTCTTAAAACGGCAAGTGTGTTTTATTAACTGCTACATTGAGCTTTTTAAGTATTTTTCTTCACCAAAAAACATTGCAATTCGTTTATTCCCATCTACATATTCACTACAAATGTTCCAATGATACCTTGTAAATAGTTTTCATGTCATAATTTACAATGTCACAACTGTGTTTCACTAGGAAAAAAAATACCTGAGAGTCATTCACATATATTTAAAATTTACATATTTTTGTGAAATTGGGTAGAGATGGATTTATATGCTGTATATGTAATGTGACCTGATACAGACCTTTGTGGAACACGCATTAGTTTCTACTATATACACCCAATCCCAAGTTTCTGAACTTTTACCAGCTTGCTTAACTCATTTTTCCCTATTTGCCTTTACTTCCCCCGCTCTTTCAACGGAATCATGTCAAAATATAATCTAGTTTCAGATATCATTACAATACATACGTGTACAGAATTTCAAGCGAAAACCTCAATTTAATTTTAACAACCCTTTTAGTGGTGGAATGGATGGAAAATATTATAAAAAAAATTGAGGCCATCGCCTCTAGTATATAGACAAATTTCTGTACGCTTACCAGCTTGCTTTACTTATTTTCACCTATTTACCCCTATTTAACCCCCAACCCTTCATCGGAATCATCTCAAAATATGATTTAGTTTCAGATGTCGTAATAATACATACGTGTACCAAATTTCAGGAGAATATCTCAATTTTATTTTACCAACCCCTTCAATATTGGAGTAGGGGTGGTGGGGAGTTGAGAAATAATACGAAAAATCTGAGGCCTTGGCCTCTAGTAGATACACCGAATTTCAAGTTTCTGTACCCTTACCAGCTTGCTTGACTTCTGTTGCCATATTTACCCCTATGTAACCCCCAACCCATCAATTGAAACATCTCAAAATATAATCTAGTTCCAGATGCCGCTATAATGCATACGTATAGCAAATTTTAAGGGAATATCTCAATTTTATTTTAACAACCCCTTTAATAATAGAATAGGGGTGGTGGGGGGTTGAAAAATATTATATATAGATTTGGGGCCTTAGCTTCTAGTACATACACCAAATTTCAAGTTTTGTGTCCTTGCCAGCTTGCTTTACTCATTTTCCCCTTTTTACCCTTATTTAACCTCCAAGCCTTAAACGGTATCATCCCAAAATATAATGTAGTTCCAGATGTCGTTATAATTTATATGCATACCAAATTTTCTTTTATCAACCTCTTTAATAATGGAGTGGAGGGGATGGGGAGATGGAAAATATTATAAAATATTTTGGGGCCTTGGCTTCTAGTACATACACCGAATTTCAAGTTTCTGTACTCTTAGTACCAGCTTGCTTTACTTATTTCCCCCTACTTACCCCTATTTACCCCCATCCCTTCACCGGATGTTTTCAAAAATCGATTCAGTTCCAGATCTCACCATAATATATACGTCTACAAAATATTAAGTCAATATCTTAAACCGTTCCGAAGAAAACGTGCGGACAAAAAAAAGTTACAGACAGACAGACAGAAATTTTTTTTTTACTCAAATTTAAAATCTCGGCGTTTCATGACATTCCAAACCCATTTCAAGAAAAAAAAATCGGTAAAGGTATTTACACAGAACTTCCCTCATTATTTGTGCATGGCGATCACTAAAAAAATATTAAATACGAAATGACATTGAGAATAATAATAGAAATATAGTTATTGTAATGATTACAAAGAAATCCTGATAACTTTTGGTCAAAAAAATAGTGCTCATCCAACAGCAAAAGTTCAATATTAAATAACAGGTCTCCCATAAATTATTTCTTGGGATGACCACCCTGTATATTTTCCAATAAAAGTATAATAGCATATGTCAAATAGTATTGCCATTAGACAGTTCCACATTCACGCTTTGAAGTGGAAGTATAGTGGTGGTTAAAAATTTAATTTTTTTTTTGAAATTTTTCAAAAATTTTCACTCCTTTGTCTTCTGCAATAGGTTCAGAATGTCATGAAACATGGAAATTTTAAATTTGAGCAAAGAAAAAACAATTTCCATCTGTTTTAGTGGTTAAAAATTTTTCAAAAATGTGTGAAAAAAATTTTCAAATTTTTTTTTCTGAAATAGGTTTAGAATGTCATGAAACGTGAAGATTTTAAATTTCAGCAAAAACAAATTTTTCCCTCTATTCTAATGGTAATTTTTTTTCCAAAGTGGTAAAAAAAAAATTCATCTATTCTATAGTAAGTAGTGAAATAGATTTTATCAATTTTTTTATTTGTTTTAATAGGTTTAGAATGCTATGGAAACGTTGAAATTTTAAATTTGAACAAAGAAAAAAAATAATTTTTTTGAAATTTTTCCAAAATCTTGGTTAAAAAATTTTCAAAATTTTTTCTTCTGAAATAGGTTTAAAAATTAAATTTTTAACCACCACTATACTTCCACTTCAAAGCGTGAATGTGGAACTGTCTAATGGCAATACTATTTGACATATGCTATTATACTTTTATTGGAAAATATACAGGGTGGTCATCCCAAGAAATAATTTATGGGAGACCTGTTATTTAATATTGAACTTTTGCTGTTGGATGAGCACTATTTTTTTGACCAAAAGTTATCAGGATTTCTTTGTAATCATTACAATAACTATATTTCTATTATTATTCTCAATGTCATTTCGTATTTAATATTTTTTTAGTGATCGCCATGCACAAATAATGAGGGAAGTTCTGTGTAAATACCTTTACCGATTTTTTTTTCTTGAAATGGGTTTGGAATGTCATGAAACGCCGAGATTTTAAATTTGAGTAAAAAAAAAATTTCTGTCTGTCTGTCTGTAACTTTTTTTTGTCCGCACGTTTTCTTCGGAACGGTTTAAGATATTGACTTAATATTTTGTAGACGTATATATTATGGTGAGATCTGGAACTGAATCGATTTTTGAAAACATCCGGTGAAGGGATGGGGGTAAATAGGGGTAAGTAGGGGGAAATAAGTAAAGCAAGCTGGTACTAAGAGTACAGAAACTTGAAATTCGGTGTATGTACTAGAAGCCAAGGCCCCAAAATATTTTATAATATTTTCCATCTCCCCATCCCCTCCACTCCATTATTAAAGAGGTTGATAAAAGAAAATTTGGTATGCATATAAATTATAACGACATCTGGAACTACATTATATTTTGGGATGATACCGTTTAAGGCTTGGAGGTTAAATAAGGGTAAAAAGGGGAAAATGAGTAAAGCAAGCTGGCAAGGACACAAAACTTGAAATTTGGTGTATGTACTAGAAGCTAAGGCCCCAAATCTATATATAATATTTTTCAACCCCCCACCACCCCTATTCTATTATTAAAGGGGTTGTTAAAATAAAATTGAGATATTCCCTTAAAATTTGCTATACGTATGCATTATAGCGGCATCTGGAACTAGATTATATTTTGAGATGTTTCAATTGATGGGTTGGGGGTTACATAGGGGTAAATATGGCAACAGAAGTCAAGCAAGCTGGTAAGGGTACAGAAACTTGAAATTCGGTGTATCTACTAGAGGCCAAGGCCTCAGATTTTTCGTATTATTTCTCAACTCCCCACCACCCCTACTCCAATATTGAAGGGGTTGGTAAAATAAAATTGAGATATTCTCCTGAAATTTGGTACACGTATGTATTATTACGACATCTGAAACTAAATCATATTTTGAGATGATTCCGATGAAGGGTTGGGGGTTAAATAGGGGTAAATAGGTGAAAATAAGTAAAGCAAGCTGGTAAGCGTACAGAAATTTGTCTATATACTAGAGGCGATGGCCTCAATTTTTTTTATAATATTTTCCATCCATTCCACCACTAAAAGGGTTGTTAAAATTAAATTGAGGTTTTCGCTTGAAATTCTGTACACGTATGTATTGTAATGATATCTGAAACTAGATTATATTTTGACATGATTCCGTTGAAAGAGCGGGGGAAGTAAAGGCAAATAGGGAAAAATGAGTTAAGCAAGCTGGTAAAAGTTCAGAAACTTGGGATTGGGTGTATATAGTAGAAACTAATGCGTGTTCCACAAAGGTCTGTATCAGGTCACATTACATATACAGCATATAAATCCATCTCTACCCAATTTCACAAAAATATGTAAATTTTAAATATATGTGAATGACTCTCAGGTATTTTTTTTCCTAGTGAAACACAGTTGTGACATTGTAAATTATGACATGAAAACTATTTACAAGGTATCATTGGAACATTTGTAGTGAATATGTAGATGGGAATAAACGAATTGCAATGTTTTTTGGTGAAGAAAAATACTTAAAAAGCTCAATGTAGCAGTTAATAAAACACACTTGCCGTTTTAAGAAGAAACAAGAGATTCAGGTTTAACGATTGTCAGAAGGGGCCATCCTCAATTCATTTTCCTTTTCTGAGCCCTGAGGAAGTCTATGCCTCTTAAACGAAACTTTGTCGAAAGAACAAAGAACAAAAGAACAACCCCATTTACCGTCGGATGACTTGAGAGGTGGTTAACAATACAAAACATTATTTTAAGAACTCTACTGATTAAATTCAATGTACTCTTTGTATTCGTATTTGTGAACATTATAATAATCTAATAGGTATGTCGTATACCAGTCAAAGTAAGCAACGCGTTTTCTTTTGCGTAAACAACTTGGTGTCGTTTTTTTTATAAACGCTTGTTACATCCTGTGCTATAAGCTTTTTGCGTGTAAAATAGCACATTGTAATATAGAACACATTTAATTCAGTTAGGTCTGTGAAACTGATAGGTTTGGTTTTAATTTAGGAACATAATTAAACAAAATGCGGTTAACTTTACCAGTCTCTCCACATCGACAGAGGCTGCAATTTTAATTTTGTAGGATAGGAAGGAAATTGAACGTGGTTAAATACAAATTGACTTGTGGCTATTAAGCCACATTTGGAAATCCATTGATCATTACACTATTTACCCCAGAATGTAGAACTATTTATTAAGAAAGTAATTAGTTGTGTTGTGATACTATTGTTGTTGCACATGTGATTGTAACTTGCTGATTTGAGAGATTAATTAATCTCGTCTTAATTTGGGTTTATAGTCAGAATTCTACTTTGTGAACGCCGTTGAATGTATTTTTCAACCGCATCGTTCTAGTATTCCTATTGCAAAACTATAAACAAACACCATATTTGCATATTCCAGATGCAAGTAGATGTGTGGCATTGTTTATCCTTTTAGAAAAAAGGAAACAATCAATCACAAATGGCAGGATCTTGTTTGACAATGAAAGTATGCTAGCCTACTTAATTAGGCATAAAGTTTCAAGAGCTTGTGTAGTTTTGAAACAATTTAAAATCACAATATTACTTGTGGGTTTCTTTAACCACAGACCTATGAGTGGCATATACTCCCAGAATTTCATAGTTTTAATCGAACAGTGTTTTGTTGTACACTTCAACTTATGAAAAACATTTTAGATACATTCGTTTATAACCTAGTAGTTATACTATAGTAGAGAGATTATAGGCCACTTAAATCACTCTTATCCGTTATACTGCCCATACGCAGTCGTTCAAAAATAACCGATAGTTATTAACCGATAAAGTTTTACCTTATTAGCGTTAGGAGGATAAGGTACGATTAATAACGTTTAATGTTTTCCAGGGTTGCCGGGTAGAGAACATTCCCATCTATTTATACATTCATTTATGATTCTTAATACTTACATTTAGATTATGTTACTCCCGGCACGATTTAGTACACTTTTTATATATTTCTTAAATTTTGTTCATAATATGTAATAAAATGACTACGTGCAAATCAGTCTTTGGCAACATTGTTATGTTTTGTCACCGGGTGTATACATAACCTGACTATATCATATTTGTTATTATTATATCTACTAATGCTTGAAAAGAAATACTAGTAGTTATCCAATCCTGCCGTAATAACATAAACTTCAAACAAATTAGCAAGTACAAATCTTTCAAAGTGAACAAAAGTGAGGATATATTTATTTGCATTGTTTAGGTACGTCACTTAACGCCAAGAAAGATGGTTTCGAAAATTCAAAACATGCCAAACCGTTAATACAGGAATCCCTAATTTTCGAGCTAATGCTAATGTGCAGTACAAGATTTTATGTTAACGCTGTGTGAAATTTGATCTAACGTGAGATATAAATTTTAAGTTAACTTTAACAAATCTGAAATTAATTTTTCGTTATCTCTAGGATCGTGAAATTTATTTCAACATATATGTATTTTTCTATGGGGCCCCTCTGTGCATCCATACATGTGTAACTGATAACTACGTTTTCCTTTAGGATGAACAATGCCACACATCTACTCGCACTTCACCTAGCGTGAAATTAATTTCAACTTAACTTAAACTAAGGAGAAATTGATTTCACCATAATTCAATCATTATGCAATTAATTTCAATTTGTGCATTTTTTTCTGAGGCCCGTCGTCTATGGTTAGAAATTTTTTCAAATTGTTCTTTGTCGAAATTATAAGAGCATTATAAGCGAACTTTACTCAAATAAAGACCTATATTATTATTTTTTTCCCCCAGTTTATACCAGACGCTCGGAAAAGCAACCTAAGTGACCTGGAAGTTTTGACAAAATATAAAAAAAAAAGAATAAATCGTTTTTCTAATACATTTATTAAGTAAAATTTGCCAAATAAACACTTTTTGTTGCTTGACATTTTTTTAATGTCATGAAACGTGTATATTTTAAATTTGAGCTAAAAAAAATTTCCATCTATTGTAGTGGTAATTTTTTTTCCAAAATGTTAAAAAAATGTTACAATTTTTTTTCTTCCGAAATAGGTTTGGAATGTCATGAAGCGTGGAAATTTTAAATTTGAGCGAACAAAATATTTTCTTCTATTCTATAGTAAGTACCTACTTAGTGATGAATACATAAATTTTTTCAAGAAAATTTTTCGGAAAATTTTTTAAATTTGTTTTAATACTCTAACGTATGCCATGGAAACGTGGAAATTTTAAATTTGAACAAAAAAAAAATTCCACCTATTTTGGTGGTAAAAAATTTTTCAAAAATGTTGCTAAAAAAATTTTCAAATTTTTTTTTTTTTTGAAATACGTTCAGAATGCCATGAAACGTGAAAATTTTAAAGTTGAAGAAAGAAAAAAATTCTCATATTTTAGTGGTAAAAATGTTTTCAAAAATGTTGGTGAAAAAAATGTTCAATTTTTTTTTTTTCTGAAGTAGGTTTAGCGCGTAATGAAACGTGGAAATTTTAAATTTGAGCAAAAAAAAATGTTTTCATCTTGGTAAAAATTTTTTCAAAAATGTTGCAAAAAAAATTTTCAAAAAATTTTTTTTTCTGAAATAGGTTTAGCGCGTCATGAAACGTGGAAATTTTAAATTTGAGCAAAAAAAAATTTTTTTCACTATTTATTCCGTTTAGACGGTCCGGTCCACCCTGTATATTTTCCAGTGAAATTTCTACCATGTCTTCGCTGACAGTAGCGTCAACTATCTACCAAATTTGACTGCTATCCTTCAAGCAGTTTTTTTTAGTAAATGCACCAACAGACAGACAGACAGACGGACGGACAGACGGACGGACGGACGGACGGACGGACGGACGGACGGACGGACGGACGGACGGACGGACGGACGGACGGAAGGACGGAAGGACGGACGGAAGGACGGACGGGCGGGCGGACGGACGGACGGACAGACAGACAGACAGACAGACAGACTGACGGAATTGAAAAACCTATATTTTCGTAATCTACGTGTTCTGAAACGTCAGAATCCGAAAAAATCTCGGAGGGTGATTTTTTCTCGAATACAATACTTCCCTTCGGTATGCGAGGGAAGTAAAAAATGAACTTTTTTTTACGATTACTATACTTCCAATCCACTACGTGGATGTGGAAGTAAAATTCAGCTAGACCTATACTGTTTTGCTAGCGTCTGTCGGAGTTACACTATGATCAGTGGTATTTAAAAGGCAGTTGCATAACTGTAGCCACTGCTAAACCCAGACTGCTGATTTTGTTAAATATGATTCATATTCAATACTAATTGGTCTTAAACAGTTATAATTAAAAAGTAAATCAATTTTAGGAAGTAGCTATTTTCCAATCAGTAGGAAATTTAGAATTATTAATGCAAACATTCGTAAACGTGACAAATCAGTCCGAGAATGAACTATAATAAAATTTATACAAATACCGTCCTCACCCAGCTACACTGGTTTTTACGGAAAATATCAACATACCAATTTCTTCTTCAATAACTATTTTAAGATTAGTAATTTTCATACAACAATCTTAGTCATTTGTGCCTAAATGATACAAAGTTTTGAGAATAATAGCTTTACCTTTGACTGAAAATTCGTAATTTCACCTTTATTATATATCAATTGATATTACGACTGATTAATGAACTTTTTCAGTAACAAGTTTAACGCATATGTTTTGGAAAAGTGAAAATATAATTATCCTCCATTTAACCTTACTCAATATAGTATATAAAAATATAAACAAAACTAAATGCAGGAAGTTTCATTTAATTAAATAATTTTCCATCATTTATCACGCAAAGAATAAGCTTTTCATTGTTCAAAAAGTTTCCGTTATAAATTGATTCTGGTTCCTTTTAAATACCGCCTATTGTAGCACATTTTCCGTAATAATATTATAATTTGGAAAAAGGAACAATATAATACCATCTTACATTGAGTAACCGCTTAGATGTGAAACAATGATCAATTAAGAGTGTAGCGTTTTTTATTCTAATTACGTAACATTAAAAGATTAATTTTGAACCGTACAAATTCTCGTTAAAAGAATTGACGCAGTAGCGCATAATTTAAATTCAAGGGAGGAATACTTTAATATTTTAAAAATTATTTATTAATATGAAAAGATTGGAATTTGGTCACTAAAAATAATAGTAATAATACTACATGATATAATATAACATAATATTGATACTAAGTATACTGATACATGCATTTAAAACTAGACCATTAATTATTATTATTAATTATTTTACTAAATATATTAAATATTTTGAAATAAAATTATGTGATGTGCTCTCTTCCAGTTGCCTAGCGCATAGGTAGCCTGTTGCAGTAAGGCTGGGATAGCTACAGTGGTGAAACGGTTATGTCCAGGGGTCCGGACGACAGATTAGACTTTCACTAACATTTAACAGTAAAAGGCACATGTCGGCAAATAACAAATTTTATTACATATATAATAAAATTTACAACAGAAATAAACCGGCCAGGTACCAAACTTACGGAATTCATTATAAATAAAATAAAAACTTAAGATACCTATGTCATGTTATTTCATCTTACATGCAAATCTATAAAAACGAGGAACCAGGCGGTGAGAAGCTAGCCAACTACTAGTTACTACTGTTAATTCGGAAGCAAGCGGTGGTAAGCCAGCATATGGTGAGAATGGAACAAAAACAGTAAAATCGAAAAAAAAAAACGGTAAGCGGTAATAAAAAAAATAATACACTGGATTGAGTATGTGGTAGGTTCCTTGTGAAACATCTTTAGAATAATTATTTTTAGAAAAGGGAAAAACAATGCTTTTTGATGTTTCAAACAAAAACTGTATTTTAAAAAATGGTCAATTAAACTTTTTAGATATGAATATTAAAAAACAGCGTAATAAATTAAAATTTAAAAATTTAAAATTTAGTATTTATCGAGAAACCACTACAACAGACACAGTCATACATTATAATTCACAACAATCTTGGCAAATTAAACTCTCTCCCTTTCATAGCCTAATACATAGACTCACAAATTTCCCCTTAGACGAAGATGAGTTTAATAAGGAATTAAACATACCTAATCAAACAGATTGCAATAAATAACGGATATCAGGAGTCACTAATAGAGAACAGGGTTAAAAACAAACAGCGAAAATTACTTCAAAAGGAATTTTTTACTATAACCAACAAAACAACAATGTACAATTTTATTAATTATATTCCTAGGTTTAGTGATAACATACGCAGAAAATTAAATAAGTTAGGCATCTCCACAATAAGTGTAAACAAAACAAATTTAGGAAGTATTTTAGTTAACAATAAAGAAAAAATAAGTAAAGTCAACAAATCGGGGGTTTATGAAATTAAATATAAGGACTGTAACGCGGTATATATTGGCCAGAGTGGTATAAATTGGCCAGAGTGGAACGGTAAGCGGCATTCTGGTTTTCTCTGTTATTTTTCCTATGAAAATTCTTTGGAACATATTTGAATAAAATCAGGAGAATCTAACAGCATAACTACTTTGATATTAATTTATATTTTAAAATTGAAATTTAAGTGGCCAAGTCGGAAAATGGTAATTATATTCTGATACATTTAATTGGAAATTATTTTAAATTATTGATTTAATACACACATTTCAGTGAATTAGTCTTCTGTGTTACTGGAGACGGATCGGAATTAATAGTCAACTTGATTATTCAACGAACGGAAGAGAAGTGATCCTCAAATCTACTTTAATGAAACTCATTTGCGCTGGCTGACTCACCAACGCCTACAGTGTCAAATTTTATAATCATTGCTAGTAGTCCTCTCACAGTCAGGTTTATTACATTTTCTATATATAGTAGAAATCTGTTTCACGGTTTCAACTAGCTAAATTAGAAGAAATCTGTCAATGATTTTAACATATTTTCGAACGTGAACGGGCAAATAACGAAGTATATTATTAATTTAAATTGCATTTTTGGTAACGGAAAATTCTCCTCGTTACAGTTATTACAAAATATTTGTGAGATTTAATGACAATGCACATATGAGACTAAATGCCATATAGTTGCGAATACAACAGAAGAAAACCTCTGCCTAAGGAATCACTACTTCCACATCCAGATTTTCCATACGAATCTCTTTAAAGGGTACCATCTTTCCTATATTTGCACTCTAATATGTGGAAATAGTTGATTATAGAATTTTAATAATATATGAGGCAGATGTCATAAAAAAATTGAGGCATTGCTTTCTAGCACATACGCCAAAAATTAAGTATTTGGACGCTTACTATCTAGCTCTACTTATTTTCCCCAATTTACATCTCCTCTTCTCCACCCCTTCAACGGAATCAGCTCAGCCAGATGCCATTACAAGATATGCGTGTACCAAATTTCAAGTGAAAAATTCAATTTTATTTGATCAACCTCTTTAACAATGCAGTGGAGGTGGTGGCGGGTTAAAAAATATTACGAAGAAATCTGAGGCCTTGGCTTCTAGTATATACACCAAATCTCAAGTTTCTGGACTCTTACCAGCTTGCTTTACTTATTTTCTCCTATTTACTTCTACTTAGCCCTTCTACCCTTTAACGGAATCGTCTCAAAATATAATTTAGTTATAGATGTTTTTATCATACATATGTGTAACAAAGTTCAAGTGAATATCTCAATTTAATTTTATCAGCCCCTTTAATAATGAACTGGGGGTGTAGTGAAATGGTTGAAAAACATTATTAAAAAATTTGAAGCCTTTGCTTCAGTATATACACCAAATCCAGCGCCCTTTACTTATTTATCCCTATTTACGTCTATTTGACCTCCAACCCATTAACGCAATCATCTCAAAATATAATCTAGTTCCAGATGTCGTTATAACATATACTTGTACCAAATTTCAAGTGAATATCTCAATTTCATTTTATCAACCCCTTTAATAATGCAGTTATGGGAAATATTAGTAAAACATTTGAGGCCTTAGTTTCTAGTATATTCACTAAATCCCAAATTTTTGTACTCTTACCAGCTTGCTTTATTTATTTTCCACTATTTTCCGCTATGTCCCCACCCCACACAATACAGTTACAGATCTCTTTATAATAAAGACGTGTGCAAGATTTCAAGTCAATATCTTTAACCGTTCTAGGGAAAATGTACGCAAAAGGAATATTACAGACAGACAGATAGAATTTTTCTTTGGCGCAAATTTAAAATCTTGACGTTATAGGCCTATTTCAAGAAAAATAGTTTTTAATTTTCTTTGCGATTATTATATTTCCCCTCCACTACGTGGATGTAGAAGTAAAATTAGCTAATTAAATAAACTGCGCTTTTCAAATGAATGCCTTTAAAGTTAATATATAGGAGTAAATCCAATTGTTGGATGAAAATTACCCTTCCTGTAACCCAGATGGTTCTAAGAGACATCTGTAGATTCTCTTTATGTTCCGCACATGAATATTCTAGTAAAGGCATTACATAATAGAGACATATTCCGCACTATATCTGATAAAAGAGAAGTGTAATATTTTATAGTAATCAAATCATTAAATACGCGAATACTTCATACCATAAAACTTCTAGTACTCTTGTCATAGACGTAGTCTGAAGCATAGTCTTTGAAGGAGAATGTTATTATGATCCTAATAAGCCTCTGCGTACACAATTGGTTATTAATTTGATCATATAGATTTCAGAAATGTAATAATTTTAAATCGAGTGAAATGTACAAGAAATTGTTCATTAAACAAAATATAAACACCGAATAATGCATGAAGTTAGTTTTAAAAAATGCGCTAATAGCCATCATCACTATAGTCATGCATTTGATCTAACTCTCCGCAAACGTTTTTTAACCTACCTAAGTTTCGATATTAGGTGATAAAGTTCAATTAATGGGAAAACTTTTCTCATAATTTTTAGTAACAGTTTTTTGAGATCTCGGGCAATTCGATTTTTCAAAAAAAAAATAGTAGATAATTTTTAACTTATGGTTTACTTGGTAGAAATTTTTTATTGTAACTTTCTGTGTTTAAAAAGGATTGAAATATAATCCTGATCTACTTTATCTAAAGTTAGTGATTCATTATTCGTCAGCTAATGATATGATAGGGGCATAGAAAATGCTATTCTACCTATGGCTTCCCTATTTATGATAGTCAGATATAAACAATTTTCATGAATATTGCATAAAAATAAGTGTGTGCCAAATATTACACCAGTAGTAAACATTCCAAATCTGCAAGGCAATAAATATTGATCACATTTTCCTAATGTGATATTCCACAAAAATTTAAGGGTTCTGGAAATAATATAGATAATTGTAAAATACCATTGCCATTATCTGATATAAATATTGTATTTTATTTTCTCCCACAGTTGCCTTTGCATAAAGATATTACTTGATCTGGTAAATTAGTTTTGGATAGAAAAGTGTTGTCGTTATTACAGCAAATAATGAAATAATTTGTTGTTTTTTCGCAATTAAAATTCAATGCTGAACCACCATACCGTTTAATAAGAATATTGCCTGTATTAAAGAGTGTAATTTGTGCACTGTAATTTGATATCTCATATCTGCAGTTTCCGTGACTATGTGATCAATTTCTGAATGGGATTTATTTTCCAAAATTAAAATCTTACATGTGCTAAAATGGTTCGTTAATGAGATGCATACATTTTCAGTATATACAATTTCGAGAATTTGGCAATCAAATAAACTATACTTCCCATTTACGTGTTTGCCAAGAATACAACAATCATATATTCAAATAATAAAGCCAGATAACTCAGAGTTAACTTGTGTGAATCGCCTTGGACAAAACAAATGTGTGACATATTCCAAAAAGAAATATTCATATTTCATGTGTTTCTGCCAGATCTAATTTTAGTGTATAGCTACTGATCATACCTGACTACTGACTTTTGTAGGTTTCTCTTTTAGATAACCTTATTTACTAAATAGTGCAATTGGAAAAAGGTGCCTTTTACAATGAAGAAGCAGAATTCAAGTGACCGCGTCCTATGACTAAACCTATTATAGAGATGGTTGTGGAGATTAGGACAAACGAACCAAATATTGTTGGTGAATACATGAAACAAATCTCAATGTGGTTAGACAACAGCTGTGAGCTAACAACTTGAATACAAGGAGACACAAAAATGTAAATCATTTTTCTTGATTATTTCTGAGAGGCATGATATATTTTAAAATTTCTTTTAAAAAACCATTAAATTGCTGATCTAGAATGTAGTGCCCTCAAATCATCAAAATGTGCTCAGTCGCGTCAATGCGACACGACGACAAACACTTCCTAATTGGCGTCGATAACAGCTCAACTACCGCCCCTCTCCCTCTTTTCAATGACAAATCAATAAAGCGACAAAAATTATTGATGGCAGCTTTAAGCACCTCCAAATGATGTTCACATGCTTGATGAACTGTCCATTGAGTGTTAATATTTGATAGTGTTCAAGTGATTTGGTGTTTGTCCACACGAGAAGTTGATAAGACGTTTTAGTATCAAGACAACGGTACCGAATGGTCCGTTGTCACAGATTCAGCGACCATACCTCAAATAAACTAATTTCAAGATCACTAGGTACCTAATCGACGTCACACACTGAAAGGTGAAGTTAAAATGGAGTTACATCTGGCATTTAGCGAGGAAAGCATGTGAAGAATGGTCAAGCCGAATATTATAAGCACATAGGATGGCCCCAAAGGAGGTCTCTAACTAGACTAAAGAAATTCGTAGGGAGCCACTAAAAAGCAGATGATCTAGCAGATTGTAGCAAATTCGAGGACGCCTAGGTAGAACAGTGGACACATCATGACTGAGAGAAAGAAGGCGACCAAGATGTATTAAAAACTGTTTCTTGATGATACGATTAATAACATTTCTATTTAAAAAGCAAGAGGAGTAACGAATATTTTCGTTTTAACTATATTAATATGAATAATTCAGTTTTTGAAATCCCCACATGGTAATTATATTAGGAGATATTATGAAAATTATATAATTATGGAAGGTAATCTGCTTTTAAAAAATCGGTAAAGGTATTTACACAGAACTTCCCTCGTTATTTGTGCATGGCAGTCACTCTAAAAAATTAATAATTACGAAATGACATTGAGAATAATAATCGGAATATAGTTATTGCTATTATTACAAAGAAAACTTGATAAGTTTTGGTCAAAAAAATATACAGATTGCTCATCCAACAGCAAAAGCTCAATACTAAATAGCAGGTGCCACATATGGCAGGCTTGCGCAAATACCTTTACAAATGTCCACCATGACTGAAATGTTTCTTGGGATGACCACCCTGTATATTTTTCAATAAAAATATAATAGGTGCATATGCCAGATATTATTGCCATCTGTCACATTTTCAATCCAATATTCACGTAATGGACTGGAAGTATAGTGGTGGTTAAAAAATTTCATTTTTTTTTTAAATTTTCAAAAGATATTGGTAAAATAATTTTCAAAATTTTTCTCTTCTGAAATAGGTTTAAAATGTCAAACGTAGAAATTTTAAATTTGAGCAAAAAGGAAAGTTTCCTTCTATTCTATAGTAGTGCTAAAAAAAGTTTAAAAATTAAAAATTACGTATTTTTTAAAATAGGTTTAGAATGCTATGAAACGTGAAAATTTTAAATTTGAGCAAATAAAAAAAAATCGATCTATTTTAGTGGTAAACTTGAAAGTGAAAACTTTTTGAAAAATGTTGGTGAAAAAAATTTTCAAATTTTTTTTTCTGAAATACCTAGGTTTAGAATGTCATGAAACGTGGAACTTTTAAATTAGAGCATTCTAGTGATCTGTGTGAAGTTACCCACAGATTTCCAGCCACAGATGCTGACACATGGTCAGCTAAAGAATACGTGGATGACAACGGCTGCGTCGGAGTAGATAATGAAAATCTGTGGATGAGCTTCGCTCTACATACATGATCCTAAACTTTACGAAAATAGTATTTAAAAAAATAACACTATCGGATAATTTGCTGGGCGTTTGCTGAAGCCTATTGGTTGGTAAAGAAAATTATTATTAACTTTAAATAGCTCCGTGTGGTCCTAAATCTTTAGTAACTGAAATTAACTATTTTCGGCGTAACTCGGGAATCCTTTTTTGTGCGTTTACAAAATTCTAGGGGAAGGTAAACCGAGCTATATGGTAAGTAACTATATATATGGTTTTATTTGTAACCCCTTTGAAATATTTAAAAAATAATAAAATACTATATAACTGCATTTAAAAACTTTTTTCCACGTAACTCGCGAATCCTTCTTTGTGCGTTAACAAAATTCTAGAGGAAGGTGTAATATACCATATAGTAAGTGACTACATATATGGCTTCCTTTGTAACCCCTCTGAAATATTCAAAAAATAATAAAATATTATGTGACTGCATTTATGAACTTTTTTCCACGTAACTCGGGAATCCTTACTTGTGCGTTTACAAAATTCTAGAGAAAGGTGTAACATACCATGTAGTAGGTGACCACTTATATGGCTTCCTTTGTAACCCCTCTGAAATATTCGAAAAATTATAAAATATTATGTGACTACATTTATGAACTTTTTTTCACGTAACTCGGGAATCCTTTCTGGTGCGTTCACAAAATTCTAGGGAAAGGTGTAACATCTCATATAGTAGGTGACTACATATATGGCTTTCTTTGTAACCCCTCTGAAATATTAAAAAAATAATAAAATATTATGTGACTGCATTTATGAACTTTTTTCCACATAACTCAGGAATCCTTTCTTGTGCGTTCACAAAATTCTAGAGAAAGGTGTAACATACCATATGGTAGGTGACTACTTATATGGCTTCCTTTGTAACCCCTCCGAAATATTCAAAAAATAATGAAATATTATATGACTGCATTTATGAACTTTTTTCCACGTAACTCAGGAATCCTTTCTTGTGCGTTCACAAAATTCTAGAGTAAGGTGTAACATACCATATAGTAAGTGACTACATATATGGCTTTCTTTGTAACCCCTCTGAAATATTCAAAAAATAATAAAATATTATGTGACTACATTTATGAACTTTTTTCCACGTAACTCAGGAATCCTTTCTTGTGCGTTCACAAAATTCTAGAGAAAGGTGTAACATACCGTATAGTAGGTACATAAATGTGGTCACATAATATTTTATTATTTTTTTAATATTTCAGAGGGGTTACAAAGGAAGCCATATAAGTAGTCACCTACTATATGGCATGTTACACCTTTCTCTAGAATTTTGTGAACGCACAAGTAAGGATTCCCGAGTTACGTGGAAAAAAGTACATACATGTAGTCACATAATATTTTATTATTTTTTTAATGTTTCAAAGGGGTTACAAAGGAAGCCATATATGTAGTCACTTACTATATGGTATGTTACACCTTTCTCTAGAATTTTGTTAACGCACAAAGAAGGATTCACGAGTTACGTCGAAGAAAGTTTTTAAATGCAGTCATATAATATTTTATTATTTTTTGAATATTTCAGAGGGGTTACAAAGAAAGCGATATATGTAGTCACTTACTATATGGTATGTTACACCTTTCTCTAGAATTTTGTGAACGCACAAGAAAGGATTCCCGAGTTACGTGGAAAAAAGTTCATAAATGCAGTCACATAATATTTTATTATTTTTTGAATATTTCAGAGGTGTTACAAAGGAAGCCATATATGTAGTCATTTACTATATGGTATGTTACACCTTTTTCTAGAATTTTGTGAACGCACAAGAAAGGATTCCCGAGATACGTGGAAAAAAGTTCATAAATGTAGTCACATAATATTTTATTATTTTTTTAAAATTTCAGAGGGGTTACAAAGAAAGCGATATATGTAGTCACCTACTATATGGTATGTTACACCTTTCTCTAGAATTTTGGAAAAAAGTTCATAAATGTGGTCACGTAATATTTTATTATTTTTTTAATATTTCAGAGGGGTTACAAAGGAAGCCATATATGTAGTCATTTACTATATGGTATGTTACACCTTTTTCTACAATTTTGTGAACGCACAAGAAAGGATTCCCGAGTTACGTGGAAAAAAGTTCATAAATGTAGTCACATAATATTTTATTATTTTTTGAATATTTCAGAGGGGTTACAAAGAAAGCCATATATGTAGTCACTTACTATATGGTATGTTACACCTTACTCTAGAATTTTGTGAACGCACAAGTAAGGATTCCCGAGTTACGTGGAAAAAAGTACATACATGTAGTCACATAATATTTTATTATTTTTTTAATGTTTCAAAGGGGTTACAAAGGAAGCCATATATGTAGTCACTTACTATATGGTATGTTACACCTTTCTCTAGAATTTTGTTAACGCACAAAGAAGGATTCACGAGTTACGTCGAAGAAAGTTTTTAAATGCAGTCATATAATATTTTATTATTTTTTGAATATTTCAGAGGGGTTACAAAGAAAGCGATATATGTAGTCACTTACTATATGGTATGTTACACCTTTCTCTAGAATTTTGTGAACGCACAAGAAAGGATTCCCGAGTTACGTGGAAAAAAGTTCATAAATGCAGTCACATAATATTTTATTATTTTTTGAATATTTCAGAGGGGTTACAAAGGAAGCCATATATGTAGTCATTTACTATATGGTATGTTACACCTTTTTCTAGAATTTTGTGAACGCACAAGAAAGGATTCCCGAGTTACGTGGAAAAAAGTTCATAAATGCAGTCACATAATATTTTATTATTTTTTGAATATTTCAGAGGGGTTACAAAGGAAGCCATATATGTAGTCATTTACTATATGGTATGTTACACCTTTTTCTAGAATTTTGTGAACGCACAAGAAAGGATTCCCGAGATACGTGGAAAAAAGTTCATAAATGTAGTCACATAATATTTTATTATTTTTTTAAAATTTCAGAGGGGTTACAAAGAAAGCGATATATGTAGTCACCTACTATATGGTATGTTACACCTTTCTCTAGAATTTTGGAAAAAAATTCATAAATGTGGTCACGTAATATTTTATTATTTTTTTAATATTTCAGAGGGGTTACAAAGGAAGCCATATATGTAGTCATTTACTATATGGTATGTTACACCTTTTTCTACAATTTTGTGAACGCACAAGAAAGGATTCCCGAGTTACGTGGAAAAAAGTTCATAAATGTAGTCACATAATATTTTATTATTTTTTGAATATTTCAGAGGGGTTACAAAGAAAGCGATATATGTAGTCACTTACTATATGGTATGTTACACCTTTCTCTAGAATTTTGTTAACGCACAAAGAAGGATTCACGAGTTACGTCGAAAAACGTTTTTAAATGCAGTCATATAATATTTTATTATTTTTTGAATATTTCAGAGGGGTTACAAAGGAAGCCATATATGTAGTCACTTACTATATGGTATGTTACACCTTTCTCTAGAATTTTGTGAACGCACAAGAAAGGATTCCTGAGTTACGTGGAAAAAAGTTCATAAATGTAGTCACATAATATTTTATAATTTTTTTAATATTTCAGGGGGGTTACAAAGGAAGCCATATAAGTAGTCACCTACTATATGGTATGTTACACCTTTCTCTAGAATTTTGTAAACGCACAAGAAAGGATTCCTGAGTTACGTGGAAAAAAGTTCATAAATGTAGTCACATAATATTTTATTATTTTTTCAATATTTCAGAGGTGTTACAAGGGAAGCCATATAAGTAGTCACCTACTATATGGTATGTTACACCTTTCTCTAGAATTTTCGGAACGCACAAGAAAGGATTCCCGAGTTACGTGGAGAGAAGTTCATAAATGTAGTCACATAATATTTTATAATTTTTCGAATATTTCAGAGCGGTTACCAAGGAAGCCATATACGTAGTCACTTACTATATGGTATATTACACCTTCCTCTAGAATTTTGTTAACGCACAAAGAAGGATTCACGAGTTACGTGGAAAAAAGTTTTTAAATGCAGTTATATAGTATTTTATTATTTTTTAAATATTTCAAAGGGGTTACAAATAAAACCATATATGTAGTTACTTACCATATAGCTCGGTTTACCTTCCCCTAGAATTTTGTAAACGCACAAAAAAGGATTCCCGAGTTACGCCGAAAATAGTTTCACTTACTAAAGATTTAGGACCACACGGAGCTATTTAAAGTTAATAATAATTTTCTTTATCAACCAATAGGCTCCAGCAAACGCCCAGCAGTGTTATTTTTTTAAATACTATTTTCGTAAAGTTTAGGATCATGTATGTAGAGTCAAGCTCATCCACAGATTTTCACTATCTACTCCGACGCAGCCGTTGTCAACCACGTATTCTTTAGCTGACCATGTGTCAGCATCTGTGGCTGGAAATCTGTGGGTAACTTCACACAGATATTCTAGTGTTAAATTTTGTTCCAAACTGGTAACAAAATGTTGCAATTTTTTTTTTCCGAAATTGGTTTGGAATATCATGAAACGTGGAAATTTTAAATTTGAGCAAAAAAAAATTTTTCGTCTGTTCTATAGTAGTAAATGGATTAAAAATGTTTTCAAATTTTTAAAAAAAAATTTTCAAAAACATTTTTAAATTTGTTTGAATAGTTTTAGAATGCCATGGAAACGTGGATACTTAAAATCTGAACAAAGAAAAAAAATTCTATCTTAGTGGTAAAATTTTTTAAAAATAGAAAAAAAAATTCTAATTTTTCTTTTAAATAGATTTAGAACGCTATGAAACGTGGAAATTTGAAATTTGAAGAAATAAAAAAAATCCATCTATTTTAGTGGTAGGTACACAAATTTTCAAAAATGGTAAAAAAAATTTCAAATTTTTTTTTTTTTGAATCAGGCTTAGAATGCCATGAAACGTGGAAATTTTAAATTTGAAGATAGAAAAAAAAATAATTATTTCATTTTAGTAGTAAAAAATATTGGTGAAAAAAATTTTCAAATTTTTTTTTCCTGAAATAGGTTAAGCGTGTCATGAAACGTAGAAATTTTAAATTTGAGCAAAAAAAAATTTTTTTCATTATTTATTCCGTTTAGACGGTCCACCCTGTATATTTTCCAGTGAAATTTCTACCATTTCTTCGCTGGCAGTAGCGTCAACTACCTACCAAATTTGACTGCTCTCCGTCAAGCAGTTTTTTTAGTAAATGCACCAACAGACAGACAGACAGACAGACTGACGGAATTGAAAAACCTATATTTTCGTAATCTACGTGTTCTGAAACGTCAGAATCCGAAAAAATCTCGGAGGGTGATTTTTTCTCGAATACAATACTTCCCTTCGGTATGCGAGGGAAGTAAAAATCAATCTTTTAACGTAGCGTTCACTATATATTTACAGGATTTTTCTACCGTTGCGTCAACAAATAAAATTTCTCCAAGACGATACCAGATAATATAGGGTTTCAAGATACAACCCATAAATCGTTGTATCTGTATAGATAGCAAGATAAATGGCAAAATAAAGACAAAGCTATATCGTATGATCGTATACCTAAATTAAGTTATAATAGCCCGAAGATATTAATTAGTGCTTAACGTGGCTTTAATATAGCCGATAAGCGAACGAGTATTCTAAACTTCTAACACCACTACAAATTGTGTACATCTATAAATAAGGCCTTTATCTAGCGTTAAATACGTGATATTTTATTTTCCGAATGAAAAAATCAATAAGGGAGGAGATAAGGAAAGTATTTACTAAAAATACTTAATACGTCGTAAATTCTTAAATTTTTATTTTGCTGCTGATTGATCATGATAGCTGAAGCATATACTTCGCTCCACTGAAAAATGAAAATGTACGTTACAAATTAAAGATGTAGTTTGGTGTTGCTAACTATTAATATTAATTGTTTATTAAGTATTTTACTTGAATAGAGCCAATTTAGTGCATGGTGCCAGGTGTCTTAGAGGCTACGTACAACGTTTAAATATTACATTTTATTTTCAAACTGGAACAATTGCATTAAAGGGCTTTTTATTATTTAATGTATTAGTTTGACACCTAAAGACGATAAAACCACAAAATGCTACTAAATTCCGTAGTGAGTTTTTCAGAGCCATGGGAAGAAGCCAATTTTTTAGTTTTATCAAAATAACTCAAAAACTATGGCCATTTTTACAAGTGTTAAAAAATATATTTTCCTATTTTTAGTATAAAAAATAATTAAAAAACAAAGTTAGAAGTTGACGAAAATTAACCTTCTTTTTTTTTTCTTTTCAGTAAATGGTCCATAACTGTCCATCCAATCGATCGAGATATCGCCATTCAAAGTTGGCCATTTTTTGCCATATTTTACTACATTTGCCCCTATACATGTTTTCACACCAGCTGATTTAGATATTGATAATGTAGTTTATATAATTTATGGAGGTGACTTGCTTCATAAAATAAGTTGGAATACAAATGAGACATTTGCTGATATTAGTATAAAATATGTAAGTCTTCATATGAGAAATATACCTTGGTTTTCGATGGATATTCTGACGGAGATGGGAATATCGGCACTAAAAGTGCAGAGAGATTACTCCGAACAAAGCAATTTTGTCCCGGAATGCAAGTAAAAGATGACTTGAAACCTCCATCTAAGCCAGACAATTTTTTTGCCAACTTGAAGTAGGCTGATGAAGATGCTGATTCATTTGCTCTCATAGATTTTTTCACATCGGCTTATTTAGATATTGAAAATGTAGTTTATCTAATTGATGGTGTTTACTTACTTCATAAAATAAGTTGGAGTAAAAATGAGACATTTGCTGATATTAATATAAAATACATACATTATTTAGTCTTCATATAAGAAATGTACCGTGGTTTTCGATGGATGTTCTGACGAAGTTGGCAATAAAAGTGCAGAGAGATTACGCCGAATAAAAAAATTTTGTCCCGGAATGCAAGTAAAAGATGACTTGATACCTCTATCAAAGCCAGACAAATTTTTTGCCAACGAAAATAATTTAAAATATCGGTAAAGGCTACACAGAACTTCCCTCTTTATTTATACCTGGTGGTCACTCTAAAAAATTATTAAGTACGAAACCACATATGAGAATAATAATCGAAAGGTATTATTACAAAGGAAACCTGCTAACTTTTGTTAAAAAAAGACATACAGAGTGGTCATCCTGTAGCAAAAATTCAGTATTAAATAAAAAGTGCCAAATATGGAAAGCTTGTGTAAATACCTTTACAAATTTACAAGATAGTTGAATTATTTTTCAGGATGACCACTCTGTATACTTTTCAATAAAACTATAATAGATGTCTTCCTTACTGTTGCGTTAATTATATGTAAAAAATTATTGGCATGTCACTTTTTCAGTTCCATTCCACGCAGTGGAGTGGACGTATAGTTGTGGTTACAAAATTTCATTTTTTTTGAAATTTTTCAAACATATTTCTTCTGAAATAGGTTTAGAATGTCACGAAACGTGGAAATTTTAAATTTGAGCAAGAAAGGGAGTTTGTTTCTATTCTAAAGTAGAAGTAAAACATTCTTTTTTTAAATAGGTTTAGAATGCCATGAAACGTGAAAATTTTAAATTTGAAAGAACATTTTTTTCCATCTATGTTAGTGGTAAATGATTTTTCAAAAATTTCAATTTTTAATTTTTTTTTTCATGAAACGTGGAAATTTTAAATTTGAGCGAAAAAAAATTTTTCAACTATTCTATAGTAAGTAGTGATAAATAGATCAAACAGTTTTTCAAAAAATATTTTTAATCTTTGAAAATTTTCATTTTTTAAAAAAAAATTTAAAATTTTTTGAATTGGTTTAGAATGCCATGGAAACGTGGAAATTTTAAATTTGAACAAAGAAAAAACAATTTTCTATCTATTTTAGTGGTAAAAAAAAAATTGAAAACAATTTTTTTTTAAAATAGGTTTAGAATACCATGAAACGTGGAAATTATTAATTTGAACAAAGAAAAAAAATTTTCATCTATTTTCGCGGTAAGAAATTTTTTCAAAAATTTTCAATTTTTTTTTCTGAAATAGGTTTAGCGTGTCATGAAACATGGAAATTTTAAATTTGAGCAAGAAAAAATTTTTTTCATTACTTATTCCCTTTAGACGGTTCACTCTGTATATTTTCCAGTGAAAGTTTAACCATTCCTTCGCTGACAGTAGCGTCAACTACTTACCAAATTTAGCTGCTCTCCGTCAAGTAGTTTTTTAGTTACACCAACAGACAGACAAACAGACTGAGGGTGATTTTTTCTCGAATACAATACTTACCTTCGGTATGCGAGGGAAGTAAAAAAAGCATTGCTTGTTTAATGGAAAAATTGAAAGCAGTTAATATTGACTCGAAGCAGGCTGATGAAAATGCTGATGTACTTATTATTAATACTGCTAACGAAAAGGCAACACGATCAGTCAATGTAGTTGTAGTTGGTCAAGATGTGGATTTTCTGATTATATTATCATCATTACCCGATAAATATAACGATGTATTTTTATTGAGTATTGGGTAAGTGTATGCAAAATTGTATACCCAGAGCAGCTTTCGATATTCACAGTGTCAGAATTTCATTGGCTTCATACGCGCATTTAGTGGTTGTGATAGCGCATCTTCATTTTTTAAAGTTGGAAAAGTTTTTTTTTAACAGATAATGCAAAAGAGGAAGAAATCTGTGCTGCAAGTGAATCCATTTACTATATGATTCAAAAGCAAACGATAAATTCCTAGCTAAGTGTCGCTTACAATTATTTAAACGATTATCGAAGAATGCGACGCGACGTTTACACTATCACAGTTACCTCCAACAGATGATACTGCTAGATTGCATGGACAGCGAACATATTTTTAGATCCAATAACGGAAGGGAAATATGTTAAAATTGGGTTGGAAGAAAACAAACAATGGATAGATGCCAATTGCCATAACTCTGTCTCCTGCATCGCAATTTTTACTCGAAAAAATATCATGTGGTTGTTTAAAAGCATGTTATGGAAATTGTAATTGCAGAAAGTTTGGCATCAACTGCTCCATATTTTGCAAGGAATTAATTACAAGAAGATGTCGATAAATATGTCGACCACGAAGTTGATATTGCCATCGAGAGAATTAATATTGAAGAATCATAATGTTTTCCGACCATATTTATTTATTCAGAAATTAGTTCATTTTAAATAATGCATAAAATTAAATATTAAAAAGCTCAACCACAAACATTTATTGTTTGTAATATTACTATTTGTGAATTAAAAAAAAAAACACTAAAAAGATGGCTCTCAAAAACGAACCACAGAATTTAGTAGCACTTTGTGATTTTATCATCTTCAGGTATCAAACTAACATATTAAACAATAAAAACCCTTTAACGCAATTGTTCCTTTCCACCCCGCAATTTTGAACATATTCAATAGTCTAACTAGTGGCGTAAAAATAAAGCTAAAAATCGAAATAAAAAAGTGTGTCTCTACTGTCGTGGACAACAAATAACTTTTTATATTGGGTACATCTATCTTTACATAAATATGTAATCACAATGAGTTGCCGAAATAAAACAGATGTTATGACTACATAAGAGAATATAGTAAGGCTCCAATTATTGTAGTAGAATTACTTGCCATACGCATGACTTGGTTGGTTCATAAGCCTGCCTATCAAAAGTAGTGACCTATACAGGGTATCCCTTGACAGTAAAATTAATTTCTCTCCCAGTGGATCGCTTGCTTTATTGGTGTCAATTAATGATCCATACTTCTAAATCAAAAATAATAACTTACTGTTTATACTGTCCAAATTGTATTATTATCGATAAATTAGTTTCCAAACTATCAGCAAAATAAATTTTCAAAATTTAGCATTTAAGGGTGACAAGCTCCTATGAAAAAGAAGTATAAGTGCTTTTAGTATTATTTTAACCCAAGCTATATGCTCCAAAAATCTTTCCCCATGATCCAGGGACACCCTGTATATCACAGCAACAATAATGCTAAATTGTCACTTAGGTGAGACAATGAGACATAAATCACTTTCGTTCTTATCAGTGGTTCCTATGAAGCCGCAGATTGCAGTTACGCATCGACGGAAAGTTGGCAGCTACGAGGAGAGCAGTAGCTCAACCTGCTTTAGGGTAGAAGGGGAAATGAATTGAGATCACTCCTGGAGGAGACCCTGGCAGGGCCCTTGCGGTGTTCCTTAATAGAATGTTTTAGGTAAAACGCGAGGCGGCGAGGGAAGGGGCTATTTTGAATACAGGAGTCGCAATTACATACAGCGGAAAAACAGGAGTCCCATGAGGAGACAAGCGCTCCCTGTACCACTAAAGGTATGTCAAAAGTATAGCTAGTAGACTTAAAGATTAGACACATGAGTAGTGAAAATAACGAACAATCTTTCTATCCTTGATTAAAGGATATATACTGAGTTCTATCAATCTACTTCATCAAAAATAGATCCCTGATAGGAAAACGAAACCTAAAAGATATCTAATTAGAGATGGTCTAATTAGATATGGTACTGAAAACCTGACTAGATTGGAAGTCGATTCAAAAACTGACAAATATAAAAGTAACTTGTATTTATCCCCATTCCTTAAGTTCTAAAGAAAAGAAAATTTAAACAAATTTTTCTCTACACTGATCTCCTGATGAATAATTATAAAATTGTTCCAATATTAATGTAGAGAAATTATTATTTCACTGCATTTCACTTAAAACATGCATGTTTATTATTATCTCAAAATAAATAAAAATTCAAGAAATGTCTGAAATAGGATACTTGTTTTTATATAGTATAAAATTGCAATCTTAGTCTATATAGGTGACGTTATTATGATAAGCAGAATCAATAAAGACTAAAATATACAAATATAGCATTAACAGTTTATTGAAGTAGGATTATTAATAGATAGTGATAAGAGTAATATCATTCCGCTTCAAAATTGAAAATTCCTAGGATTCTGCATAGTCAATCAAAATGACCCTCTGAATTCCCCTAAATAGAAGACGTAATGAAAGGGCCAGCTGTAAAATTCATTTACGAGGTTTATTGTATATCTGGCAATACGAAAAAAATTCGAAAGAGTTAAACTCTTATTACTTCCACATCCACGTAGTAGTGGAGTGGAAGTATAATAATCGTAATAAAATGTTCAAAAGTTCCTCTTGTTGAAATAGGTTTAGAATGCCGTTAAACGTCGAGGTTTTAAATTTGAGCAAAAAAATTCCGCCTGTCGGTGTTAAGATATTGACTTGAAAAGTTGTACAAGCATGTATATTAACGAAATATAGAACTGGATTGTATAATTAACTAATCAGGTGAAGGGTTGGGGGGTAAGTAGGTGTAAATAGGGGAAAATAAGTAGAGCAAGCTGGTAAGAGTGCTAAAATTTGGAATTTGTTGTATATACTAGAAGCCAACGCCTCAGATGTTTTTATGTTATTTTCCATCCTCCCACAACCCTCCCACTCCCTTATTGAATGGGCTGATAAAATTAAATTGAGATAAACACTGGAAATTTGGTACATGTTCTTATTGTAACGACATATGATTGACATGATTCTGCTAAAGGGATGGGGTAAAGGGGGGGTAAGTTGGGGTAAATAAGAGTACAGAAACTCATTCCTGGCGTATACGTTGCCTCAAATTGTGAAATTCTATGAATAATTATTTTCACATACTAGAGTGCAAATACTGCAAATATAGTCAAGAAGTTTTCCTTTAAAGCGACTTGGATGAAAAATCTGGATGTGGAAGTAGTGATTCCTTAGGTAGCTGTTTATTTAGTATAGTCCCCAGAAGTTTCCACAACACAATGAGTTTTCAAATCATCTTAAAACTGATGCAAAAGTTTAAATAAAAATAGTAGTAATAAACGGCAATGTACTACTAAGAGTTGGTTATATAATAAACATTGGATACAGGTATTAATTAAAGAGGGGAACCAGATACAACCATTTAAAGGAAATATCAAATAGAGGGAATGGTGTCAGAGAAAGAAACATTTATATACTTTCCTCATTCATTAATACTGAGGAAAATTCATAGAAGGCGACGATCTCAAATTTATAAATATTGGAAGAGGATATGCAGTATTCTAAAATTATTTTAAGTTAATCTGTATGGAGTTTGGAATGACCAGTACAGATTTATTTGCATGGAAGCTAAACGCAAAGGGTCAGTCTAGAGATGTCTTGACTGTACTCATATTTCGGTATGAAATATTAACACGTTAATCGCCACATGAACCAACATTTGGTTCTCAGCCCAAAGGGCCACCCAGGCCCCGAGACTCGACATACGGGCTCCAGTATTTACGTCCACTTTATGCTCTGTCATCTTTCGTCTAGATCACATATTACATTGACGCTTATGTACTATTCAAGTTCAAAGTACTGTTCAAAGAATAATGTAAATTAATTAAATAACTTTATTATATTATCGAGTACATATCTAGTTGTAACAAGAGTATCTTGCAAATGATATACATTATTTTTGACATTTATGAACATCGAGAAAACATGATAAACAGTAAAATTTTGTGCTTTGTTGGCAACGAAATCTGGACTTCTATGCTTGCAGCCTTTTTCCGACATTCACTGTTGTTTATTTTTTCATAGCAAACAACACATCTACGACGATCTTTAGATAGCACCCCCGCCAAAACGTGCTGTTCATTTTCATATCTACCTGACTCTACAGTCGTCAGTACATTTTCAATAATCTGCTCTTTGATTGTAGTCATGGATATATCTTTAGTTATCTTTCTATAGAGAGTATATGCATTTACCAAGGAAGTTCCTAACAATAATTCAAATGCCAGCTTCCGATACCATTTTATTCCCTTTACTAGGGGCGTTGAATAAGCTTTTAGTTGATCAGATAGATCAATGAAAGATTTACTGTTGTTATAATCACACATAATAGAGGTTTTATCAATTTCTTCGTCTCGTTTCCTTACTTTTGTTCTAACTGCAGTATGCTATATATTAAGACAAAGTACATCCCGCTTATATTGCTACTTTAGAACAACTACACCATTATGTTCCGTCGCAATTATCTCGCCTTTTTTGAGATTTTTTAGTCGTAGAATTAAAAATTTTGTGTGATACATGAAAACAAATCGAAACTTACGGCAATGCGAAGATAGACATGTGAATCACAGGGCGAAAACCATGCAGGTGCTCTGACACCAAATGCTGGTTCTCATTTAAAAAATATTTCTCCGTGCCCAAATGTGACCTAAATCATTTTTTATAACATTTACATGATATTTTCAGCATATAATAATACAAATAGTATAAGAAAGATTTAGGGATTGCAACGCAGCTTTTTTAAAATATATTTGGGCGATTAACGTGTTAAGCTACGCTTGACTGCGGTTGTTATTTGGATGGTGAACATCTCGGGAAATACAGCATTTTCGCCTCACCTTCGAACGCCTTTTATATCAATGCATACGTAGAAGCTATGCAACTTGAGATAATCGGAATAGTGTAGCGGATATCACATCGTTTGAAGGGGACGTAATATAAGGCAGCAGAACTTTTGTTTATTAAATATTCGGCAAGTAGAAAATCCCTACTTTCCGATATAGAAGAGGTTCGGCAAAACCTCCAAGTAGCTCATCTCCTGGCGTCGGTGATTGGTCTCAGTAGCAGAAATGGACCGACGTTAAAGCTCTTGGTTTAAAAACCTAATAGCTGTTGTTGCTTATGTATACAAATTAGTTACATTTCTTAATATCTGACTTGTCACAGGTGCCTCTTTTGATTCAGTGAACTCCTGCAGATCTATGTCGGATAGGACATATTTTTAAGAGGCCTTAAATGAAATCTAAAATTATGGGCGAAGTGCCACATATCCAGTTCAATTTTTACCTAGGAAAGCTAGAATTTCTAAAACAATTTATTCTTCTAGTTAATGTTGTTATCCTGCTAGCTTTGACCTCAGAATTCAGTCTTTATCAAAAATTAACATTAGTATTATTAAAGTGACGCTTAGCTCGATATAATGTAAAATACATGATAAACTAAATACCTTCAATATTGACAAATCGACTACTTATACTTTTCTGATATTCACATTCTTCTTAAATAATTAAGAGACATCCATAGGTAACACTCTAAAATGATGAAATCTAACTAATCCTAACATGTTAAAAAGGACAAACTAAACAGCAATTGCTCAGCATCCTAGCTGGCACAATATTTTGAGACTACAACGGCAAGTATACATATACGTCAGCCATTCGTAAAAACAGTATAAATATTGAAACCATCTGAAAACTTCAGACTAGTCAGAGAACTGAAAATGATCAATAAATGTTATAATACACTCATGAAGCCAATGGAAAATTTCATTAAATAAGTGAATGATGTAAGTGTTATGATTAGGTGGTGGAATAAATCCACCAGGATGTTAATATAAATGAGGTGTTAAGAAATGCTACTCATTTAAGCAGCAATATAATGTAATGTTAAATAATATAATCATATTTTACATTTTCTTATAGTTACTAAAAAACTCAAATACTTGTAGCTTCTTCGCATAATTAATACACCTGCCATTAAAATAGATTATACTTCTTTAAGCATCTACATGTGCGTATGTAATCATGAGAAGATTGTGAAGTAACAAAATATTATTAATAACCTGTAAGAAGATTAATATAAATTATATAAACAATCTGCTCTGAAATAATTTCATCCCGTCGCGCTGTCATGTACAAGGATCTACTTTAGTGAAACACAACAGAAGTAATTAGCAGAGCTTAGCCAATAAGGTGTGATGATCACAGAAAATGCTAACTATTGAGACACAATCACTCAAGAGACAGAAACTATATGCGGAGGAGGTAAGGCGTTTAATTTTTCAAGTATTTGATCACTCTTTGTGCAGTGACTCTACTGTTATTTTAAAATGTTCCCTTAATTGTGAGCTAAAACTAGATTAACGTTCTATAAACGCCATAATTATATGAAGTAAAATTATTATTATCTCACGACTTCGATGTCGTTAAAATCTAGTAAGTCAATACAATCAATTAAAGACTCCTCTTCACAGCATTTTAAATCCTTTGAAGTTAAAGGGAATCCGTTTGCTTTCTTGTTAATGGAAAAGGGATAAATTTATAAAAAGAGTAATGTTTAGGTCACGAAAATGCGAAAATCCCGCTTAAAATGTTGTAGGGGACATTCCAACCACTCTCTGAAATTCAGTGATTGTCCTTTTGTCGGCACAATCTCGGGATGGTGGGGTAGGAAATCAGGGTGCGGAGAATAGTCCTACTCTAAGGATTATGATGTGTAAATGGTGAAAGTTGGTAATTTTATTACAGCGGTGATACTGTTCCGTTTATTCAGTGGCGTGGAGTTACACCTCACTTCATTTGCATAACAGGATTTTTAGTGTTCTGTGTACCCCGTGCAGGAGTTTATAGTCTCAACGTTAATTGTAAAATTAAATTTATAAACGGATCAAATTTAAAGCAATTATATGACGAGATTTAGATAAAATTTGCATATCTCTGATGTATAGTAATTTGAATTATTTATGTAAGGTTAACCCTAGTTATTATAATCTAGGATTGTGACACAGATTCATTTATTATTATTACGCATATAAAGACATTGTGTTGTGATAAGTATTACATAACTTCTGTGGAATAGTAAACAGTATTATTTATAGGAAAAGTAATTCAACCACGATAGAGAATCTTTGTATGGAAATATTAATTGTCCATCTCTGTACTCTTTTAATACACTACATTCTAGTTATGGAAGTGCTCCTGAAAAGTAAAATTAACCACCGTTAACCGTTAACTCTTAGAGAGACTAGTTGAAGGTAACCTTAATTACTTACACATCCATGTAATTTACTGGAAGTACGGTAATCGTAAAAAAAAAATATCTTAGCTCCGTCACCCACCAATTTTTTGTAAATTAGCTAAAGTAACCTAATGAAATCAGGATTCTTAGGCTATTTTTGCGATTTACAAAAAAATAGTTGGTGATGGAGCTAAACGGATTCGTGTTCAGCACGTCGAAATACATAGGGACTACCATCTTGTGTCTCGGTAACAGAGCTTTTTTTGAAGTACCGATTGCACAGACTCACAAAGAAAAACGTGATCCGTTACCGGGACCCGACATAGTAATCCTGTATTTCGGCGTGCTGAACATGAATCCGATGTCCGTTAGCCTCATCACCCATCAATTTTTAGTAAATAGCGAAAAACAACAGAATATCTGAATTTTTTAGGTTATTATCGCTAGCGAAAACAACAGAATATCTGAATTTTTTAGGTTATATTCGCTATTTACAAAAAAATGGTAGATGATGGGCTAAACGGACATTCGGACATCGAAATATATAAGAATTACTATGCTGGGTCTCAGTAACAGAGCATTTTTTTGTGTGTGCCTGTGTATTAAAGTAAAAATAAAATTGAGACATTCGCTTGAAATTTGGTACATGCATATATTATAACGACACCTGGAGTTAGATTACATATATTATATTCTGAGATGATTCCTTTGAAGATTTGGAGGCTAAATAGGGGTAAATGGAGGAAAATAAGTAAAGCAAGCTGGTAAGAGTACAGAAACTTGATATTTGGTGTACATACTAGAAGTCAAGACCTCAGATTTTTTTATAACGTATTTCAACCCCTCCACCACCCCCACTCCATTATTAAATGGGCTGATGAAATTAAATTGAGATATTTACTTGAAATTAAGTACACCCATGTATTATAACGACATCTGGAACTAGATTTTATTTTGAGATGATTCCGTTGATGGGGTAGAGGTTCATAGGGGAAAATGAGTAAGGCAAGCTGACAAGAGCACAGAAACTTGAGATTTGGTATATATACTAGAGGCCTCTGATTCCTTTATAATATTTTTCATCCCCCCACCACCTCCACTCCATTATTTAAGGTGTTGATTAAATAAAATTAGGAAATTCACTAGAAATTTAGGACATCTAATTGAGATGATTCCGTTAATAGGGTGGAGGGCGTAAATTGAGGAAAATAAATAGAGCAAGCTAATAAGACTTCAGAAACTTCATTTTTGACGTATATGCTAGAAACCAACGCCCCAGATATTGTTCAAATTCTATGATCAATTACTTCCACATACTAGAGTGCAACTATGGTTAAGATATTTTCCTTTAAATAGGCATGGATGGAAAATGTAGATGTGGAAGTGATAATTCCCTAGGCAGCGGATTTTCTACAAGTCTTTTAACGTGAAAGTTTGAAATAAAATTTTATAAAAAAATGAATTTTAGAGCTCCTTGTTCTCTAGTGAATCTAGATGGATTGTCAGTGAACTAAAAAGATTAAAAATAGATATTTTGATTAAGTTTTCAGTTTTAATTGAATATATTATAGATCTTATGTAAATAAGTTCATTTAAAAGTTTTTAATTTCTAGTATAATGTAGGTTATCAAAAAAATGCAAAGAATATAGGCTGCCGTTATTAGATATGTGCATTTTATTTATTGTTTACTCTTCTGGGCGTGTGCTTTATTATCGATTAGCGCCATGTTGCTCACTACTCAGTTTCACAGATAGATTTGATTTTAATTGGATAATTCCACAAGGAATCGATTTCAATTGCTGTTTATTAAATAAAAAGGATTTTACTCTATTAATGGTACCGAGTTCTAAAATTGCTACTGAAAATTACCACATGTGTCAGTCAGTTAGTCCGTGCGTACCTGAAAATATACAAAAGCAGACTTTTACGAATCCACAATTTCATAAAATCTGTCGAGTAATTTAATTGTTATAAATAATTATTTAACTTTGTCATAAGTTTCCACGAACCGCTTTTATTGTTCTTGGTATACATTGCATAAACATTTGGAAATAAAAATAAAATATGTTTGTTTAAACATATTCGCGTCAGTTTAGCATAAAAAATCTGAAAACCTCAAAAAAAGGTACAGGGTCAACTGACTTAATTTTTGTTGCAGAGTTCAGAAAGGCATTTAGAAAAAACAGTACCTTTTACATTTTGGCGGAAATGCTTGGTTTCATTTTTATTCCGATAATTGGCCAATGTTAATGGCCAATTTAATTAAATTAATTGAAAATTTGTTATTATACGCAATATGCCATAGAATTAGACCGAAATGGTTACTCGGGGGTTTATGAGTCCACTGATCACCAATCGAACTCCAATTTGGGAAATTGAAAGTGGCCGACCGGAAATCGGGCTATTTTCCATAAGAAATGAGAATGGATATCTTGGTCTTGAAAATCTCTACTCGGGGGTTTTCGGGGTCGGTGATTACGAGTGCGAGGTCTAATTTGGTAAATTCAAAATGCGGGCCGGAAGTAGAGTCAATATATCAGGAAGAATTCGTATTTTTTTCGTTCTTGGAGTAAACATAAGTACGGGGGTTTTTGAGGCCGCTGATTATGGATTAGAGATCCAATTTACGAAATTCAAAATAGCGGACCGGAGGAACAGTCAATCACTCCGGAAAACCTCGTATTTTTTACTTTTATGGGCTGAAAGTAAGAAAAATACGAGTATGTTTTGGAGCACCATCTTTCTGAAACCACATCCTATTTAGAATTCTTTCAGGGAGATTTACCAGTAATTGTGGCAGATAGTTATCAAAAAAATGAAGACAAATAGCTGCAGTCAGTGTACCATCAAAGAAATGTGGCCCTATTACATGTTTTCCAATAATTCCTCCCCAAACGTTTGTAAACCATCTGTATTGGTTTTCAACTTGCATAAAAAAGGGAGGATTTTCCGAAGCATAATAATGGAAATTGTGCCTATTAACAAATCTATTTTTATGAAAAGTTGCCTCATCAGTGAATAAAACATTATTGAAGAAGTTGACGTAATCTTGCATGGCCAATTACAAAATTGTAGGCGCTTTTGAAAATCGTCATCAGATAATTCCTGGTGCATTTGAATATGATATGCATGCAACTTACTGGTTTTTAAGATTCGACCCACAGACCAACTACTTATTCCTACTAATGAGTTCACTTCTCTTTGACTAACATGGGAATTCTCAACCGTTCCCAGCACCACAGAAAACTCATTTTCCTCGTTCACCACACGTTTTATTTATTCACTTTTTTATATTCGACATTTCCAGTTTCCAGAAATCTATCGAGAAGGTTTTGGAAGCTGCTAACATCAGGAATCCTTCTTTCAGGATAATGCTGATGATAAATTCTATTGTACAACTCCAAATATTTGCAATTCAATACAAATTGTAACTAACGACCGATGAGTGTGATAAATGCTCCATTGTACACGACAATGTATACCAAACTGAGGTTTTATTTCTTGTCGACTAACGAAAACGGCAAAAAAATGTACAAAAAAACATTACAGTAATGTTAAATACTATTTACTCATTTCAATGGATTGGAAGAAATGGTCCCACTAAATGTCCTCATTTCAAAATTACATAGACGTGTGTCAATCAAAATGGCAACAGGTCGAACACCTATTACAAATTTTTCTAATGAATTATTTGAGGCAACCTCTTTATTCTTGAATTTGACACTTATTTATTTATAAAACGAAAATGGTTGCAATTAGCCATAGGGAAGTACATACATAAATGTTCGTTTTTCATTTCTACATCACATCGTTGAAAAATATACAGGGTGTTCCATTTGAAAAAATTGATAAAATTCAATTTAAAAAGTTCTAATTGATAAATAATTTTTGGCCACCCTGTATATAAATTTTGCATATAGCTACCTAAAATTAGGTAGGTATTCAAAATTTCGTGAAAAAACGAAAGTGCCTCTAAAAATCTGAAAAAAATCAGAGGTATCTACGTAGAAAGAACTCTTTAGCTGTTTTAGTTGAGAAGAGGGAACAATTTTAGAAATTTTTCATCTCGTGACTTTGAGAAGCCGTATCTCGTGAACTAAGGACGGCAGAATGTCTAGTTTACGCCATTCAATTTCTCCATCTTTTTAGGGCACCTGTGAATTTTTTCAGATTTTCAGGATCTGTCGGTCGGATACAACTGCCTCCGAGGTGGACCCGTGTCGCCGAAGAAACGAAATCCTCGCACCTCTGACTTTGACTCCTTCTAGCTTCTTTAAAAATGACGTCAGATTGTTACTGAACCTAGGAAAACGATCCATTTGAAAAAATATCCAATTTACCATAAAAGTAAATTCAGTAAAAAATCCCATGAAAAAATTATATTTAAACCATTAAAAAGACTTATAACCACCTTTGGCATCATATTAAATCGAAATCTGTGTAAAAAATTATTTCACTAAAAATGATCAAAATATTGAGAGAAAAAATTTTCTTCTCCACGATGACGGTCAATCGCCTTTGGGCTCCGTCGTTCGAATTTTCAAAAGTACTCAAAAAATTTCAAGATGCACGGAGCGGAAAACCGCTCAGCCCGACGAACTTTTCGAAAGTACCACGAAAGTACCACGAAAGTACAACGAATAAAATCGGAAAACTGCTCCGTCCAACAAATTTTTCGAAAGTACAATGAATTTAATTTTTTGAAAATATAAAAAATTTAGTTTTTCTAAAGTACAATAAAGAGACTTGCACAAAGCAGAAAACCGCTCCTCTAGAATTTTTCGAAAGTACCACGAATTCAGTGGTTCACAGGGCGAAATCCTAAGTCAGGATGTAGCGAGTAGCTATTTTAAACGTCATTTAGGAAACAAATCAATGAGACGGTTTGAAGAAATCAATTTTCCAATAAAAACCGAAACCCCTATTTAATTATCCTCAAAGTGGGAGAGCATAATCCTTATCCAAACCACTAGAACGTACAAAAAATTCAAAGTCGGAGGGTCGATTCCGACGAACCCAAAATACTTTTTATCCCGGCTCAGGCGGACAGCGCCATAGTAGTCGCTCGAAGGCGAGTCGACGGAAAGTATATTAGGGTTCGATGCCGTTAGTACGTTTATAAAAGCAGGAAAACCATCGAACTCGTATAGATAGCTTCTTTGAGCATCCTGACAATCATTTCGATCATTTTAGCGCAAAATTAAAAGTGAATAATTTTCAAAAAGTTCCGCATACATTTCACAGTCATTACTAATTGGGAGTCTGAAACTTTTTGTACAGTCGATTGTCATAGTTCTCTCGACGCTGGGTGAGTTACATTCCTGTGGGAGGTAACGGCTTGCCGAGTGGTGGTGCTCTTTGATGTTTACCTTATATACATTAGTTAAGTATTGAATATTTATATTTTTTGCATTTTATGAATTATTTCAATAAATGAACATATATTTTGAATTCGATTTCTTATTGATCCACTAATTATAAGATTTGTGACCGACGTACGATTCTGTGGCGTGAGTCGGACAATTACTACTTTGATCCCGCCACGTCTGTGTACTTGTCCGGATACTCATAGAATCCATCAACATCAACGGTCTTAATTATTAAGAAGTATTTCTAAGAAAGTACTAATTATAAGATATATTCATTAAAAGTGCACCGCCCGACATATGATTTCGACGGAGACAGCAGACTGTAGCAATCACAGTATGTATTATTTTGTCTATTTTCGTCTTGGGGAGTCTGAAGGGTAACTTGAATCCCCCCTGTGAGTAGAGTTGATAAGTATCGTAGCGGCGACACGGCTCTGACCTTAATTATCTATAATCCTTGTCGTGTCCATCAGACCACACGATACGAGGTTCATCTACAAGATCATCGAGCGACCCAGCATCGGATTCGGAATTTAATTGGGCTAATTTCCACCATGGATTACCGAATAATATTTTGTTTTTTAATTACCTCAAAAACTGCACGCGACAAAATGCATTTTTCTATGCACAAGTGCAATTTGCAATTTGTATACGATTAAATTAGGTAACAAATTGAATATATACATCAAGAAATCGGATGCAAAAAACCGCATTTTGATCCAACTTACTGCACATTTTTCGACAGTGGAATGCTATATTTCCTCGTCTATATGGGATCGGTAATGTAGTAATTATGACGACACCTGATTGTGCGTCTACGGGAAATTTTCTATTTACCTGTTCATGTTATAGAATATCAACCTAATATATTTTTCGTCAGGTTGTCGATAGTTAAATGAGATTTAATTATGATGTCTGGATAAACATTGTTCTGAAATGTTATTTGAGTATTGCATATCTAGGAATGCTTGTAAACCAATTATATTATCGAAATTATATTAAAAGTTGAATAGAAGAAATTCTATTTTGACACTTATCTTATCTTCAAAAGTGTTGAATATATTTTTAGAAGCAGGAAAACCCATTAAAGATTTTGCAAGACACTCACTCCTTGTTTCAATCATAACGTTTTTTGTAAATATATAGGAACAGAAGAAAAGACGTTATATTCTCTATAACAATGTCAAAATCTTTAATTTCTATCATATGTAATATATTTGTTCAGACTTAAATCTTTTTGGGATATTTCAGAATTAAACATTATATTTCGACTTATATACATTCGGGCGCAATCTTTAAATTGCCATATTTCTAGAACTATTCGTTGCACAGAAATGTAGAAACAAATCAATCGTAATTTCATAATCTTCTCTTTTATGCCATGCCATTTTTTCATAAAATGAAATACTATTTGATTTTGTCGATGGTAACATTGCAATATTCAAATATTTGAAATATTTAATTCTCTCTCAGGCACAGAGTTAGTATTTTATTTCTATATCCATTCCTTCAAAAGGGGTGGGATCCACCTCCAAGCAAAATACAAATGCTAGTGCTTTAACATTAATTGTCATAGTATTTTTTTAACTAACTAACCTACTACTCGACAAAATATAAATTATTTCATAACACAAGAGGATAAGAACCGGAACACATGCTTCTCGCCCAGGAGTCGATCAGAGCATTTATCAATTATATACACACACATTGATCACAGAAAGAATAGGCTAGACATATAGGTGACAATGCTAAATCTACTCAAAACATTTACTTTTGTTTTATTTGTGGATGAAATTATAGAATCAATTATATATTTTTTATTTAGAGCCAGAAGATGGAGTAAATTAAATGGGGCTTCTACTTTGCGCTTGATCAAATTACTGTATAATTCATTAGTTTTCTTGACATGTTTTGTGATATCTGAAGAAAACATGATCCAAGTCCCACTACACTGCTCACAAACATTTTATGATAATATTCCTATCTTATGCAGGTGATACGGATAACAGCCATGACCAAAAAGTTTGCTTGTATGCGTTATGCTCCTTCTGAAACAATTAACCCCATCATACCTATTTATGACCTTTTGGGATTTCTTTCTGGCTAAATGTATAATTTGTCGGATTAGTGAAACAATATTCATTCCACTGTTGAAACCACGAATTTGTTTTAAAGCTTTTGCATTCTCCAATGCTATCTTCTAAACATGGTGAGTTATATAAATTTTCATAGATTTAAAGAGATATTACAGAAGCAATGATCAAAAGCCATAAACTGGACGCGAATTCCCTTCAAAAACTTCATTGACTCGATTAAAGGGGTGAGAAACAAATTTCATTTGATTATCTGTCATAAACATAAATCTTATGATTTCTCCAATGTAACACGTAGTTATATGGTTGATATCATTAAATTAATTTAGAACCATTGACCCAAGCAGTCTCTTTCAAACGATTTGCGAGGGGAAGCTCAACTCGAATGCTATCTAATGTCCTTAAGTTGCCTTACTAAACGGTGCCATTTGGACCATTCCGAGTAGAAGTAGATTTTGCAAAAATAAATCTTTATTACTCCAGAACACTTCATCCTAAGTAGTTGAAGTCTAATTTGCTGTCATTGAATTAGAACTATAACTTACTACTGAGAATAGTGAAATAAATTATTTATACTAAAAACTGATTGCTGTAAAGTAAGTTAAACATACGCTCTTTTATAACATGTTATCACTTGAGACGTGAATATGTCGCATTTCCACCATTCCATATTAAACGAGTGGAATAACAATTTTACTAATAGTTAACTTGGATATAATAATATAAATATAAATGGGAGGTATTTGAAATTATGTATGCCACCTGTGTCTCTTGTGTGGCTGAAGAGAGCTACATAATTCATTCAAAACATCTAATTTATGATGGTGCCAGATTATAATCTGTTAATGTTATATAATAACATAATAATAATACCGAATATAATGCTTTTGAGAATAAGACGTGTTACTAATCAAACACAGAATTTCATATAATGCTACGAAATATATTAATAGTAAAAGAAGCGTAACGTATATAAACTAACATTTAGAAAAAGTTGTGGATTTATTGGCGTACATTTTCGAGGTATATTCAAATTGAGGAGGCAGCCAATAACACGTGTGCTTCTTTGGTGTCAGAAAAATCAAAAGAACAATATAGTTTTCAGTATTCAAATTTCAAATACTGGTGCACCTCAAAGAATCTCAACGAGACAGCTCTTCTGGTTTACTTTTTTTAACGATCCGAGTGCTTAAAAAACTCCTCAAGTTTGTAGTGTGAACACTCCATATTTTTGAAGTTAAGAAGTTTCTTAAAGAGGAAAATGAGAATAAACCAAAGAAAGCAAATGTGTTCTCAAGAACAGAAATTAATAAGTTTTTAAATGAGGCACCTAATGAGAAATATTTTCTGATGGAGGTACACTATTTGTTTTTAATAATAATGATTTACAAGAGTACAATTTTTGGAAATTTTTCCGTAGTACAAATATTGAGATTTCTGAAGTACCGCACGGAAGAACTGCTAAAGATGACTTTGTGTGACAAGAAAGATATTATAATAATAATAATCTGACTCTAAGAATAAAACGCAATGAACATTTACTATCATCGAGAATGAGATGGATGATATTCATTTTCTTAATATATTTAGAAAATATAAGAATTTAAGATCCAAAATTGTTAACCAAAACGTTTTTTTGAGAAATGAAAAAGAAAAATGTCTAAATCAAGTGGTTGGTAAAAATGCTTTAGCAAAATTACCTTTTTGGTAGCTTAGTATCTGCAATTGGAAAAACCTGAGTAATATACAGGGCACTTATTTCGGAGAACCTCCACAACATTGCTTGCTGACACGGGTATCGACACAGTAAGTTTAAAAGGCGCGAAGGCTGGAATTCCAGCTGATTTTCTAACTAATAAAGTAACTCGACAAATCCTGTACAATCAAATAGATACAGATAAAAATATAGAAAGTACAGTCCCTACTAAAAGATTTGTTGCCGATGTAAATAGAAATATTACAAATTTTGAAACTACAATGCCTTACACAAGTTCTGTTGCAAATGCAAATAAAAATGTTACAAATTTTTATGTCAAGTTCTACACTGAGAGAATGATTTATTTGAGAGAAACGAATGTCATTTCCACGAAAGAAATGATTTATTTGTATTTGGCCAATTAAATATTTCTTTGTGGATACCTAAGCATTTATTTGAAAATGAAAACTAAATATTTATTATTATCAAATAAATCAAAATACTCATGAGTAAGAAATATTTGTTTCTGAGCAATAAATATTTATTTGTCATAAACAAGGCTTCTTATACAATTTCTTGGATTTATTTGTAGAGAACAAATATTTATTTGTAATAAATAAATATTTCTTTTTCAACAACAATCCTTGATTTGATTTAGTTGTAACGATATTAGTGTTGGTAATTGTTTGCTTAACTGGGGTCTGGGTGCCTGCAACAAACCTTTAAAGGTAAGTTTTAAAGTTATATATTGACATCATTTTATCTTTTGCATAACTTGCAAAACAAACAAAACCATAGACTTTTTTGTCAGAAAATTGTTAATGCAACAGTGATAAATATGGCGACCAAAAGGTTTAGTTGAACTTTTTTAGTTTATTTTATTATCGAATAAAAATATTTTGATTGAAATAGGTATACGAGTTGCATAAATATTTCCAGATCTGATGTATCTAAATTTATACCTATATCATGCAAATAGTCAGTGGTTGAACTATTGAATAGTTCTATAAACGTACTTAGACCCAAAAGATAATAAATGACGGCAATATACTTTAAAACTTACCTTTAAAGGTTTGTTGTAGGCAACCAAGGCCCCAGTTGAATAACAAATTATCAAAACTAATATTTTGATTGTTTGTATCCATATTCAGCAAATAAAACAGAAAACTATAACTAATGCAGAAAGCATAAAAGCAATAAAATTCTTGTCGCACGTTGATTGCAAGTGGAGTAATGGCGGCTTTGCCGCGCCGGCTACTTCAAGTGCGCAAACTTTCGGCGCAAAGCCCCATATATGAATATTTTGTTGTCAAAAATTAATATTGCTTCATAGAAATAAATATTTATTTCACACATGTTATGAATGACTCTGCGCTAAAATATTTCTTTCAAGGAAATAAATGTAATACTGTAATAGATTTGGGAGAAACAAATATGTTTCTCTCAACTAAATCTATTAGCTTTGTATGGTAATTTAGTGACGAGGAACAAATATGCCTTAAATAAATCATTTTGCTCTGCCAATTAAATGAATATATAGCATATTCTTATTATAACAAAATATTTATTTGGGTGCAATAAATATATTAACTGTTTAAAAATGAATTATTATTTGTTTGCTTATAATTGTATTGAAACATTCTTTATAGGATTTTGCAAACAGCAGAAAAAATAACTATCTATAACTAAAAGAAAAACTTTGTGTAGAAATATTAATGAAATATTTGCATTCTTTCGATAACCTGAATTCTGGTTATGCAAGCAAATTAAAATCCTAAAATGAATTTGTCTAATTTCTTATTTGACAATTCTCATTCTAACACTAGCATCCACACAGTCCCCTACGGCCATGCAGATTAAACCAGTATCCACATAACCCCCTACGATTATGAAGATTCAGTTAAAAATGAGAACAAAGACCTAAAATGAATTTATTTATCTACCTTGTCTTAAAAAAAAAATTTTCATTCTAAGACAAGGTAGATAAATAAATTCATTTTAGGTCTTTGTTCTCATTTTTAACTGAATCTTCATAATCGTAGGGGGTTATGTGGATACTAGTTTAATCTGCATGGCCGTAGGGGACTGTGTGGATGCTGGTGTTAGAATGAGAATTGTCAAATAAGAAATTAGACAAATTCATTTTAGGATTTTAATTTGCTAGCATAACCAGAATTCAGGTTATCGAAAGAATGCAAATATTTCATTAATATTTCTACACAAAGTTTTTCTTTTAGTTATAGATAGTTATTTTTTCTGCTGTTTGCAAAATCCTATAAAGAATGTTTCAATACAATTATAAGCAAACAAATAATAATTAATTTTTAAACATGCATAGAGTATATAGGCTCCAATATTAGTTAGCTAATAGATAGGTGAGGTTGTTTTTGTCAGTCAATGTCAAATATAATTATTTCACACTTATTCATAGAAATTGTCTTGGTTTTGCATGAAACATCTTTATGAATGGCTTTATGTCTTTCTGATGAGCTCCAGAATAAGGGCGAAAAACGTTTCAAAGGCTAAGCATTTCCAGGAAACAGAACGATAGATTTCATGAAAATGTAATCCATTAGAATGAAATTTTTTTTAAGACAAGGTAGATAAATAAATTCATTTTAGGTCTTTGTTCTCATTTTTAACTGAATCTTCATAATCGTAGGGGGTTATGTGGATACTAGTTTAATCTGCATGGCCGTAGGGGACTGTGTGGATGCTAGTGTTAGAATGAGAATTGTCAAATAAGAAATTAGACAAATTCATTTTAGGATTTTAATTTGCTAGCATAACCAGAATTCAGGTTATCGAAAGAATGCAAATATTTCATTAATATTTCTACACAAAGTTTTTCTTTTAGTTATAGATAGTTATTTTTTCTGCTGTTTGCAAAATCCTATAAAGAATGTTTCAATATAAATATATTAACTGGTACTAAATATTTGTTAAATTGAAGAAAATAAGCCTTCTTTCACATGTCAAGCCTCATATTTCTCTCAGTGTACTATAATAAAGACAGTATACCTGCATTCAATAACAGTTATGGCTCAAATTGTACATTTACGTTTAATAGCAATTAGTGTAGTATATCATTCAATTTGAAGTTAAGTTGTGTTGTTTGAAAAAAAAATCATTCAATTTGATCAATTTCATTATTATTATACCCTTCGCAAATACAAAACGAAGAGTATATTGCATTTGATCGATAAATTTCTGACTCAGGTAATATCGCTCGTAGAGAAAACATTTTCAAATCACTGGATTCTGAACAGCTTTCAAAATGTCCGTCCGTCCGTCCGTCCGTCCGTCACGTTTCTTGTAAGCACGATAACTTAAGAAAGAAAAAGTCCGATTGTACTCAAATTTAAACAGTAACTAACTAGTAACTAGTATTAGCTAGAGAAGGAAATCTATTGTCTTTTAAGACAATCCATCAATAAATAAGAAAGTTGTTCGTTTTTTAAAAGTTGAAATAAAAAAAAATCGTTTAATTAAGCAAGAAAATTCTAAAACTAACAATTATATAGCACGTCCGATAAATGAGAGAATAGTATAATGTTTACTTTTGTTTAACCTCCGTATTACTTTGCATTTGTGCCTTACAACATAAAAGTTTTTTTTTTCCTTTTTTGACAGTGGGCTGTAAGTGACACTTTCATAACACTGAGAGGCGTCAAAAAATATCACTTAGATAGCCAGTAGTACGAAAGATATATTAATGTGACTGATGTCAGTGGCTAATAAAGCAAGCCGATATCATAGCAAGCTTATCCTCAGAAATGGTGTTAGTTAAGTACGAATACCAAACAATATAATAATTTAAAAGAATAAATCATTGTCATAGTCAAATAATTACACAAAATTGGCACCTTCAGGATGGATATCTTTGAAAAATTATTACTGGAGTGAATCAACTTTACTTACAATAAATTGAACAAAACAAGAGAAAACTATTAATCCAACAATATCCAACAATAAATTTACATAAAACGAATTAGCCATTGTAGTGCAATGCAATTAGTCATTAAAAATGAAAAATGACGGAACCCAGCTATAGTGAATAGATGTTCATGACACTTTTTGCAATGGGTTTCTAAGATTGAGTACAAAAAATTTTACCCTTTAGAACTTGCAGCTTTTTACTTGGGGGTAGTTCCCACCCCCTCTTGAGGGGTGGGCAAAAAGTAATATAGTAAACACCGAATCTGACATAGTATCATATTGTAAGAGAAGGAGGTTGTTTACAATTTTTCGTGAAAAATATTTTCCAAGTTACAACGATTTGAAGATTACGATTCTGGCTTTAAAAAATTGGTACCTTTAGACTGTTTTTCGTATAACTCAAAAGTCTTACATATATGGAGAAAGTAATATGGTATAAAAAAATCAGTAAAGGTATTTACACAGAACTTCCCTCTTTATTTGTGCATGGCGGTCACTCTAATAAATTAATAATTACGAAATGACATTGAAAATAATAATCGGAATATAGTTATCACTATTATTACAAAGAAAACCTGATAAGTTTTGGTCAAAGGAATATACAGTGTGCTCATCCAACAGCAAAAGTTCAATCCTAAATGACAGGTGCCAAATATGGAAGGCTTGCGCAAATACCTTTACAAATGTCCACCATGACTGAATTATTTCTTGGGATGACCACCCTGTACATTTTTCAATAAAAGTGTAATAGATGCATATGCCAAATATTATTGCCATCTGTCACATTTTCAATTCCACATTCACGTAGTGGAGTGGAAGTATAGTGGTGGTTAAAAAATTTCATTTTTTTTTAAATTTTTCAAAAATGGTAAAAAAAATTTCAAAATTTTTTTCTTCTGAAGAATGAAGACTGTCATGAAACGTGGAAATTTTAAATTTGAGCAAAAAAGAAAGTTTCCTTCTATTCTATAGTAGTGGTAAAAAAAGATTAAAAATTTAAAAGTTAATTTTTTTTAAAATAGGTTTAGAATGTCATGAAACGTGAAAATTTTAAATTTGAACAAAGGCAAAATTTTTTCTATCTATTTTAGTGGCAAAAAATTTTTCAAAAATGGTGAAAAACTTTTCAATTTTTTTTTTTCCTGTTTAGAATGTCATGAAACTTGAAAATTTTAAATTTGAGCAAAAAAAAAATTTTTCCGTCTATTCTAGTGGTAAAATATTTTTCCAAAATGGTAAAAAAATGTTGCAATTTTTTTTACGAAATATGTAAAATTTTCTACATTTTTTTTTGAATAGGTTTAGAACGCTGGAACGTGGAAATTTTAAATTTGAACAAAGAAAAAAATTTTTCCATCTATTTTAGTGGTAAAAAATTTTTCAAAAATGTTGAAAAACTTTTCAAATTTTTTTTTTCTGAAATTGGTTAGCGGTGTTGTGCGAATGGTTTTGCAGCCACAGCCATAGATTATAAGTATAGATAGATAGATAGAAATAGGTTTAGAGTGTCATGAAACGTGGAAACTATAAATTTCAGCAAAAAACAATTTTTTTTCCATTATCTATTCCCTTTAGTCGGTCCACTCTGTATATTTTCCAGTAAAAGTTTAACCATTTCTTCGTTGACAGTAGCGTCAACTAATTACCAAATTTGACTGCTCTCCGTCAAGTAAATTTTTAGTTAATGCACCATCAGATAGACAGGCAAACAGACAGACAGACAGACAGACAGACGGAATTGAAAAAAACCTATATTTTCGTAATCTACGTGATCTGAAACGCCAAAATTCGAAAAAATCTCGGGGGGTGATTTTTTCTCGAATACAATACTTCCCTTCGGTATGCGAGGAAAGTAAAAATAATATTATGAAATTAAAAGCATTTTGTTTTTTGTTTATTTCTGTAAATAGTTCTAAAAATATGACACCTAGTTTAAAAATAGCGCTCGAATGTTTATCAGTCGAGATATAATATTTAAATCTCAAATATATCAGAAACAATCAGTATGATGTAAAAAATACTTATAATAGAAATTTAAGGGCTTGGGGTACTCTTTCATAGGATTTCTATCCGTGCAGCTTGAAAGACAACACAGTTATGTGCAAAAGAATGAGTGCTTTGTAATTTTTTTAAATGAAAAGTTTAGGATTTCCTGCTGTCACTGGCCATAGAATAGAAATTCAAAATCAGTTTTTATTAATATATAGTATTACCAACATGCTTTAATTTTGAGAGCTTCAATTTAACAAAAGTTTTGAATACATGCTTTTTTTGTATTCAGTATTGGAAACTCAATACAAAAAAATCATAAAAATACATGCATTATAACTAGGTTCCAAGGTAAAAACCTAATTTCACTCGACTAGTGTTTCGGTCTCGTGGGTATAAATTAATTGTTACATTATAAAATTTTATATTTTGTCAGGAGTTTTAAAAAATGTTAATTCAACTTTTGTTTTAAATAATTTTAATTACAAGATTAATTTAAACCATTCAAGTTCAAGATACTTTTTAAAACCGTTTAAATACATGTCAGATTAACAATAATTTAATGTGTTAAATAGCTGCGGATCCTTCGCCATTTCTTAGAAACAACGTCCGTTAAACTGAGTGGTTAATAATGAAACCTGAAAATCTCGGAAACCTCATGCCCGATTTCCAGCAATTATGGCTAAAAACCATCAAGTAAATACCAGATTTTGATACAAAAACCGTTTTGAAATCGGTTCAGCTGTCTTGGAATTATAATGCCATAGACACATACACACACACACAGACAAAGGCTTTAAGCTTGTAAAACCCCTCTTTTTGCGTCAGAAGATAAAAAGTGGTACAATTTGCTTCAGTTTTTTTTTACATCTAATTATAATGAAACATAATGAAGCCACTGAAATAAGATGATCATTTTGAATATCTGGACATATTTCTATATTTTTGTGCAATCAAATAGTCGAATCTTCAAAAAATGTACATTTATATATTAATTTATTTTATTTAGTATACATAACATACATATTTATTATTGTTACTGTTTGTAGATATCGTTGTAATAACCAAGTGTAATTACAGGTTTGCACTAAAAACACCTTTTTTAACCGATAACGAAAAAAAAACTGTTATCTTGAACGTCTCTATTGACATTACAAATAGTAAATGCATTTAGATGTATATCTGAATCAGACGGATAATGTTTGTGAACGTATTACTTACTCAGTAGTTCGAAACTGTAATTTGTGGAACTTAAATAGGAAACAACTGCATCTGAACTTTAAACTAATACACACGGCATATCCACTTTAACTTTTTGTCGTCCATGATATAAATGCTTGGTTGCAAGTGGAGGAAAACTGCACGAGACGCTTTGTTCGCTTGTGATAAAGAAACTGACGTGTTTTATGAGGAAGTGAAAACTGTAGTATTGACCATAATTTTATAAATACTTGTAACGGAATGGCGAAGTTGGTCTTTGTCACGCTTGCATCGCTGACCTTCAGGGCGAATTATCGAATTATTACCCGAATGTTAACTATCAGTAATACACGTATTAATGAGAATACTGATAATATTTTATATGCAGTAGTTAATAGTTTAGAAGTTGGTAACAAAGCTTGGCAGTACAAACAATAAGGTGGCCCAAGTTTATATTAGCTAGAAACAAATTTAATTTTTTTTCTGTCTAACCCTCAAATTTGGTGGAAATCGCACAAAAATAATCTCCTATTTTGGAAATTTGTCATACAATAGTGAAAATGTAGTGAAATAAAAATCTCACACAAATCCTTCTTCAGAATTATTCAGAGAATGCGAATTAACAATTCCCTTTTACATTAATTCTTTGAAGTGTCCCAAAACTGGTCCCATGAGGGAAAAAATAAGGGTACGGTCTATTTCTGGGGTTTATTTGTTTATTTGTTCAGAATATCTACAGAGTAGAATCTCAAAGAATATTGAATTTAAAAGATATAAAAATGACAACATGTACTATTATGTTTTCTATTATGTCATGACGTAAAAAAGAATGAAAGTTGAAAGTCATTTTTAATAATTTTTATTTCCCTCGCATACTGAAGGGAAGTATTGTATTCGAGAAAAAATCACCCTCCGAGATTTCTTCGGATTTTCACGTTTCAGATCACGTAGATTACGAAAATAAAGGTTTTTCAATTCCGTCAGTGTGTCTGTCTGTCTGTCTGTTGGTGCATTAACTAAAAAAACTACTTGACGGAGAACAGTCTAATTTGGTAGGTAGCTGACGCTATTGTCTGTGAAGAAATGGCTAAACTTTCACTGGAAAATATACAGGGTGGACCGTCTAAAGGGAATAAATAATGAGAAAAAATAAAATTTCTTTGCTCAAATTTAAAATGTCCACGTTTCAGGACATGCTGAACTTATTTCAGAAAAAAAAATCGGTAAAGGTATTTACACAGAACTTCCCTCGTTATTTGTGCATGGCGGTCACTCTAAAAAATTATTAATTACGAAATTACATTAAGGATAATACTCGGAATATAGTTATCACTAATATTACAAAGAAAATCTGATAACTTTTGGTCAAAAAAATATAGAGAGTGCTCATCCAACAGCAAAAGTTCAATACTAAATAACAGATGCCACATATGGAGGGCTTGCGTAAATACCTTTACAAATGTCCACCATGACCGAATTATTTCTTCGCATGACCACCCTGTAAATTTTTCAATAAAAGTGTAATAGGTGCATATGCCAAATATTATTGCCATCTGTCACATTTTCAATTCCACATTCACATAGTGGAGTGGAAGTATAGTGGTGGTTAAGAAATTTCATTTTTTTATTGAAATTTTTCAAAAATGTTGGTAAAGAAAATTTTAAATTTGAGCAAAGAAAAAAATGTTCCACCTATTTTAGCGTTTAAAATTTTGTCAAAACTGGCGAAAAACATTTTTTTTTTCTGAAATAGGTTTAGAATATTATGAAACGTGAAAATTTTAAATTTGAACAAAGAAAAAAAAATACATCCAATTTAGTGGTATAAATTTTTTCAAACATGTTGGTAAACATAAGTTCAAAAAATTATTATTTTTTAAATAGGTTTAGAATGCCATGAAACGTGAAAATCTTAAATTTGAACAATTAAAAAAAAATTCCATCTATTTTAGTGGTAAAAAATTTTTCAAAAATGGTGAAAAAAATTTTCAAAATTTATTCCTTTTAGACGGTCCATCCTGTATATTTTCCAGTGAAAGTTTAACCATTTCTTCGCTGACAGTAGCGTCAACTACCTACCAAATTTGACTGCTCTCCGTCAAGTAGTTTTTTAGTAAATGCACCAACAGACAGACAGACAGACAGATAGACAGACAGACAGACTGACGGAATTGAAAAACCTATATTTTTGTAATCTACGTGATCTGAAACGTCAAAATCCGAAAAAATCTCGTAGGGTGATTTTTTCTCGAATATAATACTTCTCTTCGGTGTGCGAGGGAAGTAAAAGTTTCAAAACTTCTTGAAAATTCTTTTACCAGTAGAAAGATGGTAAATTTTTTTGCTGAAATTTAAAATTTCCACATTTCATGATATTCTAAATCTAAGTATTTCATAAAAAAAAAAATTGAAAATTTTGGCAATTTTTTTTTTATTCTTTTGCTACTATAGAATATATGATGGATTTATTTTGCTCCAATTTAAAATTTCCATGTTTCATGACATTCTAAATCTAGTTCATAAAAAACATTTTTTTACTATAAAATATATGATGGAAAAAATTGTTTGCTTAAACTTAAAATTTCTTCGTTTCATGACATTTTAAATACATTTCAGAAATAAAGAATTTCAAAAGAAAACGTTTTTTGAAAATTATTTTACCTACTACTATACCTAGAATAGACAGTGGAAAAATTGTATTTGCTCAAATTTAAAATTTCCACGTTTCATAACATTCTAAATCTATTTCATAAAAAAAAAATCAAAAGAGAATTTGTAAATTTTGTCAAAGAAAATGTTTTAAAAAAATCTTTTGCTACTAGAGAATATATGATGGAAACTTTTTTTTTTTGGTCAAATTAAAAATTTCTTCATTTCATGACATTCTAAATCTATTTCCAAAAAAAATTTTTTTCAAAAAGAAAAATTGTTTCGAAATTTTGTCAAAGAATTTTTTTTTGCCACTATAGAACATATGATGGAAAAAATATGTTTGCTCAAATTTAAAATTTCCACGTTTCATGACATTCTAAACATATTTCAGAAAAAATAATTTCAAAAGAAAAAGTTTTTTGAAAATTATTTTGCAACTACTAGAATAGACGGTGGAAAAAATTCTTTTTTGCTCAATTTTAAAATTTCCACGTTTCATGATATTCTAAACCTATTTCAGAAAAAAATGCTTCTGAAAATTTTTCAAATTCCTTTAAAAAAATTTGACCACTACCACCACGTATAAATAAAGAGGGAAGTACTGTGTAAATACCTTTACCGATTTTTTGTTTAGATAATATTCAATTTAATTCATATCTTACCTTCTCTTTATTTACTTTCAAATAACTTCCTCTATGGGAATATATTTCAGTTGTAAAATTTTATTAAATACCTATTAACAAACTCAGACTTAATTCTATCACATATAAAAAATATAATTTAGTTTGCTCGAGACTTAAATTGTTTTTTAGCAAAGGTACCTTTTAATCAACTTCTGTTTGTTACAATTTTCCAACTTCAACTTTCTAAATGTCAAATATTTTTCAATCTTCTGTTCCTTTCTAAATTCCTATTTTGATATTTCAAATTTCCAAAATTATTAATACAATTTAACAAACTCATTTATATTTAACTTTGTATCTGTTTTAATTATTGGCTTCAAAATATTTATTTCAAATTATAATCTTACTAATTTGAAGTTTGTCAATTTTCAAATCTTCTGTCATTAGGTTATTTTGTTCTCTACTGTCGAGAAGTATAAAACCAATTAATCTGTTCGAATATAAATTTTACTCCAAAAACTAGTGACGTTTACTTAAATTTACCTACTTGATTTTACAAATTTCCTGACCTAACATTCTTTTATATCGAATTTATTCCTTTATAAAATATATTCTTATAATGAATTAATCATGGCTTAAATTATAAATTATATTTTCTCCTTAATTTTACCAGATACAATGTGTTTTAATTAATTTATAATTGAAACATTTTTTAAAACTCTCAAATGTAAAATTTTAAAATACCTTAACAGGCAGATTTTATAATTATAGCAAATTGCTTAATAACTAACTTTTAACAAATGATAAATAGTTTTTTATCATAGTAGCTTTTAAATTTGATTTTATTCAATTCATCTGTCATTGGTGATATATCTTCATCAATACATATCGATATTTACTAGCTTCATGGCTATTTAAAGTTATACTATGCATCGCTATTGGGTATTTCTATTTCACCATATCATCTTAGAAAAATTATATTGCACTCGTAAATGAAAATAATCTTTTAAAATATTTAAACGTCACTTTCAAAATATCAATTTTGAAATATAAGACTTCTAATGAATATTAAAATAAAATCTAAATGTACCATCTTATACGGTATTTCTCAATAGATATGCATTATTCAACATTAAAGTAAGCGTAAGTATGTGAATTCCATAACAATATATAATAAAACAAGCTAACCGTTATACTCTTCGCCGATTTATTGTACTCTTTATATAATTGTTGCACATTCTATAGGATACTCTATACGCAGTTTCTTTGTACATAATATCAGTTTTAGACATTTTTAGTTTAATTACAAGACATCAAAAAAATCAAAAAAATGGATATATATATATATATATATATATATATATATATATATATTAATTATGACTTTTTAATTTATTGATCAATTTTGTTCAATAGGGTTCGTCCTCTAGCTAACGCTGACTTACTGTCAAGAAACGTGACGGATGAACAGACAGATGGACAAACAGACAGACGGACAGACAGACGGACAGATAGGCGGACAGACACAAATGTGCCGATCGAATGCAATATACACTTGTATTTGCGAAGAGTATAATAACACATATTACTAAGCCAGATTATTACTAACAGAGATACGGTTTAAACATTTTGTAAATGAGCAACCATGGATATCTATTTTTGTTAGTAAATTACACAGCCACAGAAAAGAGAAAAAAGGGCATATACATTTGAGCAGACCATAATACCAGTCGTCACAATTGCTCTATCACGGTACGATTATTCCCTAATCCCCCCCTCCTAATTGAGATTTTCACTGATTGTTGGCCATTTTGTGAGGTTAGGAAATAGGTTTGTAATCTCATGAAACGTCGAGATTTTAAATTTGAGCGAAAAAACATTTCTGTCTGTCTGTCGGTCTAGCTGTCTGTAACTTTTTTTTTGTCCGCACGCTTTCTCCGGAACGGTTTAAGATATTGACTTGAAATTATGTAGACGTATATATTAAAACGAGATCTGGAACTGGATTGTTTTTTAAATATATTCGGTGAAGGGTTGGGAAGTAAATAGGGTTAAATATGGGGAAATATGTAAAGCAAGCTGGTAAGAGTACAGAAACTTGAAATTTGATTTATGTACTACAAGCCAAGGCCTCAGATTTTTTTATAATATTTTTCAACCCCCCCACTACCTCTAGTCCATTATTAAAGGGGTTGATAAAATAAAATTGGAATACCTACTCGTTTGAAATTTGGTGTATCGGCATCTCTAACTGGACTATATTTTGAGATGATTCCGTTAAGGGATATACATAATAAGGGTTGGGGGCTAAATAGGGGTTAATAGGGGAAAATAAGTAAAGCAAGCTGGTACGAATACAGAAACTTCAAATTCGGTGTGTATACTAGAAGCCAAAGCCCCAAATTTTTCCATAATATTTTTCAACCCCCCCACCACCCCTACTCCATTATTAAAGGGGTTGATAAAATGAAATTGAGATATTCATTTGAAATTTGGTACAAGTATGTACTATAACGACATTTGGAACTAGATTATATTTTGAGATGATTCCGTTGAAGGGTTGGGGGTTAAATAGGGGTAAATAGAGGAATATAAGTAAAGCAAGTTGGTAAGAGTACAGAATCTAGAAATTCGGTGTATGTACTAGAAGCTAAAGACTCAGATTGTTTTATAATATTTTTCTAGCCCCCACCACACCTACTCCATTATCATGAGACGTGCTAGATTGTGAATAGGGGAAAATAAGTAGGGTAAACTAAAAACTTAATTCATATGATAGAAACCAACGCCTCAAACTTTTCTGCTCCAAATATTATTAAAATTCTATGACCAATAATTTCCACATACTAGAGTGCAAATCTAGTCAAGATGTTTCCTTTAAAGTGTCTTGGATGAAAAATCTGGATGTGCAAGTAGTGATTCCTTAGACATCGGTTTTTTAAAAGGAAATGAAAATTCGAATTGACTGACTAAAAATAAACTACTTTGGTTCGAAAAATTTTTGCTGAAAATATCTTTTTTATTTGTTATCTGGCGAGGAAAAATAAATATTTATAAATTTTGCGGTTTTTCACGAATGCAATACTTCACTATATTTCAGGATAGTATTTCCCGCTTTGTTTCATATAAACTTTTTCAATCCTTTTCAATCTAGAACTCCAGAGGTTCTAAAAAAAGATAATATCTCGTTATAAAACTATTTGTTAAAAAAAATATCTTATGTGTTCTTTCGTATCCCTTCAAATAACGAAAATATCTGACCTAGACACATTTCGCATTTTTGAAATTTTTCGTGATAGCACATAAAATGGGGCATGGAATTCAAATATCTTTAAACCATTACGTAGCTCGTAATAATTGACATTCTTTTATAAATTACATGAACAACTCGTATAAAAAATGTTCCCGACGGTTTGTCGCCAAGTAAGTATTTTTTCTGTAACTTCGAGTCTATCAATGTCAGACTGATAGAATGGTTTCCAGATAACACAACAATATTCTAAAATAAATCTAGCAAGTGAATTAAATATACTTAATAATACAGTTAATATCACTGAAATCCCCGCACTGCTTTTTAATAAAACCAGATAAGGGAATACTTACTCCCTGTAAAACGTTCTCCATATGATATCTTAATCCTGAGTCTAAAGTAATGTCCAGATCACAAAGTAAATTTACACTCAGAAGTTTTTTTGTATTTAAAGAATAGTCAAAGAAAATATAACTCTTCTTCTTAAAGAATGTTTTTATTTATCAATTATTTATATTAACTTCTGGACACTTTTACTTCCACACCTACGTAGTGGATTGGAAGTAAACAAAATTTCATTTTTTTTTACCTAAAATAGGTTTAGAATGTCATGAAACGTCGAGATTTTAAATTTCAGCGAAAACAAATTTTCTCTGTCTGTCTGTCGGTCTGTAACTTTTTTTATCCGCACGTTTTCTCCGGAACGGTTTAAGATATTGACTTGAAATTTTATACACCTATATATTGTAGCGAGATCTGGAACTGGATTGCTTCTTGAACATGTCCGGTGAAGGGTTGGGGGTAAATGGGGGTAAATAAGTGAAAATAACTGAAGCAAGCTGGTAAGAGTAGAGAAACTTGAAATTCAGTGTATGTACTAGAAGCCAAGACCTCAGATTTTTTTATAAAATCTTTCAACTCCCCACCACTCCTACTCCATTATTGAAGGGGGTTGGTAAAATAAAATTGAGATATTCACTTGAAATTTGATACACATATGTATTATAGCGACATCTGGAACTAGATTATATTTTGAGATGGTTCCGTTGAAGGGTTGTGGGTTAGTTAGGGGTAAAAGGAGGAATATAAGCAAAGTAAGCCGGTATGAGTACAAAAACTTGAAATTCGGTGTATGTATTAGAAGCCAAGGCCTCAGAATTTTTTATAATATTTTTCAACCCCCCACCGCCACTATTTCATTATTAAAGGGGTTGCTGTCCTAGAAGCCAAGGCTTCAAATTTTTTAATAATATTTTTCAACCCCCCACCACCCTTACTCCATTATTAAAGGGGTTGATAAAATAAAATTGAGATATTCTCTTAAAATTTAGTAGACGTAAGTATTATAACGACATCTGGAACTAGATTATATTTTAAGATGATTCCTTTCAAGGGTTGGGTGTTAAATAGAAGAAAATAGGGGAAAATAAGTAAATCAAGCTGCTAAGAGTACAGACATTTTGGATTTCGTGTATATACTAGAAACCAAGGCCTCAGATTTCTTTCTAATATTTTTCAAACCCCACCACCTCCTCTCCATTATTAATGGAACTGATAACATAAAATTGAAATACTCACTTGAAAGTTAGTACACGTATGTATTGTAGTGACATCTGATTAAGACGATTCCATCGAAGGGGTGGGAGGTGGTAGGTTGTGAATAGGGGAAATAAGTAGGGTAAACTAGAAACTTCATATTTAACGTATATGGTAGAAACCAACGCCTCAAACTTTATGACATCTGCCCCAAATATTTGTTTCCAAAGTGTTTCTGAGAAAGTGCTAATTATAAGATATATTCATTAGAAGTGCACCGCTCGACATCAGATTTCGACGGAAAGAGCAGACTGTAGCAATCACAGTAAGTATGATTTTGTCTGTTTTCGCCTTGGGGAGTCTGAAGGATAACTTGAATCCCCCTTGTGAGCAGGGGTGATAGATATCGTAGCGACGACACGGCTTCGGCCTAATTAATATAAAATCTTTGTCGTGTCCATCAAACGCGCGTCCTAGGTTCTTCTACAATTACACGTTCTCTAAATTAACAGACGTAGTTTTGACTTTGGCAGGATGTTTTCGTAATGCTGCTGCAGCTGTAAAACGTTTTGAAAATAAATTCCTTAACAAAAATATTCCTAATGGCAAAACTTCTTTAAGTGCAGAACGCCGGCTTAGAGAAACAGGAAGTCATGAAGTGAAAAACAGAGACGTTGACCCTCCAAGAAACGCAGGAACTATGACATTGAAGAAGAAATATTAGATATTGTAATGGAAGATCCTACGATAAGTATTAGAATATTAGGCTTAAGGATGGATATATCTCAACAAAGCGCTTCAAGAGTACATGAACAACACTGGCACCCATTCTATTACCGAAAAACTCAAAAATTACTACCTGAGGATATGCTAATAAGAGCTGATTTTTGTGAATTGTTGCTTGAACGAACGCAACATGCTCCGTTTTTTTGAAATAAAATGCTTTTTACTGACGAGGCTATATTCACACGACACGGTATATTTAATTCTAGAAATATGCATTTCTGGGCTGAGGAAAATCCTAATACAACAATACAAACCCTTCTTCAACATACTTTCAAAATAAAGGTATCGGCAGCAACTCTAGGAAATAAGTTTGTTAGATACCATATATTTTCTGGAAATTTAAATCGCGATATGCATAATTATTTTTTGGAATACACCTTTCAAAAAAATTAGGTAACGTTTCATTGCGAAGGAGGAGAAATATGTTTTTTATGCATGACGGCGCAACACCGCATGATACCAGAACATGTAGAGCATGGTTGCACAACCACTACCCTAATAGACGGATTTGCCGGGGTACAGATGCAGCGATAAAGTCGCCTGCTCGGTCCCCTGACCTAACTCCCCTTGATTTAACCATGTGAAGTTATCTATCACGAGTTTATAATACTCAAATTGTCACGATTAAACAGTTGAGAGAAAAAATCTATGAAGGGTTTACAATGCTACAGAATGATGAAGGAATTTTACAGTGTGTCCAACGTTCCTTAAAAAAGACTTAGATTGTGCATCGGGGAAAATGGAGGATATCCCGAATGATTTTTGTAATTGACAATTAGCTATTTTCTATGTTTAATAATATTTCAAAGCATTCTTTATGTGTAAAACAATTTATTAATAAAATGTTGTAAATGCACGTTGTTTTTTAAATATAAATTACTTTTTTATTTCTAATAATCTGAAAATTAGTTTTTTACAATAATCGTTGGTAATTTGAAAAGGGACCTCGTGTTGGATTAGCTTAGTGTATAGACGTGCTGTAAGACGCTCTCTAAAGATAACGCTAAAAAAGCTGCAAACACCACGTTAAACTCGATAAAATTTAAGGCACCAATAATCAAGAAATTCTGCGAGAAGTGAAACTCCATAATAAAAAACAAAGCTCGTATCGAATTAATAATTACGCGTACAATTTTTTAAATTGTATAAAATAAAGCAAGCGTAATTGCCTATACCTATGTTAAGACGACCGACCCTTTAAGTTCTATTTATTGGTTTATGAATCCTTGTCACAAGACAGTTTATTACATAACAGAGAAACATTTTAAAGTAAAAATGAAAAGGTATTGAATACAGGTAATGAAAAAGAAAATTCCCGGAATTGGAAAGCAGCAGTTGAAACTAATTACTGTAGAAACATATACAGGGTGTGCAAAATATTCTCACGGACTTCTTTCTCATAACCAACTCGCCAAAAAAAGAGATAGGACACTTCCACCGTAAATGGATATTTACCTATGGAACGGTTAAAGAGAACAAAAAACAATAGAAAAAAGAGCTCCCTGCGGCGAGCGAATACATGTATGTGTTAGCAGACAAACGAAGTGAAGTGAGTGAAAGCAAGCGGGCAGATGGAGGTGCACACGACTAGATTCAGAAACAGAAGACTCGGATGAAGAATAAATAAGGAGATAATGATGGATAGAAACTTAAAAGAAGCGTGGCAACTAAAAAGAAGCATCTTGCAATCGCCTACACTTCTCATCCGATGATGACACATGGAAACTAAAAAAAGCCATGGTAACTTCAAAAAAGCATCTCACAAACACCTGCATGTCCAACCCAACGTATGCGGTCCAGCGGTATATAAAACATCCGAGATTTGGTTCCTGCACGCGGTTTGGCAGTTCGTTGGGCGTGTTCGATGGACGACCAGGCTGCGCATTGGAACGAACCTCCATGGATGCCCAGAATTGGCAGCAATCCTCACCTTACGCTGGCAAATCAATCAATCAATCAATAATTTTTGGCAATTTGAAAAATATTAAAATGTTATGAGGAAAATACTGAATATCACCCTCTAAAACTACATTTTAAACAGAAGAGAGGATTTGATTGCTGCCATGTAAACTAGTGTCCATCTGGCCTATGACTAAGTTTAAAATATGAATTTGATATTATAAGGGTGTTTGCAGAAAAACTGAAATTTGTTATTCCCCTTTTAAGGGATATATTTCCTTTATTTACAATATAAGTTTATATAGAAGACTACCATTATTTTTTGATATGCTATTGTTTCAGAAATGTCGGGCAATAATTTTGGACCACCTTGTATATTAAATTTATTTCGTATAATGTAATAGAGACGTAATAAAACTATAACAGATAATTACTAATTATAAGTGCTTTTAAACTAGTTTGTAATACATAATGGACTCTAATTCCAATTCTAACATTTGGGTCTAGAGCATTTGGTTATGACAGTTAAATCTATGCCACTCCAGTAAATCTTCTTGTACATCACAGGTGCGTATGAAGGGTCTAGTACAAGAGGTCCCCAAGTACGCTTTTTCTTTTCCAATTTTGGCAACATGGAAAACGCCATGTGCCTAGTCAAGTAAAACTAGGGTAAAACAAAGCCTCATTTAATACATGGGTAAGTTCCGGTGTTTGATGAACGAATTATATAGATGGATCCTACGAACTTCGTATATCACGTAAAGTACGTTTTATAGCTAAATATTATATACTTACATCTAATGTATATTAGATCAGGCCTCAGGGAATTTAAGCTAGGATTAAATATTCCTTGTGAGAACTTTTAATTTTTTGGTAGGTTTTTAGCAGTAGAAGAATTAGTAGAAGAATATATAGGCTTAGACGGCAGGGAGGGAAAATATCTAAAAAATAAATTTTTGGCCCATAGGTGAGATTATCGTTGGAATTGTTTCGTTCTAGGGTGTAATTAAACATACTAAGTTTGCTTACAAATAAATGAACCGCTTGATTTTATAATTAACAATTAGAGAGTAAAGTGGGGCCTTTTTCTATAATAATATTTCTTTAAATATCTCCGTTCCTGCCAACTTTTAGTATAACATATACATTATGAAAATTATTCTTTATGAAATTCTCTAAAAAATGAGTACCGATAGAGGTCGCTAGGTGCAATTGTTAAGTTGCAAATGGCTTCCAAAGCTTTCAAGACATGTTATTGAGAGAGAAATTTATTCATGTGAGACAAAGAATTGTGTACACTCGTCAATATTTGTCCTGTAGGACACAGTACATAGATTTACTTTGATTTATATAAAATAACTAAGAAAGAACTAAGAAAAAATTCACAGATTTCGCAATCCTTGCAATCATCGGGACATTGGAAATGATAACACCATACATAAAACATAAACTTTTTCAACTTTTTCCGGACTCGGCTTCGCCTTGTCCGGAAATAGCACGATCCACTACACCGCTGTATTTCCACCTTAAATGAAAACTGGTAACTTGACACCCTGTGATATATGCAACCCATATTACATTTGCGTATATCGGCCGTTGCATATAATAGTCTCAGTCGACCGCGACACCGCTGTCTTTTGACCTACAACAAAAACTGTTAACTCTACCCCATTTACGAAAACATGAACATTTCCAATGTTAAAACAAATGGCAAAGTTATTTCATTAATATGTTTACGCTAAAATTTAAAACCTTAAAAAACAAGAAAAAATACTTAAACATTATAGTACACACTTATTACATCCTAAGTTAAAAACTTTTTTTATCTAAAATGATTATAAAATTCATGAATTTCGTAGAACACATGTTCCCTCAGAAAACATTTGACTTGTTTTTTAAATTGATATTCACCTACATCCTTCCATTCATGGGGTAGTAAGTTCTAAAACATTATAGAGAGATATCTAAAGGAGGAAATGTTCTTTGATACTCTAAAATATGGAGCAATTAGAGGTCTGTGTCTCCTGTCATATTTGTTTACAATTTGGTAGTGAGTAATATTTTTTTTTAGCATAGCATACACATTCGTAAATATACTGATTCGTACATGTCAAAACTCTTAAGCTTTTAAATAAAGGTCTGCATGAGTCTCTGCTATTTGAATTAGTATTGTGATTGCCCGCTTTCGTAGACGTAGTATCCCTATTGCATGCGCAGAGCCACCCCAGAGGAAGATACCATAACACATAACACTGTGAAAAAGAGCATGATAGGCCATCAGAATGACATTTTTGTCTATCGAATCTGTCAGATTTCTTAGAAGATACACGCTGCTGGACAAATTTTTTGGTATGGAAATTATGTGTGGTTCCCACGACAACTTGCCGTCTAATTTAACACCAAAGCATTTCACTGTGTCATTCATCGTCAACATGCGCGGGTTAAGACTAAAGATAATGGTTTTTGTTTTGTCCTTATTTAAACGTAACTCAATATTGTTGCAGTAGTCTTGGGCATTTGACTGTACCTGCAGATCCTTGTCTATCAAGGTGTCCAATTCACTATCCGCTGTTAATAAGGTAATATCATCTGCATATACTATAAATTTTGATGTGATATAATTTGCTATATCATTTTTATAAATTAAGAACATGGAAGGGCCTAGTATTGATCCCTGTGGGACTCCATAGTTTAATGATTTAGGAGTTGATGTTTCTCATTTTATGTGAACACAGTGCTACCTGTTAGTGATATAGCTTTTGATAAATGATAATTCTGAACCCCTGATCCAATACATTTCTAGTTTGATTAATTAAAGATCATGAGAAACACAATCAAATGCCTTTGATCCATTAGGGATGCAGCAGTCATATTTCTTTTTTCGAATTCATCCATTATGAAATTAACCATGTCTGTTAGTGCCGTGATAGTTGACTTACCTTTACTGTACCCATGCTGACTTGGGTTCAGTAATTTTTATTTTCTGAATAATCAATTAATCTGATTTTATAAGCTAATTCTAGTAGTTTAGACAGTATAGGAATTAAAGATATAGGCCTATAATTATTGACTAGATCTTTGTTACCTTCTTTAAACAACGGAATTACTTTGACAAGTTTAAAACTTTCTGGAAATATACCTTGCTTTAGGCACATATTAATCAGATATATTATTCGGCTTAATAGTAGTTCTTCAGCCAGTTTGATTGCTTCACTGTTTAATCCGTACATTTTCACTATTTTTTCGATGGTGTCTATATTGTCTCGATAATCTACAATTAACTAGTAACTATTTATAGTGACGGCAGTGTGTAAATAATATTATAAACAGAAAACATATGAATGACAGCGGCTGATGAGAAGGAAAACATGTGCGAGGTTTTTATGCACTTATGACTGGTTCACAGTTTATAACTTAAATAAATACACATCTAGTACTACACAGTTAATAATGATACAATAGACAACATTGAATAAAGGCGCAATGCATTTTAGATTAACACACTCTCAAAAAAATTGTAAAGTCTCCTCTACATACAATCTTCACAAATTTCCAATCAATATTTCCTCCTCCAAGCAGCAATTGTATTCGTTTATGAATTAAAGAAGACGGCACTAATAAACCGATAAGAAGGGTCCACAATAGCTTATTAGAAACCTCAAAGTTATTAACTACGAAAACTGTCCGGAAGTAGTAGTATTTACCAAGTCAAAAACTGCTTCTGTATAGATTTTCATAAATGAACAGTTCTCACGATTTAATCTTCAGTTCTCTAACAAACTACAAAAAAAGGTGCTGTTTCCCTATAAATTTAATAGGCTTGTCACAACTTATTTCGGAGCATATTTCGGAAATGGAAAAATTAAACGATGACATTAGGCAACAATAAGAATTTGGAGGTCGTTAATATATTTATCTAATCCCGTTATGAAATGTCAAATTTGAAATGCATTTTCGACGTTACGAAAGGGCACATTTTTCATATCTGTCAGTTTCATTACATAACTAGTGATGTAATTAATTTTTACGTAACTGATTATTAAACAATCATTTAAAAAAAAAACCTAAGACTAAGACACAAAAAACACTTTATCAATAAAATACAAATTAATCTTTAATTAACAATTGTGTCATTTTTTTGTAAAATTCTTTTATAATTGGGAAACTCATTTAGAAAATTCAAAAAACTTATTGAAAAATGATATCCCGTTGGAATTTTTGAAAAATCGCAATTTTGGCCGATTTTATAAGGTTCTCTATGCGTGAACCTTTTTATATACTGTTAAATACAATCAAGGACTGAAATATTGTTTTACTCAAAGTACTTGTATTAAAGTTCTACCTCTATTAATTTGATCACTGTACGACGTACGCCGTCACGAATTCTTTGAAAAATGTAATTATCTCGGTTCCTGCGCATGCTAGGACAAACTTTTTTTCAACTTTGTAAAAAAATATCAGCTTTTTAGATATGCAAGAGCGGATTCTCTAAAGTTAAAATACAACAAAATATTTGTTTATTTATGTTGCGTATCAAATGGTTCACGCGTAGAAAATTTCATTAAATCGGCCAAAATTGCGATTTTTCAAACATTCCAACGGGATATCATTTTTCAATAGCTTTTTGAATTTTCTAAATCAGTCTCCCAATTATAAATAGATTTTACAAAAAAACGGCACAATTGTTAAATAAGGATTTGATAAAAAAATTGATCGTTAATTATTCAAAAAGTAATAATCCGATCTTGCTGAAATTTTTTATACATTATCGGGATAACATAGATACCACCTTCAAGCCCTCTATGTGCAGTTGTTTTCGAGTAAAGATATAGTGAAAATAACGTGTTTTGAAAACTTTGGAAGAAGACATTTGCAAGTTAACAATTGCACCTAGCGACTTATATCAGTACTCATTTTTTAGAGAATATCATAACGAACAATTTTCCTAATGCATACCTTATACTAAAAGTTAGCAGGAACGGAGATATTTAAATAAATATATAAAAGGGGCCTATTTTATTCACTAGTTGTTAATTATAAAATCAAGTGGTTCACTAATTTTTAAGAAATCTTAGGGTTTCCTTAATTTATTAAATAGTAAAATCCAGTTCACATTAGAGAAAGAAAAAAATGGTCAATTAAACTTTTTAGACATGAATATTAAAAAACATCGCAATCAATTAAAATTTAGTATTTATCGAAAACCCACTACAACAGACACAGTCATACATTATAATTCACAACAATCTTGAAAAATTAAACTCTCTCCCTTTCATAGCCTAATACATAGACTCACAAATTTCCCCTTAGGCGAAGATGAGTTTAATAAAGAATTAAACATAATCAAACAGATTGCAATAAATAATGGATATAAGGAGTCACTAATAGAGAACATGGTTAAAAACAAACAGCGAAAATTACTTCAAAAGGAATTTTTTACTATAACCAACAAAACAACAAAGTACAATTTTATTAATTATATTCCTAGGTTTAGTGATAAAATAAGTCGAAAATTAAGTAAGTTAGGCATCTCCACAATAAGTGTAAACAAAACAAATTTAGGAAGTATTTTAGTTAACAATAAAGAAAAAATAAGTAAAGTCAACAAATCAGGGATTTATGAAATTAAATGTAAGGACTGTAACGCGGTATATATTGGCCAGAGTGGTCGAAGTATAGCTAATAGGGTAAAAGAACATAAACAATCTATTTTAAACAACACCAAAACACAGGAATGTCAACACATTGCATTAAAAATAATCATTTTATCGACACAAAGAATATTGATTTAATCCATTCAGAAAGAAAAGGAAAACGCTCAAACCTCCTTGAACAATTAGAAATAAAAAAATCCCTTAAAAGCAACACTTGTACCACCAATGACCAACTAAATTTCATAAACACTCCTATAATAGACAAGGTTTCAAGAATAGCCCATTGAATTATATTCCGAGTAGGTAGATCCTTAGTTTTATTACTTAAAATCCCCATAATTTCACATGTTTGGGTATTATTGCATTTATTTTTAGAACAACCGCCCTCATAGCTTTAGTATTCATCTGTAATACTCTTGAGAAAGGCCTAACAAGCCGAAACATATGTAGAGTGAATAAAAATACAGTTTTTATTTGAAACATCAAAAAGCATTCTTTTTCCCTTTTATAAAAATAATTAAACTTATGGTGTTCAGCTACACCCTAAAACAAAGCGATTCGTACAATAATCTCGCCTATGGGTCAAAAATCCAATCAAAATCCCTCGCCATATTACCTAAAAGAACCGTTGTAGAAGTCTTGAAAAATCTATTAAAAATAGAAAATAGTTTGTTATTAATATCAATCGTAAAGTGGTTGAATGAATTTTTCAAGCTTCCTTCACAACGTTGGAATAATATTAACTGACTTAAGATCAGTGTAATGTTGAGGATTTTTTTCCTTGGGCAATACTTTAATTAATTATAATTTTCAATATACCGTAAAATATCTTAATGGGCCGAGATTTTTAGTGGGACATGTATACAGTTTCTTAAAATTGAACTCTCGACAAATTGCTCTCCATACTACACACGAATGCTCTTATATTACAGCCACTCATTCATTTTATTAATTTAATATTTTCAAAACACATTCTTTTCCATTTTCGCTCTATTTATCTTCGGTGCAATTGCACATAGCACGAATTATTATAATTTATCAACTTCCGCGTTTACAACGTGTATTTTGAAACATTCATAGATGCAATAAGTACATACCATCTGTTGTTTATTCCCAAGTTCACTATTTCACCCACATAATTGCATTAATATCACGCACTCAAGGAAATGATAATTCAAGGCTGAAAAAGTACGTGTGTACTTACGGATGTTATCATCCATTATAATTGCGGAATAATAACAATGATAAGGCTTATTCTTAAAGTTGCACGTAGTTACGGAGCTAGCTTCTGTTTGAGTACATTTGTGCTGTGAGTTTGACTTCGTATAGGGGGTCAAGTCTATAGAAACTATTGGACACATGACTTCAGCGTTGATAGCTTTGCGGTGTTGGTTTAAATCAACATGGTGGAACACATCTTTTTATGATCGTTTGCCTCCCAGTCATTTTAAAATAATTTTTCTCGACAGATTTGAAATAGTCCTGTCTTAGTCCTGAGAAGTTATAAAAATTAATAAATTATGTTATTTATTAGCTCACAAGTAATAATAATAATAATAATAATAATAATAATACATTTATTTACCAGTACAAAATACACAGTAAAGAGGTACAAATTCGGCACATACAGCCGTTCTTCCATTTGCCCCGCACACGTACACACACACACACACACACACACACACACACACCCACACACACACATACAAAATAAATACTATATTACCTAAAAAATTACAAAGTATTTGAAGTTCCTATACAAATTTGTAAGAAAATAAAGAAAAATATATACGTAGGTGTACCTCTGTTGAAGTTCTGGTGGTGTCTCCCGCAGTATATACCCATCGAAGCATACAGGTGAGGCAGTCAATAGCGAGGTTGTTCATTTTGTTTAAGTAACAGCATATTTTTTATAGTATTTGTGAACTTATTATAAGAAAAATGTTTGACGTCATTATCAAGTGCATTCCATAAATGAGGTGCAATAAAACTAAATGATTTTTGAAAAATTGCGGTTTTATGTTGTTTTACCAAAAAATTCTCTATATATCTAGTATTGTGGTGATGAACTTGGGTAACCAATTTTGTACGTAAATAGTTTGGTTCACCTGTACTTAATATTCTCCAGATGAAAGTATACATATGCAACAATCTACGATATTCCATATTTAATATTTTAAATTCACGTAAATAAGGTGATATATGGTTTCTGTATGGAATACTATAAATAAAGCGCATACAAGAGTTCTGTACTTTTTGAACAGTATTTCTCATTAGAGAAGACATAGTGTTTCCATATACGACATCGCCGTAGTCAAATAGAGTTAAAATTAACGTATTGCAAAATTTAAGTTTAGTATCTAAAGTTAAAATGTTTTTTAAATTATACAATTTCTTTAGTCGAAAATTTGAGAGCTTCACTTTATTAACAACATGTTTTTCGAATTTTAAAGCCGAATCTATATATATTCCCAATTTTTTTGCATTATCAACAATAGGGATGCTTTGATTATTTATCACAAAATTAAAGTCAATTGCAGTGAAATATTTTCTCGTTGAAGGAGTACCTATTAATATTGATTGAGATTTTGAGCCATTTAATTTCAGATTATGATTGCATGCATATGTATAAATGTTCTTTAAATCCAGATTTATTAGGATTTCGGCTGTTTGAAATTCTGATACATTAAAAGAATAATAAATTTGTGAATCATCTGCGTATTGATGTAAAGAGCAATATTTTAAACTATTGGACATATCGGTGACATATATAGAAAATAGTAATGGTCCTAAAATTGACCCCTGAGGGACACCACTGTTTAGGGTTTTAGACTGTGAATAATTTTTATTAATATTAACACATTGTTTCCTTTCGCTGAGGTAACTGGACATAAGCTCTATTGCATTACTTGAAAAACCAAAATAATGCAATTTTGCTAGTAACATATTATGGTCTAGGGTATCAAAAGCTTTTGAAAAGTCTAGCAGTATTAGACATGTGCATTTTCCATCATCCAATCCTGTAATAAAGTTATCTAATAAATATGTTAAAGCGGTGGACGTGCTATGATTTTTTCTGAAACCCGATTGAAATTTTGAAAACAGATTATTTTTATTTAAGTATGTATTTATTTGGTTGTGCAGGTGCCTCTCTATCACTTTTGAAAGTGCACAGAGAAGACTAATTGGCCTTAGGTCCGTAACTTCAGCAGGGTTATTAACTTTTGCTATTGGTTTTACTATAGCGTGTTTCCACAACGTAGGAAATTTATTTTGTGACAATATGCAATTAATAATATGTGTAAGAGCAGGTAAACAATATGGAATAAATAATTTTATATCAATTATTGAAAGATCATCCATCCCCTTGGCATGTGTTTTTATTGAGTTGATTATTTTGAGGACATCATTTTCGTGTATTTGATTAAATGATAGAGTTTCTGTAATATTTAAATGCCTGTTATTTTTATAAAAGTTCAAAGTATCTTCACATACAGTGGATTGCGCATCTGCCATTGAAATGAAAAAATTATTTAATAAGTCTGGATTTTGTAAATTTGCTGGCAGATCATAATTCGATGATTTAGTTAAATTTAATTTTTTTGCTGTAGACCAGAATTTTTGGGAATCATCTTTTATAGAATTAAAGAATGCTACTTTCTCTCGACGTATGGCAGATTTTGTATAATCACGTAAATCTTTATAATAGTTATGGTTCGCTTCAGTCTTATTTTGTTCATATTTTTTCCGTGCTTTGTCTCTTAATTTCATAAGTATTCTTATGTTATCCGTTATCCAAGGAGTGAATGGCCTTTCTATAATTTTTCTCTTTACCACAGGAGCATGAACATCTAGCAAATCCACAAATATTTTGTTTAAAATATAAATTTTTTCATTGATGTCATTAGTTTGGTATATACCAAGCCAGTTAATATTATTGCAATCAAAATTAAATTGCTCAAAGTCTATATTTTTATAATTTCTATGCTCTACATACTTTTCCTGCTTTACAAACTTGGGCACATTTATTTTGGCAAAAACCAGTTTGTGATCAGTAATATCCTCTGCGAGAGATAAAACACCTGTCTCGATCATATTTAATGAGTTGTTTATAGCAATTATATCTATTAGGCTATTTGAGTTTGTGTATTGATTTTCCCTAGTTGGTACTTTTATTACTTGTTTACAGTCATATGCTTCGAGTAAATAGTTAAATTCATTTTTTTCTTTAGAGTTACCTAACAGGTTTATATTGATATCGCCTAATAAAATTAAATTATTATAAACAGGAAAAATGGTCGAAAGTAAATCATCTACGTCATTTAAAAAACTTGTCGTATCGCTTGATGGCGAACGATAAATAACACATACTGCTGTTTTTTGTTTATTTAACGTGATTTCAATGCACAGAATCTCGGCACTACTAAACCTCTCAAAGTTTACCAAAGAATAAATGATATTTTGTTTTAAATAGAAAGCAACACCACCCCCCCTTGACTCTCTGTCTTTTCTGATAAGGTTATACCCTGGTATTTTGTAAGTGGAACTATCACATTCATTAGTTAACCAAGTTTCAGTTATTGCAAGTAGACAAAAATCATAATTATAAATAAAATTAGCAAATTCATCAAACCCTGTATTAAGAGATCTTATATTGATATGGGCAACTGTAAAATGCGGGTTCTTACCAACTCTTGCATCAGTCCAACACTTTGGTGGTCTCTCTCTTCGCCTCTTACCATTAAGTTTTCCCTGGACAATCAACAGTTTTATACCATTGTCTTTCCAGTTTATGAGACCAAGAAATGAGTGGATTCGAGAAAATAGAATGCTGAACATTTTAAAATCTGCATTTCGAAAGCATCAATACGCCGTCTGTCTGCCTCCCTAATAGCCGATGTTTCAGCAGTGTAAAGAAAGATAGCGGAAATTATAGCGAAGTAGAGCGCAGCAAGTCTTCTCTTTGCTACACATCTACTCGCATCTTGAATATGCAATTATGGTGTTTATTTACGGTTTTTGCCATGGAAATGCTTGTACTGCGGTTGACAAAGATCTACAGCGATTTCCACACCGACTAGAAACATTTATGTCACGGTCTTCAACACATTGTGTTATAGTGGTCAACTTCCCAGTGCTCACATAACACCTAAACATAGTAGGTAGAGACCCGGCTGTATAGATATCCTATGAATAAGATACATGAAAAACTTTGTATGAGTAAGTTCTACCACAGACCTACAGAGAGCCACATCTCATATAAGCAAATTTTGCCCGCATCATAGAATTTTACAGTTTAAATTCACTTTTATGTAACATTTGATTATCTTATAAATACATCGAATTTATTTAACTTAAATTACAGCGTGTGTTCAATAACATTTTTTTTATTTCTGTATTAGAAATACAGTAAGAGAACTGCCAAACAAAACAAGTAGCGTGGATAAAATAAATATAACAAATTGTTGCGTACATCTGGCAACTTTAAGTAATTTTATTAAATTCTATTAAACAGAATGAATTTTTGAGAAATATGTACAGGTATTTACCATACTCTAGTAACTAAAACCTCAGACATTGAATTATCATGGGTAATCTGTTTAAATTTAGGAATGTACACATTTATTATATTTTCATGTTTCATCCATTTAACTCTTTTTGTATTCCAGTTTTTGTTAACAGCTCTCGTAGAACACAGAGGCTTCGATCGCATAGTAAATATATCTATTTCACAGCACAAATTTCTTAATTATTGGTTAAACCAGATATACTGCAGGAAGTATTATGGGTTGCATATAACAACGCGGACCCATTCTTAGTAATTTTTAGTTTATAGTATGGTAATATGTTAATTGAGACTTGAGAGGGGATATCTCTTTTATTAGCTAGCTGGTAGGAGAATGGCCATTTCTGTAGCCAATTCTGCAGCAGCATTTATTTTGACTTTTAAGTTTTCATTTGATAATCATTCAGTCGCGAGTTGTGACACTTCTGCTGTTATCAAACTTTTTCTTAGTGATCTATCTAATAAAAGGTAATTACATTTATTTATTTGATTCCTCTCATTAGTGTTTAACGGCCTTTAGCCATATTTTTCATTTCTGCTAACTAAACAACCATAATTCTGAAACATGTGCTGATAATATTTTTTTTTTCCCAAACGTAGAGTTTTGCTGCCAAATAGATGATTATATAACTGATTACATAGATAATTAACAAATAACTGATTAGATAGTTAATACAAATTATTTAAATCATTTACCGAAATAATTTGCATAATTAGTACAAATAGTCTACATAATTTACACATGGAAAATCATTTTCGTTTGATGGTTAAATGTCTGCTAGATTTCATAAGACGGATAGTCCAGTCAAACACAGTTTAGTAAAGTTCAGCAGTCGATTGAAATTCCGTTTAGTCAAGTCCAGTTTAGTCCAGTCAATCCCAACCAACAGCAAAACCCTAGCGTTATACAGGTTAACAAGCCGTCAAACCACGTCGAGGAGCAGTCTGTGTTCGGAGAGGCTGTTAGGAAAGGCTACCAGAACTCACCAGGAGCCCTCATCCACTATCTATCCATCATCAGGAGGATTGGTGAGATTCTGAGAATTTCATTGATATTTTTTTTGTTGTATAATATTTACTGTATAACTTTCATTGCACAATATATTTCTTTTCGTTTGATGATAAATTAATTAAGCTATAAATATTTTCTGTTGGAAATTGTGATAATATTACTTAATATTTCTATTTCATAATTGATAACATTATTTTATAATTTTTAAATTGATTAAAATCGCTAATTTGTTTTTACATTGATGATTTTTCTGAAGTAATTAATAAATAAGTATCTTTTATCGTAAAATTTAATTTTTCATTTTTTTTGTTTGTCTGTCCGCCATAAGATCAAACCTTTCCACGGCGGTTGGTTTCACCATCACAGGGGTAGCAGTAACTCTTAAATTTTCCGTGGATGGTGCTCATAATTTTTACATCATTTTAAGCTACCTCTGAGTGTTGGAACAAACTAGCTAGGCAAAATATCACAAAAATATTGGTTCACCCTCTGACTGATTTAAAAAAATATATATTAATTGAACCCACGAAATCCCAGCCACGCACCAGATCAGCTAGCCGTTCGCCGTCACTATTTGTGTGTTGGTTGAATTGCCTTTGGTTATCACCTTAACCGGTGATATCATTGTTAATTTTTCTAGGGCCAAGTAGTGATGTAACAAAATTTAAAACTCTCTTTTGAGGTAATTGGAAACCATCTGTTGAACATAATTAATTTATCATTAGAGTATGGAAAAGTTGGAAGAAGTCAATGGTTATACCAGTAGAAAAAGTGACAAATACAAATTTATGCAACAAACATAGACCAGTAAATATGCTACCATCTTACGAGAAGGTACTGGAATTAGTTGTGAAAGTACAAATAATGGCATATTTGGATAGTAAGAATATACTCTGAAAATATCAGGCAGGTTTTAGACAAAGAAACTCATGTGAAACGGCATTAAAAACTGTAATTGTGGACTGAAAAGATAAACTTAGTGAAAAAGATTATGTGGGAATAGTGCTTTTAGACTTCCAACGAGCGTTTGAGACTATAAATCGGAAATTGTTACTAATGAAAATGGAAAAAACCGGATTTAGGGGTGAAGTGTTACAGTGGGTAAACGACTACATGCCAGGTAGAACGCAAATAACAAGATAGAGGAAAAGTGTGTCAAGTGAAGTTGAGACAGTATCTGGTGTTCCACAAGGTTAAGTAATTGGTCCATTGTTATTTGTTTTCTATATTAATGACATGATTAATGTGACGTCAAAAAGGGAGGATGCGAGCAAATAAGAAGAGGCACCCCATTATTTTTATTAACTGGAAGGCTTATACTTTAATTAAAAAAAAATCATTCATGTATTCGATGAGTTAAGAGAACACAGAAAAAATTGCTTTAATAGAGGGTGTATCAGGGTTACGGGCTAATTAAACCTGGCACCCGATTACACATTGTATACTTCATAACCTACATTTTGACGTTCTATTCATGTATTCGATGACACAAAAAAATCGGTGACGACGAAATTCCATGACGCGGGCAAAATTTGCTTATATGAAGAGTTGCTCCCTGTATGAATGTGGTAGTATTTACTCACTCACACAAAGTTTTTTGTGTATCTTATTCATAGGAAATCTGTACATCACACCTGTAGACAAGATGTACATGAAGTGGAAAACATCCTTTGTGTAAGAGGGCCCTGGTAATAGCTTACGAAGAGTTGCCGTCCAACTTGAAGCTTTTCAGTCAAACAAGCCTTCCACACACACATGACCAGTGCTTATTATATCCATAACACTTACGGCGGGTACATCATCTGCAACCGAGAGATCATGGCAAGCAATTCTGCAGGTGGATAAATGATAATCGTTACTTTGTTCCTTGTATACTGTTTGCCAGTGAAGTTACATTTATTCGTGAGGCATCAATAATTCCCGTCTCATTTATGATTTTTGATCGACAAATTTTCAGCATCATTTACTTCCACATCTACATAGTGGAGTGGAAGTACAGTAATTGTAAAAAAAACATAATTTTATTAATTTTATTGATAAGCCTAGAATGCCTTAAAACGTCGAGATTTTTTTAGCGAAAGGAATTTTCTCTCTGTCGGTTTCTTAACCTGTCGTTCTGTACCTTTTTTTGTGCGCATATTCTCTCAGCAACAGTTTAAGATATTGACTTGAAATTCGGTACACTTATGTACTATGACGAGATTTTGAACTGTAAGTAAAGCAAGCTGGTAAGAGTACAGTAACTTGGAGTTTGGTGTTTATACTAGAAGCCAAGATCTCAGCTCTTCTATAATATTTTCAACCTCTCCTATACCACCCCCCCTTCAATATTAAAGAGTTTAATAAAATAAAATTGAAATATTCTCTTGAAACTTGGTACACGTATGTGTTGTAACGACATCTGGAACTAGATTATATTTTGATATTATTCCGCTAAAGGGTTGGAGGTTAAATAGGAGTAAGTAGGGGAAAAAAAGGAAAGCAAGCTGGTAAGAGTAACTTAAGATTTGGTGTATACACTAGAAGCCAACGTTCCATATTTTTTTGTAACATCTTTCAACCAACGCATCACCACCACTCCATTATTGAAATGCCTAATTAAATAAAATTGAGATATTCTCTTGAAACTTGATACGCGCATGTATTATGACGACATTTGGAGCTAGATTGTAATACGTACGTAGGAGTATATAAAGGAAAATAAGTAGAGCAAGCTGGTAAGAGTACAGAAACTTAGGGTTTGGTGTATATATAGAAGAAGCCAAGGCCTCATATTTCTTTATTATATTTTTCAACCCTCCCACCTCCTCCACTCCATTATTAAAGTGGTTGATAAAGTAAAATTGAGATATTCACTTGAAAGTTAGTACATGCTTGCATTGTAGTGACATCTGACTGAGATGATTTCGTTGAAAGAGTGAGGGGTGGGGAGGTTGTGAATAGGGGAAAATAAGTATAATTATTATAAGTATTATTATTACGATATACTTAATAATATTTTACACTAAGTAGGGCTCTCTGAGGAAGCAATACAATTATTTAATGCCTACTTAAAAAATCGGGAACAACGTGTCAAATTAAATAATAATATTTCAAATTACCTAACCCTAAGATCTGGTGTTCCCCAAGGGTCAATCCTCGGTCCATTGCTATTTACCATATATACAAGCAATTTTATTAATCACTTAAATTACTGCAAAGTACATTTATATGCAGATGACACTCAGCTCTACTACTCTTTCAGGCCCTCTGATGCTGATATCGCCTGTTCATTTGTTAATGAAGATCTTCAAAATTTTGTAAAAATTGCAAATGATCATTGTCTTGTCATTAATCCCATTAAATCCAATATTATAATTTTTGGTCCAAAGAACCAGCGAAGTAATATTAAAGAACGTACAAATATTAAAATTGGTAATGATTCTTTGGTAAAAGTAGACAAGGCAAAAAGTTTAGGAGTTATATTAGACTGTGATTTAAGATTTGAGGCCCATGTAAATAAAATGCTACAAAAAGGTTACTCCATATTAAAATTAATATATGGTAATCGCCATTACCTCCCACATAAAACCAAAGTTCTCCTCTGTGAAACTTTGGTTTTATCTATATTAAATTATGCATACTGTTTATATGGCCCTTGTATAAATACACTGTATGCAAGAAAAATTCAGAAATTGCAAAATTTTTGTCTTAGACTCATTTATGGAATTTACCGAAATCAGAGAATTTCTCATAAACTCAAGGAGATATAATGGCTTAACATGTACAACAGAAGATTGCATCACACAGCTTGTCTTTTTCATGGAATTATATTAAACAAAACTCCTATATATCTTTATCAAAAAATTAAATTTCGAACTGATGTGCACACATTAAATATTAGATTTAAGGGTCTTCTAACTCCACCTCAGCACCGCACTGAACTGTTTAAGGGATCATTTAGTTACCAAATTTGTAAAACATATAATGGTTTGAATAATCAGCTAAAAAGGAACAGCATTACTAGGTTCAAAAAGATATATAAATCATATTTGCTCGAACGTCAATGCACAGGATTATTGTAGCCCTTTGTATAGAAAATTAATAATAAAAATGAAAGAAAAAGAAAAAAATTTTTCTTTAAATCTCATTCTTGCAGCCTTGCCTTTTTTTGTATTCATGTTGAAATTATTATAGATTATTTTCGATTCTGTTCGAAGTGTGCAGATTTCGCCTCCCTTGCGTACCTCCAAGATACGGGAGGGACCGAGTCTGTACGCTTCAAACAGAATATATGGTTAAGTGTAAGAAAAGCGTTCATGATTTCTTATGAATTGTGACTGCTTAACTTCGCCATTTATTTTTCATTGTTTATTTTATAAAATCAATAATAGATTGTATTTTTTTTTAAGATGGAAAATAATAAAGACGTGTTATTATTATTATTATTATTATAAGTATAGTAAGCTAATAAGAGTCCAGATACTTCAGTTTTGGCGTATATGATAGAAACTAACGCCTAATATTTTTCTATATCTGCCCCAAATATTGTTAGAATTCTATGACCAATAATTTTCATTTACTAGAGTGCAAATATAGTCAAGTGACTTGGAGGGAAAATCTGGATCTGGAAGTAGTGATTCCTTAGGCAGTGGTTTTTTTTATTTAATGTGTAGTGTGTTATCGTTAATAATTAGTTTATTGGTGCATTCATGTTTAACTACTAAGAGACAAATATTTGCGAATAAGGTGCAAGCTTTATTGATAATGCATTAGTTATTCGTATTTTAGATACTGAAGATCAGATAGATGAATATCAAGCTGAACTCAGAAGATGTTTTCATCGTAAATGAGCCAAAAAATATCTGGAGGGCTATATTAGAAAATTTATTGTAGACTAAAATTTTACAATTTAACTTTTTTGATATATAGTTACCAATCAAATGATCGGTGATGAACTAACATGCTGTAATTAGAATCTCATTTAGGCTTTTCCTGTTATGATACATCAAAGTTCGCGTTTTTAACATGGGAAAGATAGGGAAGAGTGATTCTTCCCATGAATTTATCACGATAATTTATATGGGACACGTTCTCGTAATTTTTTGAATGGTTGTTACAGAAATGTATCCCCGATTCGAGAAACTTTTTGTGTCTGATTTGTAAATAATTCATGATACAAAGTCTGATAATGATGGAAATTTCACGCATATGTGAAAACTGGCAACAGCGCAATGGCAAGCCTCACTCGCTCCTCGAGCACATAAAATGTCGAAAGTACCCCAAGTTTATGGCTTCTTTTGCGACTCTATATCAACTGTTCGTCTTCCTTTATATGGAAAATCTTGAGAAGTAGGAGAGGGTGGGCTCTCTTTTAAAAATTTTCTAGTTTTCCACCAATTTTTCACTTGTTGAATCTTTCCTTTCTCAATTTTTCTTTGGTAGTTAATTTTTTTGTTTCAATTTTTTGACATTTTATTGAAAACTGTACACACTAATCTTTCAAATGTAAAACGGAGCACGTGAAAACGGCAGATGTTTTCATGTCAATATTTACATGAAAATAGGGACGTTCCGATACAATCGATATGATACCAGTATCGATACTTTTTATTTGATACCAAGTACTTTTGTACTGGATGCTTTTTTTCGATACGATACCGGTATCGATATTATTCATTTTATACCAGCAGCGATACTTATTGGCATCGATACTACTCTTCCGATGCGATACGTGTATCAATATTTTTTAGATAGTATCGGCACTATTATTTTATTCTTTTTACCGCGCATGGGCCGGAATGTTTGTCTGCCAGCGTAATTTTGAGGCATGTCATGAAGTACATATGTTATGCTGCTATTGTGAATAACCATTCGTTTACGAAAGAATGCTTCCTCCCCACTCTTAAAAATTTGTAGAATCTTCCCCCCCCCGCTTTCAAAGAAATTAAAAAGTGTCGATACTTATAAGTATTGATACTTTTCACTCGATACCAGCAGCGATACTTATTGGCATCGATAATTTTCTTTCGATATGATACCAGTATCGATAGTTTTAATTCTATACCAGTATCGATATAAGTATCGATTCTTTCTCTCGCCTCGTTACAATGATATAATTACCTTAAAAAATAAGAATCGGATTACAAGTTTTCAATTTGGTACTTTCCATCTGACTCACTCTGTATATGAAATAAAATTATCCGTCGTACGACGGATATTATAATACTGATATATGATACAAACAAGTTTAAAATTTTCCGGTTTTATAAATTTCTATTAATTTTCGGTAACCAAAAATACCGTTATCAGAAAAGTAATAAACAGTTTTCTTGTATTATGATACTTATGACAAATGAATATACAAATTTAGAATAGTTTTCGCAATATTCTAGTTGCTTCTGTTATAATACCTATCACATACAAATCATGAAATTATTTTTTCTAACACATATTTCTTTGCTTATACAAAGACTTCAGCAAACAAAATGTTTATATGCAATAAATAACGTGAACAAAAACGTGTTGAAAAAAGTTATCTTATTTATTAATTCGGGGAACGAATAATCAAAACATAAAAGCTTTAAACGTATCAGAAAATGCGTTTTAAACGTGAAATCCCCATTCCCTTCGTATACATTCCAAACATTCACCGATACAAAGAGAATGCTCGAAATAAAAATACCTCCCAAATATAAAACAATTTATCAGATTGAATAAAAATTATTTTATCGTGGTAAGTTGACATATGTGAATCTAGAAACATTCTTTGGATAAGTGAATACTCTACTATAACAAAACTGAAAATTGCTGTGACATATGGGTAATAGAGATATAATAATAAATAAATAATAAATAAATAATGACTTAATTTAAGGCGGTGCTCAGCCACAGGCTGCTTTAGCATAACCCAGACAGTTTTTTACAAATTTCTCAATATGCAATATTTTATACTTAATGATAACTAATTACAAATTTATATGTGTTGTTATTGTGTAAAGGTAGGAACGATAATTCATTTTTTTTTTCATTTAAGAGTAACGATGAAACTTTAGGTATATCGGTGGGTTTTTGACAAAGCGACGTAAGCGACAAACAGTGAATTTTACAAGAACCAACTTTTTTTATAATTATTGACATTATTCTCAGACTAAAATTATTAAAAATGTGTGTAACACTCTTTTTTATCAATAGTAATTGAATTTTAGTATAAAATTTGAAATAAGTAAATATTTACATTAATTATTGCAACTTAGGATAATTTGTCAGGCATAACTCTATTAAATTTTGTCGCTTAAGATACAAATAAGATGTTATTCTCTCACTATTTTGATGCGCAGTGGACAAGAAAATGGTAACTAAAATGGTAATAAGTATCGTAAGCGCCTGACAATTAATCGTAACCTACGGCGCTTACGATTCTTTGTCGGCATTACATCAGGAGTTTTGGGTATAATTTAAACACAGTTTGAAGATGTTGGCACTTACTATAATATATAAAACAATAAATTTTAGTGAAAACACTGCAATTGACATATGATGTTATGTCCAGATGCACAAGTTTAACACAAGTAATCGTATAGACCAAAAAACGCAATTTTGACAAAATTGTCGCTTACGATGTTTTGTCAAAACCCCGTCGATATTTAAATATTAATGTGCACTAAAACAATCTTTGATTTTTCTTTTGAAACTAGTATAATTTTGTATATCTTTCATAGAATGTGGTATATTGTTATAAATATTAGTTGAGCAATAAAGAAATGATCCCTTGAATGAAGTACTAGATTGAGGGGGGATGTGTAATATGTGTATATTTCTCATTTTACAACTGTGGACTTCTTCTCCAAAAATAATTTTAGACTTAAGGCATGGTGGGTTATTGGTGTGAATAATTTTATGTATAAGACATGAATACTGAATATCTCTACGCACATGCATTTTCATCCATCCATGATGATTATAGAATGGGGTAATATGCTCTCTATGCCTAACATTAGCAGCAAATCTCATAGAAGCATTTTGTACAACCTGTATTCTATGTACATCATAAGCTGTAAGACACGGCCCATAAACAGTGTCACAATAATCAAAGAGGGACAAAATTTATGAATCTGCAAGTTTTAGTTTGATATTAGTGCTAAGTACATACTTATATTTATATAGATATTTCAGCCGATCATAGGCTCTTTTGATAACATCATTAATGTGTAGTGAAAAAGATAAATTATTATCAATAGTTAGACCTAAGCTTTTACAACTATCTTAAAATTTTACCGAAGCATTATTTAGAATAATTTTATTTTTCACATCTATTTTATCACGTTGCCTGGTGTTTCCTATTAATATGGCATTCGTTTTCAATATATTTAAGGGTAATGCGTATTTAACGGACCACGTGTTCACAGCATCTAGATCTTTATTTATTTTAACTATTGCGGCCTGCTGATTTTCGGGATAAAAGGTCTCATATATTTGTGAGTCGTCGGCGTACATGTGCATATTTCACTTTAATTGGGTACATAAGTCAGAAGTATATATAACAAATAACAAGGGTCCTAATATTGACCCTTGCGGCACACCTCTTATTATATCTAATGCATCTGAATATACTCTGTGTCCTCCTATCGAAATTATAACTTGCTGCGGACGACCACTGAGATACGCCTTAAACCACTCTAAGCTTGTGATTGACACTCCATAATACTTTAATTTTACCAATAACAATTTATCAAGGGCATTGGAGTAGTCAAGCAAGATATCAATAGTTACCTTAGATTTATCAATAGCCTGTAATATACCATCGGTAATACCAAGCAGTGCTGTAGTTGTGCTGTAACCAGGCCTAAAACCGGATTGCTCCGTGGGCAGAATATATATATTTTTTTTAATTGAGCATATACCACTCTTCCTATCATTTTAGATAGATACGGAAGAATGCTTATGGGCCTTAGATCACTGAAAGATATAACTTTATCCTTTTTGGGTACCGGAGTATTGAAACTTGGACAGTAAGTTAGTGTTAGCTAGAGGAAGACACCCATTGTTTTTTAATAAAATCGATCAATAAATGAGAAAGTTAATTAAATCAGTTTTAAAAAATCCTTTTTTTGTAAGTTTTGTAATTAAACAAAAATTGTCTACAACCAGTATTATTTACAAGAAGAACTATGAAGGACATACCTAGCGAATGTGTAACATTTATATAAAAAATGCAGTAAATCGGAGAAAAGTACAATGGTTAGCTTGTTTAATTATCGTTTCTGTAAAGGGTTCAATTTTATTAAAATATTTCCTTAAACTTTACAATTGTTCTTTAACATATTTGTAGTTAAAGTGTTGCAATTACGTTAAAAAGTAAACGTTTCTTCATCATGTTTAATGAACATTACCACATGAATAACATTCGCGTCATATTTTTTCCCCTTAAACAATGAATGTCAGTTTTATGTGACCTTAAAGTTCGTAAGTGTGAATTATAGTAATATGTGAATGGACTATAGTGAACATATGGAATGGTTTTGATAAATAGTAGTAAAATGCATTGTCCGTAGCTCTCTGATTTATATTATAGGTGTTGGTTTATTGCTACCCGCAAAACAGAATGTAATTTTCGAATGAACGGGCCGCAGTTTATTACACAACAACTGATAAAGTTTAAATGGACGTTCTGTTCTGTTTTTAGAGATCGATAAGTTCTGTTCACAATGTTATTAGATCGATTTTAAGAATTATTCGATTAACAAAATTTATGAATACCTAGTACAACACTACCAATTAAATTTAAAGTTTTTCAAAATGCTGTGGACGTATACACAATGAAATCAAAGAGTCCCGCACAAAATTTATGGAAAATAGACCTCAGTCAACTTGCCTGAAAATATGAGAAACAGTACTTTTTGGAATTCTGATCAAAAGTGTCCATAGGCACTCCCTGGTTCATAAAACACATCAGCGCCGACATAAGGCGTAAAGATATAGCGTGGAACATTTATAAAAAGTCTAGCAACATTGTCCATTTTGAGAACTTTAGACTCCTAAGAAGTAAGTTGAGAAGCGATATCGACACATCTTACAAAAATTATTCACAAATTGCTGAAGACAATATATCCTCTAACCCGAATAGTTTCTAGACATATGTCAACAGTAAGAAAAATTCGAGGTCAATGTCGAATGTCTTCACTAACAACGACGATGTCTTAGCTTAGATAATCCTGAAGATCGCAATCGCAACCCCCGGCATAACTGAAATGGATGTCGTCAATGCTTTCAAAAAAATTAAACCAAAATTTACGGCAGGATTCGATGTCTTACCAGCTTTCTTCTTAAAAAATTGCTCAGGTATATGAGCTGCGCTGCTAGCACACATTTTTAATCTATCCTTATAAACTTGCACATATCCTGATGAATAGAAAACCTCCAAAATTTGTCCAATTCACAAAAAAAGACAGCAAATCATATATACAGTATTATTGTCCCATTACAATCATAAACAATTTTGGCAACGTTTTTGAAATCGTCTTGCATACCGCACTTTATGCTCAGGTTCACCAAGGATATGCAATAACCAACATGGCTTTGTCTCCCAACGATCAACAATAACAAACCTATTTTACTTAACAAATTATTTTGCTGAAGTTATGGACAAAGGCGGACAAGTCGATGTTAGCTATATGGACTTCTCCAAGGCTTTTGACAGACTGGATCATGGTGTTTTGCTAACAAAATTAGGAGTCCCACAAGGGTCGGTATTAGGCTAATTATTGTTTATCATTTTTATTAACGATGACATCGATCTCAGCTGTACATCCCTCTTATATGCTGACGACCTGGACATATACTACAAGATCAGCGACGAATCAGACTGCAGTAAATTGCAGACGGATTTAAACAATATTCACGAGTGGTGCAACAAATTCAGACTGTCTCTGAACATAAGTAAATGTAATGTAATGGGGCTAATCTGACACGTTGTGATAGTTTTAAAGATCTAGGCGTAAAACTTGACTCGCATCTTTTTTTTAGAGAACACCAAGTAACATAGCTACATCATCTTTCAAAATGTTAGTTTCTCTTATAGGAAATGCTCACGACTTTCAAAATACAAGTACAGGGTGGTCCATCTAACCGGAAAAGTTTTCATAGCGGCTTTACGGTTGTAGGAGGAAAAACATTTGAATGCTGATGTTTATGTTTAATTTCCAACTTGGTTCCTACTGTTATAGAGTAGTAGAAATACAAGGAATGCTTCAACACCAATGTTTCTCATTGCCTACTATTATCTCTTTTAATTTAGTTGTTAATGAAATTTTGCATACTGTTTTCTCGAATATCTCAGGAACTATCTGTAGCAAGTATATTAAATACAGTATCGTTGAAATCAGAAAAATAATCTAAATCTGATTTTTTTAAATTGGCACATTATAAATTCACAAATTTGAAATAGCAGCTTCAGTACCTACTTATAAAAACAGAAAATACTATCGGGTACGCCACTCATTTACATTTAATAATTACAACCAATTGCACATTATTGTCTTCTTTTTTGTGCAGTTGCAGTTGTCTTTTTTCAAAAGCATGTTTTTACTTTTTGCTTTTTTAAAACTGTTTATTTATTTTCACTTTGAATTTTGACCCAATTAACTAGTGTGTGTTTTCAACTCAGAAGCAGACCCACAGACCTACAAAACCTATTCGTCATCTTGAAGCTGCTATTTTGAATTTTAGGATTTCGACAAAATATTTCTGTCTGCGGCCTGCGAATTTAAAAATCCCTAAATATCGATTTTTAGACGAATCAGATCATGATTCCGATATTGTGAATTTTTTAATTTTGATCACATATAAGTATGTGGTCGTAATTCAAAAGTTTGTGGTCTCAAATATCCCTAGATACCAATTTTTAATAGAGTCACTGCTTTGATCTAATACAATAAAATGGTTATTAGTCAATGACCCCAGTTTTACTTCCACATCCACATAGTGGAGTGGAAGTATAGTAAAAAAAAATTAAAAATTTTCTTTTGTTGAAATAGGTTTAGAATGTCAAAACGTCGAGATTTTAAATTTGGGCGAAAGAAATTTCTGTCTGTCGGTTTGTAACATTTTTGTGCGCGCGATATCTCTGGAAGGCCTTAAGATATTGACTTGAAATTTTATACACGTATGTACTTTAACGAGATTTGGAACTGGATTGTTTTTGAACTTATCCGGTGAAGGGTTGGGTGTAAATAGGGGTAGATAGGAGAAATTAAGTAAAGCAAGCTGGTAAGATTACAAAAATTTGGGATTTGGTACATATACTATAAGCCAAGGCCTCAGATTTTTTAATAATATTTCCATCCCCTCGCACCACCCCCACTCCATTATAAAAGGGATTGATAAAACAAAATTGAGATCCTCACTTGGATTTCGGTACACGTATATATTATAACGATACCTACAAATATATTATATTTTGAGATGATTATGTTGAAGAGTTGGGGGTTAAATAGGGGTAAATAGGGGAAAATAAGTAAAGCAGGCTGGTAAGAGTACAGAAACTTGGAATTTGGTGTATATACTAGAAGCTAAGGCCTCAGATTTTTTCATAATATTTTTTAACTCTCCCACCACCCCGACTCCATTATTCAAGGGGTTGATAAAATAAAAATGAGATATTCACTTGAAGTTTAGTACACATATGTATTATAACGACACCTGGAACTAGATTATATTTTGAGATGATTCCGTTGAAGAGTTGGGGGTTAAATTGGGGTGAATATGGTAAAATAAGTAAAACAAGCTGGTAAGAGTACAGTATCTTGGAATTTGGTGTATCCTACTAGAAGTCAAGGCCTCTAATTTTTGTGTAATATTTTTCAACTCTCCCACAACCCCCACCCCCCACTCCATTATTAAAGGGGTTGATAAAAAAAACAAGATAGAGATATTCACTTGAAATTTGGTACCCGTATATATTATAACAACACCTGGAACTTGATTATATTTTGAGATGATTCCATGGAAGGGTTAAATGCTGATGAATATGGGGAAATAAGTAAAACAAGCTGGTAAGAGTGCAGAAACTTGGGATTTGATGTATATACTAGAAGCCAAGCCCTCATATCCTTTTATAACATTTTTCCACCCATCCGCTACCCCTACACCATTATTAAGGGGGTTGATAAAATATAATTGACATATTCACTTGAAATTTGGTACGCGTATGTATTATAACATCTGGAACTAAGTTATTTATTGAAATGATTCCGATAAGGGGGGGGGGGTGCATTAGGGACAACAGGTGGAGTAGATTCTTCCATATCCACGTAGAGGAGTGGAAGTATAGTAGTGGATAAAGAAATTTAAATTTTTCTTTTTATTATATAGGCCTAGAATGTCATCATGAAACGTGGAAATTTGAAATTTGGGCGAAAAAAATTTTTTCATCATCTATAGCAGTAGCTAATAATTTTTTTAAAAAATTTAAAAAATTTCTGAAATATGTTTAGAATGCCATGAAACGTGGAAATTTAAAATTTGAGAAAAATGAAAAAAATTCCACCTTCTATTCTAGGTATAGTAGTTGTAAAATGTGTTCAAAAAATGTTTCCTATTGACATTTTCTCCATCCTATATTCTATAGTAGTAGTAGTAGTTCTTCCACATAATTTTCAAACAATTTTTTTTTGAAAACATTTTTTTTATGAAATTGATTTAGAATGTCATGAAACGTGGAAATTATAAATTTGAGTAAAAAAAATCCCATTTCTCTACTGGTAAATACCCCATCCAAGGTGAAGTTAGAAAGTTTAATAATTTTTTTCTGTATGTTCTCTAACGCCTGTATGTACTTTGTGTAGAAAGGACACCAACCTATAGAGCAATAATCAAGTCTAGATCGAACAAAAGTCGTGCAAAGCGTTGATAGGGTCTTAATATTTTTAAAGGATTTAGAATTGCGAATTACAAAACCAAGATTCCTGTAACCGAGATTAGAAATACTATAGAGAATGTGTTCATTAAATGATAATTTCGAATCGAACTTAATACCTAAATCAATTTTTGATTCCACTCTTTATAGAATAAGGTTGTCCATAAAATAGGAAAAATCCATAGTTCGCTTGTTACGTGAAAAAGTTAATATTTTGCATTTTTGAATGTTGAAGGATAAATGGTTACCTATAGACCATGTAACTAAGTTATTGATGTCATGTTGCATTAGCATAGAATCCTCGCAGTTACGGATGATTTTATACATTTTTAAGTCACCTGCAGATACAAAGTGATCAACTTTGTCAAATCGGTGTAAATAGCACCAACTTGATTATTATTTGCCAAAGTCGATATATTATCAGACCCAATAGATTTCTTCGGTTTGAGCTTATCCATAGCCTTTATGACTCTCTCCTGTGATATATTGCTAACATTCAAAACGCCAAGGTCACTTTCTATATTTATATTTTCAAAATCTGTGTTTTCTGATACTTGGTAAACAGATTCAAAATGCTCTGCAAATGACTGCAATGGCTGTTCCACCCTTAATTTTATTGCCATTAAATATCATTTCAAAAGGTACTTTATTTTTATAATCTTTTTTACTGCCTAAGAAGTTCCAAAATTCGTTTGTATTTAGCTGAATATTATTTTCTACTCTCTTAACATAATTATTGTATGCAATTTTCACATCTCTTTTAATTTTGGCTCTTAAAAGGTATAGTCTATACGGCATTGCTCTAAATTAGTTTTTTTGAGAAGCTTCAAATTTCCTTCCTTTGATTTTATGTCACTAATGATTTCATTAGTGAACCATGGCGGATATTTGCTGGTTCTTGGCGTTGTTTTAGGAACACAAATGACAAAAATGTTTGCAATGATATTAAATGATATGTGGCTATACGCCATAGCATAATATATGCTGATTAAGCCTTCCTTGACTAGAGTGGATTTTAACTGTAAGATTTTAACTGAAACGTGGAAATTTTAAATTTGAGCTAAAAAAAATCTTTTTACTGGTAAAAAAAAATTCAAAAGGATTTTATTTTTTTCCTGAAATAGGTTTAGCATGTCATGAAACGTAGAAATATTATATTTGAGCAAAAAAAAATTTTTTCATCATCTACTCGCTTTAGACGGTCCACCCTGTATATTTTGCAATGAAAGTCTAACCATTTCTTCACTGGTAGTAGTGTCAACTACCTACCAATTTTGACTATTATTCATCAAGTAGTTTTTTAGATAATGCACCAACAGGCAGACAAACAGACAGACTGATGGAATTGAAAAAACCTATATTTTCGTAATCTACATGATCTGAAACGCGAAAATTCGAAAATATTCCGGAGGGTGATTTTTACTCGAATACAATACTTCCCTTCCGGTATGCGAGGGAAGTAACAAGATTATGAAATGATAAATATTTTGTTATTTTGATTATTTCCATCCATCTGAAGTATTTCTATACAAGTTCACGTAAAATAATTATACAGGTATTTATTTATCTTTTATTCTTGAAAAATATGATTTAACGACTTATATGCAAACTGTCAGCGCGAACGTAACTTATAAATTGTGTTATTCTTTCGCGACGTCAAACAATTTTCCACGAACTGATCTCTGGATTGTAGTGATTTATGTGTGTCTTTGACTTTGACATCTAATTTATTTACACTGGTGACATCTCAGAACGGAATGCATCAACTATGCTTCAAAAACATGTTGCAAACCCATTTCACCCTCACTGTCCTTTTAATAAAGGATGAGATCAGGATAATGTGACTTCATATCTTATCCTGTCGTTCATAAAAACATTGGAAAGGCCAATCTGTATTTTACTTCCTTTGCATACCCAAGGGCAGTATTTTACAATAACAGACGGCCTTAAATAAACAATCATTTGTTTACTTATTAATTTTTCTGTAGACTTTTTACAACATGAATGTAGCAATAAGAATAAAAGTCTAATAATGTATCCACAATGATCAGAATTTACACATTTTTATTTATACAGATAGATAACTATTTGTTTAAGGAATCGTTCAAGATAAAAATATATGGGTATGGTATATTGTGCACTAAGTAGAAAAGCGATACATTTTCAGGGCGTTGATGGAATTTATTATTATTACATAATCTAGTTTCAGATGTCATTATAATACATACGTGTACCAAATTTCAAGTGAATATCTCAATTTGTTTAATGAAACCATTTAATAATGGAGAGGGGTTGGTGGGGGGGGGGGTGGGTTGAACATGTTTTAAAAAAATCTGAGGTCTTTGCTTCTAGTATATCAGCAAATCCCAAGTTACTGTAGTCTTACCAGCTTGCTTTACTTATTTTCCCATATTTACCCCCATTTAACCCCCAACCCTTCACTGGAATTAGCACAAAATATAATCTAGTTCCAGATCTCGTCATGGTACATGTATACACCAAGTCAATATCTTAAACAGTTGCTAAGAAAAACAAAAAAACGTTACAGACAAATTTTTTTCACTCTTTAATATCTCGAAGTTCTATGACATTCTAACATTCTATTTCAACTATTTTTTTTTTAACATTTTCATGATTACTATACTTCCCTCCACTACGTAGATGTAGAAGTAATTATGTTTTGCTCCAGAAAAAACTTAATTTAATATAATTATATGCAAATGCAACTTCCTGGAACTGTAAAAGCTCTATAATAATAGAAATAATTAAATAAGTATATTACCAAAAAACAATAGTAATTGTTCAAACTGTTACAAAATACTTATCACAAATAAGTTTAAAATATGCTTCCTTCTTATACGCTTATAAGAAAGAAAATATGCCCATTGTGAACAGTAGGTACAACTGTTATCTTATTGTAATTTTTAATTTAAATTAACCTGCTCAATGAAACCCAACAAAGACAATCAAAACAAAAGCACTTACCGATATAGCAGTAACACAAAACTTTAGAACAACCACAGATACGTGTTTCGACATCGATGTCTCTTCGGTGTGGCTTTTTCTAAAGTTCACAATCAACTGAAATTGTAAGCAAATACTCGTGTTATGATTATTATCAATGGATTACCAAAACAGGATATTAAAAATTAAAATTAGAATATAGGAAATTCCCCTGTTTTGGTAATCCATTGATAATTATAACACGAGTATTTGCTTACATATTTCAGTTGATTGAGAACTTTAGAAGAAGCCGCACCGAAGATACATAGATGTCGAAACACGTGTCTGTGGATATTCTGTGTTACTGCTATATCGGTAAGTGCTTTTGTTTTGATTGTCTTTGGGTTTCCTTAAGCAGGATAATTCAAATTAAAAATAAGATTATGATAACAGTTGTACTGCTCATAATGGGTATATTTTCTTTCTTATAAAGACACTAGTAATTATTCAAACTTTTACAAAATACTTATCACAGAGAAGTTTAAAACACATGTCCTTCTTATATGTATAAAAAGAACATATGTTTTAAACTTCTCTGTGATAAGTATTTTGTAAAAGTTTGAATAATTACTAGTGTCTTCTAGTAATGCATTTATTCATTTGTTTCTATTAACTTAATTTAAGGTGCAGAGAAAACTGCTGTCGAAGCTATGAAGTTAGCTGTTAATTCAACCCCACGCAGTTTAAAACAAATTAAACCGACACGACTCCACATCATCTCCGAGATTCACTGTTTATAAATCGAAGGAAACTTTAACTTAATTATTATCTTAGTAGGGAACGAACAGTAGACAGACATCGAAGAGGGTAACTGTAAAAAAAGGTCCAATTTTGTTTTTTGTTGAAATAGGTTTAGAATGTCAGGAAATATCGAGATTTTAAATTTGAGAAACAAAAAATTTTCTGTCGGTTTGTTACTTTTTGTGCGCACGTTTTGTTTGACACGGTTTTAATTACTGACTTGAAATTTGGTGCACGTATATATGATGATGACGTCTGGAACTAGATTATATTTTGAGCAAATTACTGTGAAGAGATGGAGGTAATTGGTGATAAATAGAGGAAAATAAATAGAGCAAGCTAGTGACAATCCAGAAATTTGGGATTTGCTGTGTATACGAGAAGCCAGCACCTCGTTTTTTTTAATATCATATTACCCTCCTTACCACCCCCAGTTCATGATAAAATAGGTTAACAAAATAAAATTGAGATATTAACTTGAAACTTGGTACTCATGTATTATATTGACATCTGGAAGTAGACTATATTTTGAGATGATCGCATTGAAAAGGTGGGGGGTAAATACGGAGGTAAAGGGGTAAAGAAATAAAGTTAGTAGGAGTTCAGAAACGTTGTATTTGGTGTATGCATTAGAAGTCGAAGTCTAATTTTTTTGTGTGTGACAACTGCCAACCTCACCACCACCTCCCACCTTCACTTCATAATTAAGGAGTTAACAGAATAAAATTAGACATTGACATGAAATTTGTTACACGTCTTTATTATAACGAGATCTGGAACTAGACTGTATTATGAGCTGATTCCGTTGAAATGTTGCGCTGGTAAGTAGGAGTAAATAAGTAAATCAAGCTAGTAAGAGTTCATAAGCTTGAGATTTCTATGAGCAATTGTCTCAGCATACTGGCGTGCAAGTATCAAGATGTTTTCATTTAAAGAGACTTGGATAGGAAATCTAGCTACAAACTCGATGTTAGAAGTTTCAACTAAAACATGCAAAAGTATTTAAAAAGGAAATAATGATTTGGTGCAAATTATCTCTTATCGTTAAAAATCTGGCATTATAATTTTAAAGAATAAAATGGCGGTATCGATATTAATGACTGTATAATAGTACTTTTAAAAATAAGTTATAGACCGCGTGTGTGTTACACGAATGAATCAAGGCTGCATTAAGTTTAGATCAGTAGTTTTGGAGTTATCAGAGATACAAATATGGGACGTACGAACGTCTATGAGTCAAATGCGCAATCAATCTTATAACCTCTTCTTTGAAGTTCCTTCAAAATTTTCATTGTAACATACTAAAAACTCAAAGAATAAAATATCAAAAGTGACCATCTGACAGTAAAATGAGAATTACCAGTCACGACGTGTTAGCTGGGGAATTAAATAATAGTAACTGCTAGTAGATTCTGGGAACAATCCATCCTTATATGTTGTGAAATAATGGTTATAAGAATTACAGGATTAAGGTTAAAGAATTACAAACCCTCAGAAAAATTACCCCAACTTTACGCTACAAGAAACTACCGTCGAGCTCTAAAGACACAGATAAACCTTAATAGATGTTTCCCCTACATCTTATTCAAGCCAACTTTAATGTTGTTGAATGCCTTGAGGATTTTATTACATGATTGTCTGCTTCTGCTACATCACTTACGTCCACAATTCTGAACCGGAGAATTCAAACCTATTAGTTCTCGCTTTCCAGACACATTTGTTTATTAAATTTAAATTACTTGCCTATCTTTGCCGCAGAATTACTTAATTTCAATTTAGAAATTCCTAATTATCTGGAGATGTATTCGACTTTCCTTCGTAAACAATTCTACTGAATGATTACATTATATAATTCGATAATGGTTTGCCACTTGAAGAAATGACACATTTGAATAATTACATAATAATAATAAAGTGTTTTTATTTTATGAACTATATAATAATATTTTAGGATTATATTTAGATACATTAGATCTGTATTCACAAACGATACCTGGAGCGAGCAAAGCACTATAGCCGCAAAAAATTCGACTTCCGCTTTTGACGAATATTGATTCTAAATCACATCCAAATACGGAAAATAGATTTACAAATATCTCCAGCGTTTTAAAAACTGTTACCTACCCTTAAAATTAAGGGTAGTTTACTGTTGCAAAAAAAAAGAAGAAGAAAGAACGTCTCAAATATAATTTTGCTCCGTTTTTGTACATAATATAATATATTACCAACCTAACAATACGTTAAATTGGTTTCCCTCGAAAATTCACACAAGAATGGTTTTTGTAAGGCGATCAGTTACTTTGCTTCCTAAATGCATTTGTTTATGGAATCTCAGGCACACACACCTATAGTATGAATTTCAGCTTGGACAATGGTTGGAATACCGCTCATTAGCCCCACTAGGCCATCACTAACTGTGTACCAAACAAGTAACCATTTCTCCAACCATAGTACTTCAGTCCTGTTCCTCTGAGAGCTCCTATACTCTACTCTACTCATCGAAAGAACAATCAAATTCCTCTGGTATCGAATCAGTAGATTCAGTCATGGACTGCAATTGGATTAACCTCAAACTACGCAAGTCACCAACTAGATCACTTAATTTAATTTGAATACCTGTTGCATCCTTATGAAGTCAAATTTTACTCCTTCCTCATAGACAAATATAAGTTTGCCTGAAGACAGGAGTTCATTCCACCTGTAATTTCTGTAACCCGGCAATAACTTTCCTTCAGTTCTTAGCCACCGTACGCCTGGTGCGTAGGTCACCATAAATGAGACAACTGAAAGATAGGACGAGCGTAAGCTTTCTTTTTAGATAATATTTTTTAATCCATGATCTGTCTTGTAATGACGCAAAGTTGAACCGCATGTGGGGATTTCGGATATAAAAACACGACGAAATTCAATACAAGCAAGTGCTCTTCTGGCATTGATCTTCAGCGTGCTGCGCTGGAGCATTATCAGTAATAATATAATTTGCCAAGCCGGATCAAATATAAGTCGATTTATATGCTCCACAGAGTGCTGAGCTGTTAGCAAATTATTTATCTCACACTGTTACGCCGCCGCAGGTACTCCGCCGATGTTTAGAAAGATCACCGAACTGGAGTTGATATAATCCGATCGATAGGGACTCTTCAGCGGGTTGGGCTGGGGTTCTCATGGTTATTTGTATCAGGCCGGATCTGGTGACATTAAGAACATCGACGCCACGACGAGATAGATAGTTGCCGCTACGTTGTCAAATTACACTCTCTCCTGCTTCGCGCAGGTATGATTAGATAGTACCTAGAGACCGTAAAAGATACGGAAACCAGTAGAATTAATGTATAGTATGTGACACTGCCTCATTTACCTGTTTACGAGAAGTGAACTGTTTATTTATATTTGGACTGTCTTATTTACTAAACTGAACCCTGGAATAACTTCTCCAAACCAGCTACCCAAGCAAAGAAGGTTACATAATTTTCCGCCGGAGCAGGCCGGCCCACTTTCCGTGCAGGAATAGCAGTGATAGCTCAAACAACGCAGATTTTTTACGAAGGTCCTGTCAGACACAGTTGACACATATGAACTAGAAGTTGCTGCTGACGCAAGGCCACCCCGGCCTGAATGACGCCAGAAGCACCTCCACCCCAATGCCTTCCCCGACCCCAATGAACGCAATATGATGCCGCCCCGCCGCCCCCGACCAAAATACTGTTCCAAGGATGCCGCCCACGCCGCACCCGACCAACATAATGATACAGACGGTGCCAATGGACTGTTTACTTATATTTAAACTATATTATTTACTAAACTGAACACTGGATTAGTTTCTCCAAACCAATTATCTAAGCAAAGAACGTTACACTCTTAAATATTTTATTTCACTAGAAGGATTAAGTGATGTTTTATGCAACATGACAAACTTCAAATCTAATTTTGTAATAAACAATCTGATATTGGAGCACAAATTAATACATTTTTTTCTTTACGAATCAGTAATAACTCTATATCTATTAATTCAGACTCCTGATGGTGCCATCGAGGTTGGCTAAACTCATATCTAATGTAATGTTTAGGATTATAATTCTTGTAAAAACAATTTCTGTCTCAAACAAAGATCTCAACACTTCTTCACATACTACAACAACCGCTATAACTGGTATAACCTGTTGATGATTAATAAAATATAGCAAATAACCTTTGTGTTTTTTATTCACAATCTGTGTTTATTGGTGATTGAACTTGCAGCTGATAAAGCAGTTTTATTTTCAAGAATATATGAATTTAAACGTTTTAGGTGGAAAGAATAATCCCCCTGAACCTCTTCCCTTTAGTTGAAACTTCCTCATTTTCATACCAGTTTCTCCTGCTAATAATATTTGTAATAAACTTGGTCCGTTATAGCCACCATTTGTGTCATTTTTAAAGTTGTAGCTGCTAATTTTAATTAGAAGGAATAATGTGGGACACAGACCTTCGTTCATACCATATTCCAATAGTAATATATTTACGAAATTGGAAAACTTCTAAAAGTAGTAACTCATGCTATGCCAAGTTACTGCAGTTTGTACGATTTAAACATCAAATTCTAATTATAAATGCTGAATTTACAACAGACCAAGCTGGGCATGAAAACTTGATAAAATATTTGGTAAGTAGCACTGTGACGTACATACAAGGTATATACTTTTTTGTATAAAATTGCAGCTCATTTGCTTGCTATTATAAGCTCAGATTATTATTTTATGTCATTATTTATGTCATAAATAAACTTAAAACTAGAGTTAACATTATAGTTTTCATCGATTTATTGAACATCTTATATAATCGTTGTACATCTTCTGGGATGCTCTTTGTAGTTTTTTTTTTTGAATAATGTTAGCTTTTGACAACTTTAATTCTATTATGGCAACTTACTTGGAGGAACACTCCTCAGTGTAAAATAATGTAAAAGAAAGTACCTACAACCTATTTGTCATTCGAACATGGGACCCTTTGATTTCAATTCTTATCCACTAGACAATCAACCATTATTCAGGGTGTTGCATCATGAGAGGGACATATTTTAATCTACCCAATGTAGGGAACATGAGTGGTAATCAGAACCTCTCATAGACATTTCTCATTGGGCTTTTATTACGAAGTTACAGTGTTTTATAGTTTTTGAGTTTTTGGCAAAAACTATTTTTACTTCCACATCCACGTAGTGGATTAGTCGGAGTAATCGTAAAAAAAATTTCAAAAATGTTTCTTCTTGAAATAGGTTTAGAATGTCCTGAAACGTCGAGATTTTAAATTTGAGCGGAAAAAAAATTTTTGCCTGTCTGTCGATCTGTCGGTCTGTCTGTCTGTCGGTCTGTCTGTAACTTTTTTTTTGTCCGCACGCTTTCTCCGGAACGGTTTAAGATATTGACTTTTTGTGCATATTATAATGAGATCTGGAACTGGATTGTTTTTTAATGATATGTGGTTAAGGTTTGGGGGAGTAAATAGGGGTAAATATGGGGAAATATGTAAAGCAAGCTGGTAAGAGTACAGAAACTTGAAATTTGATGTATGTACTAGAAGCCAAGGCCTCAGATTTTTTTATAATATTTTGCAATCCCCTCACCACCCCTTCTTCATTATTAAAGGGGTTGATAAAATGAAATTGAGATATTCATTTGAAATTTGGTACACGTATGTATTATAACGGCATCTGGAACTAGATTATATTTTGAAAGGATTCCGTTGAAGAGTTGGGGGTTAAATAGGGGTAAATAGGGGAAAATTTGGTACGCGTATGTATTATAACGACATCTGAAACTAGATTATATTTTGAGATGATTCCTTTGAAGGGTTGGGGGTTAAATAGTGGCAGATAGTGGAAACTAAGTAATGCAAGCTGGTAAGAGTATAGAAATTTGTGATTTGGTGTACTTATATACTAGAGGCGATGGCCTTAGATTTTTCTATAATATTTTCCATCCCCCCATTACCCCCACTCCCGTATTAAAAGAGTTGATAAAATTAAATTCAGATTTTCACTTGAAATTTGTTACACATATAACGATATCTTAAACTAGATTATATTTTGACATGATTTCGTTGAACGAGTGGGGGTAATTGCTGGTAAATAGGGAAAAAAAGTAAAGCAAGCTGGTAAAGGTACAGAAACTTGAAATTCGGCGTATGTCCTAGAAGCCAAGGCCTCATATTTTTTAGTAAAATTTTTCGACCCCCACCACCCTTAATCCATTATTAAAGGGGTTGATAAAATGAAATCGAGATATTCACTTGAAATTTGGGACACGTATGTATTATAACGACACCTGGAACTAGATTATATTTTAAGATGATTTCGTTGAAGGGTTGAGGGTTGAATAGGACTAAATAGGGGAAAATAAGTATATCATGCTGGTAAGAATACATAAATATGGGATTTGCTGTATATACTAGAAACCAAGGCTCCAGATTTCTTTCTAATATTTTTCAAACACCACCATCTCCGCTTCATTATTTATGAGTTTGATAAGATAAAATTGAGATATTTACTTGAAAGTTAGTACACGGATGTATTGTAATGACATCTGATTGAGATGATTCCATTGAAGGGGTGTTTAAACATAATGTCTATATTTCCAATGACTGAATATTATTGTCTATAAATATTTATTTGTGGCATATTCAGATTTTCTTACTTTTTGTTGAGTATATTGCCACTGAAAAATATTTAAAAATTGTATTGAAAAAACCTCTGCGCCAAACGCATCAGACATGTGTGATACTTTTTGAAACATTCAAGTATTCAAGAACCAACCTCTGTCTGATCCGTTTGGCGCAGGTTTTTTCAATAAATTTTTTTTATGTTTTCAGTGGCAAAATACCCAACAAAAAGTAAGAAAAAATTGAATATTATGAAACACGTATTCAAAAAAATACATAATTAAATTATCACAAGATTTTTATTCAATTGCTGAACATACAACAATTAGAACACAAATTTTTTGATTGACCGATGTTATTCAAAAACAATAGAATTCTTCCTCTAGCTAAAGGTAACATATACATTTCCAATCTAATTGGAATTTAATTTCATAAGTTATCATGCTTAAAGGAAAGGTGACGGATGGACGGAGACGGATATTGAAAGATATTCAAGCTCTATCACTAACACAATGGTATGTATTTTCTTTCTACATTCGATATTTACGGTTTTAGAAATGCAATCTACTCTCTGTTTTCCTATTTGTAAAGAATATAATAATGGATATATGCAACATTTGTCCTTGGCACTCTTTTTTCTGTATTCAGGGCATCATTATCATTATTATACAAACATATTAAAGTAAACCCATTTGCAGGACGGAAGAACGTAGAACATACAAAAGTTTACTATGTCACATAAACAAACACAAGGCAATTTGTTATAATTAAAAAGTAATGTAAAAGAAAAAAACATGAGAAAGACATTCTCATATTTCAAAACATGACATGTATCAAGTTCAACATCAAGTGTTCATCACTTATCTATGACATATACGCTATGTTCTTAAGACTAAGCCATATGAAAATACCAGTCTGCATGTAACATTCAAATAAAATCTTAATTATGTTCCTTTTTGTTTTATGAATATTGAATATTGCATATACTGCCACCCTGAAGTTATACCCAGGATGATTGAGAATTCTCTAAAAGAAAAATATTTATATCTATAAATTGGAGTAAAGAAAAATAATAACAATATTCTGATATTGTCTATACTCTGGGGATATTCTGCAAAAAGTAAAATATTTTGAAGTCAGAAGCTTGTTATAGGAACACATAATACTAATACGTTAGCTATTGTGGAAAATACGGATATAAGTGCGTTTCCTAAATTAAAGCGTTTCTACAAATGCAGCCTGTAGACACAAGTCTACGAAGTAAGTTTCCATAAAGCAAGAGATAATAAGATATTTACAAAAATTGCTTGATAACTGACACATCAACTAATCTACTTAAAGATCGTTCGAATCCACCGATCCCGTTTTATCACAAATACGAGTTAAGAATGCGTGCACATTGTCGCGGGTCTCCCTCTTTTCATGGTTTCATTTAAATAATTTTCATTTGCAGCAGATAGAATCCCTAACCTAGAAGCGAATATGACAGTTGTTTACATATGAATTGATAGCAATAATGTTAAAATAAGCTTGTATATATTATACGTGTTTTTCTTATAGTGTATGCAATAAAAAATGGATTTTGTGTGCTGTACTTCTCAATGCACTAGCCACTAAAGACTGCAAATAGATCAATAAATTCCAAAAGTGTGATTAATCAGCTGATTCGTTTATAAGTCAATTCGAACATTTAGCTCCTTGCATTACCATCGAAAGAAGGGCATACGCCGGCGCATTCTTAACAGATCTTAGTCACGATGGGATTGGTGGATTCGTGAGACATACTTCATACTGCATTTACTGATATATTTTATATTCTCGTATTTGTATATTAGTACATTCTGTGAGTCCGATGGAACCTCGAAAAACATGAATTCTTCTTAGCCTAACGAGACTATGTGCTCCCCCTATTTTCGAGGATGATGAGGTGATGCTGAGACCCCTTCCAGCCCCCGCTAATCCGCCAAACGGCCAAAAACCACCTCCGAAACGCGGATAGGCCGTGTTCTCTCTGCTAAACCCGTGCTACTCCCCGTTCTTAAGGATGCAGAGCACGATGGTGATGTCGAGACCCCTTTTCGACACCGCCAACCCCTCAGACGGCCAAAAACCACCCCCGAAAGAGGTAGGCCGAGAATAGGCTGACGCCTACCAGCCAAGACCCCCGTTTTCGAAGATGCTGAGCTCGATGGTGATGTTGGATCTTCTCCCCGAGGCGAACCGACCCCTCAAACGGACAAAAACGCGGTTTTATAAAGTAAGTGGGTAAGTTCACAGACCATTTAAAGTTCTTGTCCTTTTGAGGGGTCGGTTCGGCTCGGGGAGAAGATCCAACATTACCATCGAGCTCAGAATAGCCGAAAACAGGATAACACAGGTTTGGCTGGTAGGAGACAGTCAATCCGCGGTTTATCCCTTCCGGGGGTGGATTTTGGACGTATGGAGGGTTGGCAGGGGTTGAAAGTGGTCCGATATCGCCATCGTTCTCAGCATCCTCGAGAACAGGGGTAACACAGGATTGGCTGGTAGGAGACGGCGGATACACGTTTACCCCTTTCGGGGGTAGTTTATGGCCGTTTGGGGGGGGGGTGACCTCGAAGAGAGATTTAACTACCGCCATCGTGTTCAACATCGTCGAAAACGGAAGGAGGGCACAGTCTCGTTAGGCTAAGAAAAATTCATATTCCTTTCGACTTACGGAATGCACCATAATATGCTTTATCAGAAACTTTAGTAATACTTTGCTCCAAAATTATAGCTGTAGTTTATATTAAATATGACTCATTACACCTCTCTTGTGACCATTATGTATGACGGATATGGTCCTATTTTGGAAGGGAATGTTCAGTAGAACGGTAATAATAGCTGAACTCCGCCAGGACGTTAATATAAATAAGGCCATTGTTACAGGGAAAAATGTCAATAGAAATTATTTCTCCAATTAAATTGATTGTTATCGATCATACGTACATCGAAGTCATTATTGCGGATCAATATGCACGCCAATAATACGACCAGGAAGCCTTAAACGTACTCGTCAGTTCGAAGTACATGGTCAATTCGCTTAAAGTGAGGCATAGAAATCCGTCCGCCCATTCGATGTTCTATATAGTTACCCGACCACGCATACTCGACTGAGAGTAATAGATATATCTATCCAATTTTTGGTTGCTCTAGAAGGTTCCTTTGAAGGTCTCAATTTCCGGAGAGCCATTTTGGGGAGTTAGTTTTAAGCTGGTTGCTCCCAAGGATTGACGTTGTGTCTCTTAACGTCCAGTTTTATTTTGGGATTTTTCCTTGGAGTACCCGTTGGGTCTCGTTGTGATTTCTATTTTGTTTGTGTGTACGAACCCAACTATCGACAGTGTCGGATTTGTTGCTTAAAACCCACCCCGATAAGTTCACGTCTTTTTTACTTCCCCTTTCGTGTTTCTTATTTGGAACCAATAAAGCACCAACTAACGATGTGCACAGGAACCGCAATCTATGCGTAAGTGATGTAACTGTTTTATTTTGCTTCTTTTATCATAGGGATATTTTTCCTCCTTTACAGGATTCTTATGTTAGGTTTTTGTTAACATTATTGGCTTGTCTACCCCGTAATATTCACTACACATGGGTTTGGTGATACTCTTTCTTCCCCTAGAAGAATCCGTTCTATTCCGGAGATTAGACGTTGCAGTTGTAGTTGCAGTTGCAGTGATCAGGAAGGTCTTCGTCTTCCAGTGGATAAATTGCAGCTGTCCCCCTCGTACCACCAGACCATCAACCACAATAGTATAGCCTCCAACGGATCTTACGTAATCTGCAATTGTTATTTATCCTTGTCTACGCTACCACCGCTGGATACAGATAAGTTATTTTCTTCCTTTTCCTTAAATTTGTGTACATATATATGTATGTAGGTCGTTCCGTAATTATTTTTGTAGGCATATATTGTTCTATATTCTGATATCTATTTTATATTTTTATACGTTCGAATTTTACTTCTTAAAAGTAAATTGAAATGAGTTTACTGGGCGCCAAACAGTTTCTTAAAAGCTGTTAATATTATAGACTATAGAACACCATTAGCATGACTATCTACAATCTATAGAATGACTCTTACTCAAGGTCCAACGAAGTCGCTTCAATAAATGCTCATCGATCAAGATAACAATCTAAATAAATCAAACTCAGTATTGAACGAACAAGGTATTAATTTATTAACAAATTTGAACTTGGAATGTAATTAACAAATTTAAATAACAAAATCTAACTTAACTAAAATGATAAATATGGCCTTTATTTAAAATAAATATGTACCATGGATTTCTGATATTGTAAAGCTTTACCTTGTCTTTCTTTCGACTCGAGTAATGTTATATTATAACCTCTAACTGGTTATTATGATCCTTGAAATATTATGTCACTTGACTGACTTTTTAACCTCTCAAGGCTTCTTCTTCTTCTTCTTCTTTACTGGATTGACGTTTGTTTCTAACCTCCAATTTATTTTCAAGATTTCCTTGAAGTATTTCTATCACTTGCTTGACGTTTGAAATTTCTTCACCATATAAATTTACTAACTGGATTAACAATTACTTCCCTCTTCTAAATCTGCTTTCCGGATAATCTACTTCGTAATACTTTCAAAGTATACTCACTTCTTATATTTAATCAACTTTTTCAATTTATTCTTGATATCAATATATCTGGATTGTAATTTTCTAACCTTCAAATTATTCACCACTTTTCTTCTCTTTTCAATTTATTAATTATTCGAGGATAAATATTTTTCGCAGCTCGCTGTTCAGCGGTGTCTGATCAACTGATTTGTTATTTTTAGTCGTTTCAATGGGTTAATTTCCAATATTTCAATTGTTTTTTTCTATTTTGATTTAATATTTCAAAATTTAATTTTAATTTAAAATTTAAACTATTCAGTTTTGTTTGTTCTTTACCTTAATTGAATACTGTTTTTAATTCTTTAATTTTCCTGATGAATTTCTTATTCTACTTTTCAGGATTAAGTGAATAATTGTAATTACTCGAAATATATTGACATATTACATATACTTTTTAAAATCTACTTATAACTACAATTAACAATTCCAATCTCAAATAAATACTATTTCATACATTTAGATGAATAGCAATGATAAACACAAAATGCTAGTAGTTAAAAAATTACTGCAGTTTTCATATTGACATAATACTGATATTATAAACTAAAACAAGAAATTGATACGCCAACAAACATTTAACATCATACTATTAGTCCTTTCTTTCTGCATGATGTGAAATATCATTTACAAAACACCTTTCTGCAATGATATTTGAAAATATCTGAAAACTTAAAATGTCATTTAGTGTTTTGTAATCTATGGACTTACTATTTCTAAAATAATCACACTGCAATGCAACTACTGTTAATAGTCTTTCATCCAATATTAATTTTGTGTAGATTTACATTGTTTCTACACAATTTATGATTTTCAGCCCTAAGTTTTGACATGCATGTCAGATTTTATAAAATTTACTTTTTTGTTTTCCAATTTCATTCTAAATCATTTTAAATGAGATTGTGATTCTCTATAGGTTCATGTTTTATTATATACTATTTAGAATAACCTTGTTAAACTAAAATAACTTCATTTTATGTTTATTTAAATATTTTGTTCGTGTTCAATATCAAGTTTCATTCTCTGCATCCTACTCGCTGAGAATAAGTGAACTTGAATCAATTAAATAAACCACAGATACTCCTGCTTCTGTATGATCCGTTAAAGTAAAACTGTTATTGTTATTTTCTAAGATACATACAAATTTGTGAATTTTATTTTTGATTTCAAACACGATACTTGGGTAGTGTTCCACAGTGTGGATACACAGCATAAAACCCCCTAAACCAATAGAATTTTGACATGTGAAAATTTTGTTAGTTTTAACAACATGATGTGACATTCACACTGTCAAAGTTTATTTACAATTTAAAAGTGATCTACTCAGGATCATTTGGATAACTTAAGAGTAATCTATCCTGGATCATATGGATAGTTTATCCCCATGTGACAACTTCCCGGTAATGATTCTTATTATAATTTAAAACATTTTCGTTTTCATTTAAAATATTACCTACTTCAAGTTGTTGCGCATAGCCCTTTGCTATTGTAGGTTCATAATCAATTGAATTTTTGTATTTTTGAGACAAATTTTTAAAAATTCTATCATATTTGGAGTAACGACTTATCAGAAAGGTTTCAGGCTTCTTATCATTATTTATTTGAACACATGTGGTTCCCACTATATGCTCACCGCAAAATTCATTATCATTATTGGACTCTATGCCATTTGATACATTAATTATTTCGGCATCATTGCCATTCAATTCATTAATTATTTCGGCACCTTTGCCATTTAATTCATTAACTATTTCGGCACCTTTGCCATTCAATTCATTAACACTACAGAAAGGTATTCTTTCACCTTCTACTTTTAGGATTCTTTCTCCTAACATAATAATTGCCTTTATTTCTGATAAGATGTCTTTTCCCAATATAACATCATAATTCATTTGTTCTACAATAACAAAATCACCATTAAATTTTTGATTTCCAATCTTGAAAGTAGTACTTAATACCTTGTTACACTCGGCGAACTTTTTCCCGCTTGCATTTATTAAATTAATTCTTGTTATTTTTATGAAATTATTTTTACCCTTATTCATATTGTTAAATATCGTTTCACTAATCAAACTTATCTCCGAAGCAGTATCGAGTAACGAATTTAACTTTATATTATCTATTTCGATTTTTATTATGGGTAATTTTACATTTTTTGTTCCAATAAATTCGCCTATGTTTTTACTATTGGTATTTAAATTTAAAACAACTTTATCTAAAAATCCTGATTTCTATTATCATTTATTTGTGCTGTTGTTTCTATTTTATTTATATTAGAGTGCGTATTTTCATCTACTCTATTTCCCCTTTGAATGTTAGTATTAGCAACTTGTGCATATGACTCATTATTTTTAACATAACCCCCTCTCTCTCTGCAATCATTATCATAATGACGTTTCTCATAACCCTGCTTTTCATACCTATCATTGTCATATTGACGTTTCTCATAACCCTGCTTTTCATTCCTATCATTGTCATATTGACGTTTCTCATAACCCTGCTTTTCATTCCTATCATTGTCATATTGACGTTTCTCATAACCCTGCTTTTCCTTCCTATCATATTGACCATAACCTTGTCTTTCTCTTCTATCATTTTCATTCTTATTGATCATTTTAGGTTGACGTCACTATGTCGGCGTGGAGGGCACACAATTCATTATTTTATTTTTTAGAGATGGGTAAAAGCTGTTATTTTTTAATAACAGATTTAAACTGCATCTGCTAGTAACTCATCTCTAATTGTTTACATTTGTATGCCTTTGTGATTGGATGAGGTTTGTGTGCCCTCCAGACGGCGGTGTCAAAATCAGGTGACCGAAAATGGTCAATTCTGATCATAACCCCACTTATTATAATATCTACTATTATTTTCCCTATTCTGACTAGACTTCCTATCAAAACTCTGATGATAATCATCTAATTCTCTTAAATAATCAATTAAATCATCTAACTTTGCAATTCTTTGCGTAATAATAACATTCTGGATATCCCCTGAAAAATGCCTAGCTAAATATCTGACCATTTCACTTTCTGTGAATTTTGGTTCTAGATGTCTAATATTGTATACTTTTCTAAGTACATAATTTTCCCTAGAAATACCTTTATTTTCTACATAGTTACCATTAAATAGGTCTTGTCTTATTTTTAACTGAGCGTAATCACTCCAATATTGTTTTAAGACTAGAGCTTCAAATTCCTCTATAGTCTCAAACCTGTCCATTATAACTGAGTACCAGATTTCCGCTTCTCCCTTTAACATGTCTTGTATGTTTGCTTTTAGGTTTGCATTTACGTGTTGTGTTTCCATGTGTTGTTTCAAACGTGAAATGAAAATTTTAGGGTGTATACGGTTATCTCCGTAAAAATAAAATGGTGTTTTGTTGCATGTGTAAGTATGTGTGGGTAATTGTGTTAATTGTGTACATGTGGTATCCTTCAACAACTTCGTGTTCTGTTCTATCTTGCTATCCTGTTCTTTTATTTTGCTATCATATTTATCCTCCTGTTTCTTCATTCTGCTATCTACTGCAGTCATTCCATCTTCAAACATAGTTACTACTTCCTCTCTTATTTCTTTTACTGCCTCATTTACCTTAATACCAATTTCTTCGTTGACTGACTCTCCCATTTTCTCCCATTTGCCCTCTAGATTTTCAATCTTATTTCTTACTTCTATATTGCTTTCTTCCAGCTTTTGCATATTTTTGTTAATGTTTTCTTCAAGTCGTTGGTTATTTTGATTCATGTTTGCTTCTAAAGTTTGGTTATTCTGTACCATCTGTGTGTTTATGTTACCAATTTGTGTATTTATGTTGCCAATGTTTTCTTCAAGTCGATGGATATTTTTGTCAATATTTGTATTTATTCCACCCATCATTTCCATGAGTTTCTGGAACATGTTTGTGTCTGGTTGTGTGTTTGTGTCACCAACTTGTGTTTGTTGAACTGTGGATGTACCCTGTGTAGTTTCCTCTGTATTCATGGTTGTTGTCTTACCTGACTTTAACCTCATATAAATTATATTTGTTTTTAATTTGACAATGCCTTGTTGTCAAAACTATCAAAATAAGTTATTTGTTCTATTATCTTTCAAATGTATGCTTGAAATGATAAACTATTCTCAAGTTGTATTTATTTAATCGCTTTCCTGATCGCTTCACGTTAACAAGCCATAAATGTTCTATTTTCTGATATCTATTTTATATTTTTATACGTTCGAATTTTACTTCTTAAAAGTAAATTGAAATGAGTTTACTGGGCGCCAAACAGTTTCTTAAAAGCTGTTAATATTATAGACTATAGAACACCATTAGCATGACTATCTACAATCTATAGAATGACTCTTACTCAAGGTCCAACGAAGTCGGTTCAATAAATGCTCATCGATCAAGATAACAATCTAAATAAATCAAACTCAGTATTGAACGAACAAAGTATTAATTTATTAACAAATTTGAACTTGGAATGTAATTAACAAATTTAAATAACAAAATCTAACTTAACTAAAATGATAAATATGGCCTTTATTTAAAATAAATATGTACCATGGATTTCTGATATTGTAAAGCTTTACCTTGTCTTTCTTTCGACTCGAGTAATGTTATATTATAACCTCTAACTGGTTATTATGATCCTTGAAATATTATGTCACTTGACTGACTTTTTAACCTCTCAAGGCTTCTTCTTCTTCTTCTTCTTTACTGGATTGACGTTTGTTTCTAACCTCCAATTTATTTTCAAGATTTCCTTGAAGTATTTCTATCACTTGCTTGACGTTTGAAATTTCTTCACCATATAAATTTGCTAACTGGATTAACAAATACTTCCCTCTTCTAAATCTGCTTTCCGGATAATCTACTTCGTAATACTTTCAAAGTATACTCACTTCTTATATTTAATCAACTTTTACAATTTATTCTTGATATCAATATATCTGGATTGTAATTTTCTAACCTTCAAATTATTCACCACTTTTCTTCTCTTTTCAATTTATTAATTATTCGAGGATAAATATTTTTCGCAGCTCGCTGTTCAGCGGTGTCTGATCAACTGATTTGTTATTTTTAGTCGTTTCAATGGGTTAATTTCCAATATTTCAATTGTTTTTTTCTATTTTGATCTAATATTTCAAAATTTAATTTTAATTTAAAATTTAAACTATTCAGTTTTGTTTGTTCTTTACCTTAATTGAATACTGTTTTTAATTCTTTAATTTTCCTGATGAATTTCTTATTCTACTTTTCAGGATTAAGTGAATAATTGTAATTACTCGAAATATATTGACATATTACATATACTTTTTAAAATCTACTTATAACTACAATTAACAATTCCAATCTCAAATAAATACTATTTCATACATTTAGATGAATAGCAATGATAAACACAAAATGCTAGTAGTTAAAAACGTACTGCAGTTTTCATATTGACATAATACTGATATTATAAACTAAAACAAGAAATTGATACGCCAACAAACATTTAACATCATACTATTAGTCCTTTCTTTCTGCATGATGTGAAATATCATTTACAAAACACCTTTCTGCAATGATATTTGAAAATATCTGAAAACTTAAAATGTCATTCAGTGTTTTGTAATCTATGGACTTACTATTTCTAAAATAATCACACTGCAATGCAACTACTGTTAATAGTCTTTCATCCAATATTAATTTTGTGTAGATTTACATTGTTTCTACACAATTTATGATTTTCAGCCCTAAGTTTTGACATGCATGTCAGATTTTATAAAATTTATTTTTTGTTTTCCAATTTCATTCTAAATCATTTTAAATGAGATTGTGATTCTCTATAGGTTCATGTTTTATTATATACTATTTAGAATAACCTTGTTAAACTAAAATAACTTCATTTTATGTTTATTTAAATATTTTGTTCGTGTTCAATATCAAGTTTCATTCTCTGCATCCTACTCGCTGAGAATAAGTGAACTTGAATCAATTAAATAAACCACAGATACTCCTGCTTCTGTATGATCCGTTAAAGTAAAACTGTTATGGTTATTTTCTAAGATACATACAAATTTGTGAATTTTATTTATGATTTCAAACACGATACTTGGGTAGTGTTCCACAGTGTGGATACACAGCAATATATATACATATTTTTTTATGTACCGCCCGTGCATATCTTACACATTATTATTAGTAATTATTTATTACATTATTATTATTAGTATTCTAAGTGACCGCCTTATATAATACTAGGTTATAGTGATTTTTGTGTAGTCCAAGATTACTTAATTAAATTTATATTTTTCTACATCGTGTTTTCTGTCATGCACTGTGTGTGAGCCTGACCACCAACCTCAGAACTCAAGGAAACCCACCCCAGCTAGAGCTAGTCGAGCAGTGGGCCGATTCGTGGATGAGGACCATTGAGTTGGCGCACTCGAAAATAAATTTTTGTTACAAGTTTTGCCCTCTTGTTGACCAAATTAGCCGATTCAAATTTTTAATTCAATTATTCTTTTAAACAATTTTATTAATTACAAAATTAATCATACTGCGAAATCGTTACTCATTTTTTTTTAACCTTTGTATTATTATAACTTTTTCACGTTTTATATTTTCATTTTATTTATTTTTTCTATTGTAACACCATTAAAAAAAATGAATACATAAAACACAGTAAGATCTGTTTGGCAAAATTATTGTTTCAGACATATGCAAAATTGCATAGTAGCAATTTTGTATATGTCTGAAACGACAACTTTGTCCAACAGATCTTACCGTGTTTTATGTGTCCTTTTTTTTAATGGTCTTATTTATATTAACGTCCTGGCGGAGTTCAGTTATTGCTGTTCTACCTCTCAACCAGGACACGTAGTACACATAGACATCAACACAACAACCATTCCCTGCGATATTTTACGAATATTTGAAAAAAAAATTTACACTTAACAGAAGTTAGCATGTTTAATGTGAATATATTTATTGTTTGTTAAATTCTTTTGGGTATTATGTATTTCGTTTAGTTATATTATTTACATTTGTTTCATATTTGACACAAGTTCTTGACTATATTAGGACTATTTTCTAATGTTATAAGTTATATGGATATTGTTCTTGGGTATTTTTTATTTATATATGTTTATTCTATTCTGATTGACATGTCAATATACTACGGTGACATTAATTTTGATTATTATAGATATTCGCATTCGGTAGTGACCTACAGTAACTTTAATTCGTTTCATACAAATACCGGGAGTGAACAATTTGTGTTACGAAAGTAAATTTTTTTATGATGATGTAACAAACTAAATCACAGTCGGAGAGTCGGTTCATCTTTGTTGAGGACAGACGTGTTGTAAGGGATGCTATCGAAAAAGTGCAAAAAGAACCGGTTAAAATGACATTGAACTCGATAAAATTAAAGTCATCGGTAGATTAAAAAATTCTGCGTAAAATGAAGCATAATAATAGAAGGTATATAGTAAACACTGGTGTATGGGCCATTACGTCGTAAACAGAAACTACCTGGGTAGTCCTACTACTTGGTAAAAGTTAATAAGGTGATTTAATTAAATAGAAGTATTCTAAAACTAAACCTAACATGAGATCAGAGGGGTTCCTAAGGTTGATGACAGATCCTATATTTAATTAATGTATAATTTTATATATGTCTTGTATAGGTATGTATTTTAAATTTACATGCAATAACAATAAACATTGATTTTAAGGTGCACAACTGAGAAATGTTGTGACGCATGTAACATGTGTTACATTTGATCTAAACTCCACGATAAAATTTCATAGTTTACGATAAAGAACATATTTCTTGCAGACATTTGAAACACCGTACTAGGCACGCTTAGATAGAGTATATTTTATGTCTTTAAGGGTAGTAGTTCAAATAATTTCATCTTCATGAAATACGTTTCAAAACTAGCTAGAACGTTCAAATGTAATGTTCACCATCTTTTTATTTTCAGTGACTTCAATGCACTTGCATATCCTCAGATGCAATTCTGAAATAGTTTCGGAAATTTATTGCCAACCGTACCAAAATTTATCGTATATTCATGATAATAACGTGACATCGATTTAGAGCTAACTGCCAATTCGTGCACAATGTGATAAAGCAATTACTATACAGTGTGGTTCTAATATACGTAAAATTTTGTTATAGAGGTTTCTAATCGTCAAAATAACCTTCTTAGCTTGATCGTTTGTTAAAAGTAGTAATAGTATAGGTCTAGACTGTTACCTTAGACACTATTGTGTTCTTAGATCAATAGTATTTTAAAAATTAAGAAATCCTCTATGGAGGAGCCGAAAAAGTTAAATAAGAAACATTCACTAATAACATAGGCACACAGAAAAAAAGTGATCTAAAGTCGGCATAGTAATCCCTATCACCCTTCAATTTTTGGTAATCTCGAAAATAACCTAAAGAAATCAGGTTTCTTCGGCCAACTCATTGCTTTCATTTGCATTCATGTGCTATTGAAGTGTGAATGTTACAATTGCCATTGTTTCCATTTGCAAAAATTACGAAAATGTCTTTGTTCTGTTCAGTAGTGAATTGTGGTAATAGAGGAGAAAGAAACAACGTTCGTTTCTTTAGAGTTTCTGCTGTTTTAAAGCACCGCGCAGTGGGTCAAACGTCGATTCTAGCTGGAACAGGTCTTTTTTAAATGAAAGTATTATGGGCCTGCAGAATCTTGTAGAACATGGCTTTGGATTTCTCCAATTTATTTAATTACTTCCCATTGACTGCAGTGGAACAATGCACACGGCAAACAAATATTCGTCTGTTTTTGTATCAGTCGCATTCCGTGCGGTAAATTTTTGTCTGTAATTAGAATGGGTAGCACTTCCACCGCAACTCCATTTGTAAATAATAGTATTTAATATGTCTTGGTGCGTTGATGTGGTTTGCTGAAGGACCTCGTTTTGCAGTTTTTAAGTCTTTGCGCATTATGCCCGACAAGAGCTTTCAAAAATAGCTATCAGAAATAATTATGCATTCATCTTTTATATAACAATCCTTTTGCACTTTTTAACACATTGTATGACGGATAAATGTTTGTATTACGAGATTTACCACCCGATTGCATTAAGATATATGAGTTTTTCGTAAAATCACCATCTACATATAACGCCAGTGCCTCTTCTGGTATATACGAAGATCTTTCGAAGGACTGAAGAAAACTTTTTTATTTTATATGCTCTTTTTGGTGATGAATCTAATTCTTGTAATAGTGTTTCTTTTTCCACTTTTGTAAAAACTGCTACATGTGGCGAACATTAACTCTATGATTTACAAATGTCATTAAGACATTAAGACAATAAGGGATTTTAGAAATTTTGATAATGCTTTATTTAATGCCGATTTACAATCTATACGCTTTGAATCTATCTATGATATGAACAATGTAAATGATAAAATTTCTTTTTTTAATGATGCCATTTTAATGCTTTTTAACATACATGCGCCACTCAAAACTATAAGAATCACTAAGAAGTATTCCCCTTGGATTACAGATAACATACGCCTGCTCATGTCCCTTAGAGACAAAGCTCGTTTAAAATGGCGTCAAACTAAAAATATAGTTCATTATAATTATTACAAAACCCTACGTAATTATACCACTCTTGCATGCAGGAACGAAAAAAGAGCATATTTTGAATATGAATTACGTGTAAGGGGTAGTAATAAAATATGGAAAGACTTACATATGTTAAATATGCGTAAACAGGGAAACTGTATTCCTAATAACTTAAAAAATGCGGAAGGTTTGAATAATTATTATATGAATTGTATTTCCACAATACCTGCCGATCACGATATTATCAATTTCTACAAAAATAACGTTAAAGCAGGAGTTGAACCATTTCAGTTTAAGCCAGTTCCTGAACATACTGTATTAAAAAATATATTTAATATAAAATCTAATGCACAGGGTCATGACGGACTTAATATTAAATTAATATTATTGTGCTGTCCAATTATCATACCATTTGTAACTCATATTATAAATTTCTGTTTTGAAAAGAGTGTATTCCCGGATTCCTGGAAAGAGGCTATCGTCCAACCGCTTCCTAAAATTACTAATCCATTGGAATTTAAGGATCTGCGCCCTATTAGTATTTTACCTGTTCTATCTAAAGTAATCGAACGAGAAATAGATAATCAGTTACGTGAACATATTTCTAAATTCAATATATTACCAGAAGTCCAGTCCGGTTTTCGCCCTTTGCATAGCTGTGAGACAGCCCTGCTGAATATTACAGATGATATTTTGAGGGGAACAGATAGGAAAAAGGTTACAGTGTTAGTGCTTATCGACTTCTCGAAGGCATTTGACACCTTAAATCACGAAGTGCTACTCTCTGTTTTAAATTATGTAGGAATGACTGAAAACGTAATTAACTTTTTTCTTAATTATTTCTCTAACAGAATTCAAAGAACTAAAATCGACAATGACATATCTTCTCCCCTTGAAATATCATCTGGAGTACCACAGGGTTCAATCCTATGTCCTCTTTTGTATACTCTGTACACGTCTGATTTTGTAAAAGTACTTCAGCACTGTCACATACACTTTTATGCTGACGACACGCAGCTATATTTATCATTTAACCCCTCCGAAACTGAAAACGCAATAAATAATTTAAATACTGATGTCGCGGCCATTGTAAATATATCTAAGCGCCACTCATTAAATATTAATGCAAATAAAACATCTGTGCTTGTTTTTGGTCCACAAGACGCACGGACCTCAGTATCCCAACAAGTTTATGTAAATGTGAATGGACAGCTAATTGCACCAGTTAACCACGCCAAAAATTTAGGACTAACTTTTGACACACATCTGAGATTTAAAGTTCATATTAATAACTGTATACGTGTGGCATATATGAATTTAAAAGCTATATACCAAAACAGACTTTTCCTAAACAAAAAAACCAAAAAAATCCTATGTGAGTCGTTAGTATTATCCAAATTTAATTTCGGTAGTGTAATTTATGGCCCCTGCATCTATGCTGAAGATGCCCGCAGAATACAGGTGATACAGAACTCCTGCCTACGGCTAATATTTGGTATTAGGCGTGGGCAACATATCTCACACAAGCTTAAAGAGGTAGGTTGGTTAAATATGTCCAGGCGACGTCAACTGCACTCCGCATGTCTTTTTAAAAAAATTATAGAAAATAAAATACCTGCATATCTTCATAAAAAAATAACATATAGAACAGACGTCCATAACCTAAATTTGCGACATAAAGGTACACTCACCCCTCCCTCTCATCGTACGGAACTATTCAAAGCCTCATTTACTTACCAAATAGCTAATATATACAACTCGATTCCAACGGCCATAAAAAATAAGTCTATTATATCCTTCAAGCGTCATTATAGGCAATTGTTATTAGCAGATCAGGGTAACTCCTTGAGTTGTTGAACAGAGAAAATAGATCTGAGCATGCCCTGGACCAATGTTATTCCCTTTCCGTGTTACATAATTATACGTTACTTGCAGGTGTGTATGTATGTGTGTGTATGTATTTGTAATGGATGTCTGTATGTGTATTTGTGTATGTGCTTATATGGATATGTTTACTAGTGTACAGCTTAAGATGAAAAACAGAAGTCATGCAGCGCATGACTACCTGATCTTCGGCTTTTTCCAATAATTGTATTATTTTTTTTTGGCAGAAACTGTATATTATTTAATTTTTTTATATTTGTATTGGAAATAAAGACCTTTTATTATTATTATTATTATTATTAAATAAGTTACTTTAGCACGATTTGACCAATTACTTACTTCAGAAAAGTCTATTGAAGGTCGGCCAAATTGAATCCCAGAGGACTCGGGCTCGCTTGAAGTGTGATCTTGTATTTCAGCCAAAATTATATCGGCATTTAACCATTTTTGATTCTTCATTTGAAACGTTTTATATTACCGTTTGATTTTAATGGTAAAATTTTGCAAAATTTGTTTAATTTGCTTACGCAGTTCTTTATTTTCACAATTAATTTAACCAGTTTTTGTGAAAAATTTATTATTGCAGATTTTTTTTTTAGATGAAGTACGTTCACTGTGTAAAACTTCAAAAAGCTCCCTTCTTACAATCGACATGATACCTGATTTTTTCCCTGAATGCAGCGAATACCCGCACTTTATTTTATCTCTAATAGGATGTTTGAGGACTCTACTTATTACCTAATACAAAAACTAGGCAGTAGTCAGCCGACGAGTTAGTTAACAGTAAGGATATATTTCAATAGTGCCAAAAATATCAATAATGAAAATCAGCGTTATATTTAAAAATTAACTTTATATTGAATGTGATTAGTAATACAATAAAATTATATTGCAAAAATTACTACATGCCTTAAGATTAAATATACTCACAATAAAATTTGTAGATTTGAAATTTATTAGCGATGTTTATATCTAAATGCGTTAATTATGACTGAATCGATATTGAATTTACTTTACGAATATCGACACAATAGTGACTATATTAGTCGTCGCTAAAGTACGTTAGCGTCTTTGTTCTGATATGAAAATATTAAAAGAGCCATCCATTGATAAGTACAAACACTAAATCGGAACATAGATGAAAACTCATATTGGGACTTATTTCCAGCTAGAATCGCCTTTTCACCCACTGTGGTGCACCGTAGAGAAAATAACAAGGTCTCAAAAGAACGCCGAGAAGTATGGATAAGTCTCTAAAATGGGAAGAATTATGCGAAACATTTCTGAAAAATGTTAAGATTTGTTCAAAACAGTAGCTAAAAAACCTAGGTCTTTCAAAAAATCATCGGAACTAATACGGTCGATACCGTCGAGTATCGCCACTTTTTCGTAGTAACGACATTTTACATCAACTTCTAATGTTGAATATCTAATACTCACTACAAGATACTATTGTCAAAATAAACACTTTCTTACTTGAAAAACTAAAGAAAATTGGAAACACATTCTGAGAACCTTCTGCACGCAATGATAAACAAACAGTAAATGAGGTTTTGTATGCCCTTCAGGCAGCTGTGCCAAAGTCACGTGATAGTAAAATTTGCAACTACAAACTGCGAGCTGTGGTATGCGAATGGCTACTTCTCAGCGATCTGTTATTTTTAAACTGTTATTTCAAAGCAGCAGAAGCAGTTTAAACCTGCGATTAAAATGTAACAGCTTTGACCCATTTTTAGAAAACAAAACAATAAGTTGTGTGCCCTCCATTCCGACAGCGTGACGTCAACCGAAAATGACATATTCCCGCGCAGTATAACCTCACTTCCATGAAATTTCCGATTTGATCACCAGGCGCCACCTAGTGTTCTTCTGACTATCACACTCTCATCCGGGCATCCATCCGTGCATCCAGCCTGGGAATTGTTAATTTTTAAGTACCTATTATAGTCTATATAAACTTAACATTTGTAACAAAATTTCTTCGGTACTATAATTGGATATTGATGTTTGGATTCACGGCACAAGAAGGATATAGGTACTTAAAAATTACAAATGCCCAGGCTGGATGCACGGATGAAAGCCCGGACGAGAACGAGATATTCTAGAGAACACTAGGTGGCGCCTGGTGATCAACTCTGAGATTTCATAGAAGTAAGGTTTTACTGTGTGGGAATAGACCATTTTCGGTTGACGTCACGCTGTCGGCGTGGAGGGCACACAACTCATTGTTTTGATTTCTAAAGATGGATAAAAGCTGTTACTTTTTAATAACAGGTTTAAACTGCTTCTGCTGCTTTGAAATAACGGTTTAAAAATAAAAGATCACTGAGAAGTAGTCATTCGCATACCACAGCGCACAGTTTGTAGTTTGAAAATGTTTCGGTCACGTGACTTTGACGCAGCTATCTGAAAGGCAAACAAAACCTCATTTTGTTTATAATTGTGCGCAGAAGGTTTTCAAAGTGTATTTCCAGTTTTCTTTAGTTTTTCAAGTAGAGATGTATTTATTTTGACAATAATATCCTGTAGTGATTATTATTCAGTGGTAGAAGCTGATGTCAAATGTCACTACGACGAAAAAGTGGCGATACTCGACGGTATCGACCCTCGTAGTTCTGATGATTTTTTGAAGGACTTAGGTTTTTTAGTTAAAGTGTTTTGAACAAATCCTAACATTTTTCAGAAATATTTCGCATAATTCTCTTCATTTTAGAAACCTTGTCCATGCTTCTCGGTGTTCTTTTCAACGAATGTTGTTTGTTTCTCCTCTATTATCACAATTCACTATTGAAAAGAACAAAGACATTTTCGCAATTTTTGCAAATGGAAACAGTGGTAATTAGAACACGCACATGAATGCAATGAAAAGAATGAGTTGTTTGCCCTCCACGCAAAATGGCGTTGACAACAGCTAGACGTCAACCGAAAATACTCATTAAGATATCGTGGCCACTATTATCTACTATTTTCGAATATAAATAACAATCTGTTAATGCTATTTATAAATAAGAATTATAAAATAACAGGTTGTTAAATAGCAACTCATCTCTAACTGTTTTCATTTACTTTCCCTGTATTACTGGATGAGGTTTTGTGTACCCTCCATACAGCGACGTCAAAATGGGGTGATTGAAAATGGTCGATAGACCAGTAGCACTATATGATTGACATAACCTCAAATTTTATATATTTGTTTTTATTGTAATTTTTAATATTTGTATTCACATTTCTAGATTGGAACCAGTGTAACATTAATAAACCTTCTCATATAGAATACATATGATTTTTAATATTGCTGAATATTAAAATCAGATAAACCGCAGATTATAGATTGCATCTTCAACCTGTAAATATCAGTATATTTTTATAAATCAACAATATTAAAATATTACACGTATTCCATATAAGAAGGTTTATTAGTATAATGTTGGTTCCAATCTAGAAATGTGACATAACATTAAAAATGAGAATAACTTTACAAAACGTGAAATTGGAGGTTGTGTTAGTCATATGATAGAAGTGAAGTTATACAGTGCGAGAATTGAAGAGGCCACAGAGCGAACGGGAATCCCAGATATGGTCCTCAGAGGTGAGAATGTCAAGTCCTACGCAGGCACAACTGTGAAGGGTGAAATGGGTCTAGCAAAGTCCTACGGGGGCCACGGCGAAGTCTTGCGGGGGCCCCATTATGGAGACGAAATGGGGTCCAGCGAAGCCCTATGAGGGCCACGAAAGAGCCGTACGGGGCCCCATTTTGAGGGGCGGGTGTCTGTCCAAGGTGCCGCAATACCTACTGTGTATCTTCTGGACCCGATGATGACCGACGAAAGCCGAAGTTAATAGGACAAATCGCATATATATATAAATATATATTTTTTAGTATCAAGAAATAAAATCCTGTGTTTTAGAAAGTAAGGGGCGTGGCTACGCGTTGCTATGCACGTATCTTCGTTAATATGTAGTTAATATCATTGATTCTGGTATCAATCGATAGAGTCCAGTAGAATTAAGTAAAAGAGTTAGAGTTAAGTGTTGTTTCACCTATAACGACCAAACCGGCTCTAATCGACAGGGGAGGTTACCCAGATGAAGAATCTCAAATATCCCCGGCGTATCTTCCTGAGGTTAAGTTATTAAACAAATACGGCCAAAACAAATGTCACACTCTTTTCTTCGTTATAACTCGGAAATGGTGCACCTTAGGGTATAGGTACCAATATACTCTTTTTATTCCCAAGATATCAATGTATAATTTTCATGGTTAAAAAAAAATTAATGTTTTAATGCAAAACTTAAAAAAAAAACGCAAAAAAATGCCATAAAAATTACATTTATTTGTTAATAAATACCGATGAAAAATAAATCAGATCTTATCATTTTGAAGCTTCAGCGATTACGAAAAAAATGAGCCCCACAAATTTCAATTCGACCAGATAGTTTTTGCAAAATTCCATTTAACACTAAATGTCTCGAAAATTGTTATCAACTTTGGCACCGAGGCACGGTCAAAGTTATTATCCGCCATTGATCGAACCACCGGCGAACGATAGGGTAAAATGTTAACTTTTATTTGAACAAATGTTGTCTATACATGTTTTCTTTATTATAATAATTAAAGGAGTTTTAAAAAAGTGCAAAGTTTCCTTTAGTAAAAAATTAAATAACTCAGTGAATTTTGGTGCTCGAAATATGGGATTCTCAGACCTGCAAGATGTTAGAAAAATATATACTAAAGAAAAAGAAAACTTCTCTAGCTCAAATTGGGACCGAGATATGGCCCACTTTATGACGAAATTTGTAATGACGACTGTGAAAGTAGCGATGTAGAGGATGTACGTCTGAGTAAAAGACATAGATTGTACAACAAATAATGTGACAAATGATTGAAGTTGCTATACATATAAATATTACAGATATGAAATTATATTTTGTATTGAAAAAAATAAATGCTGTGAAGACAAGCACCGCAACTCTCTGAATTATTTAATTTTTTTTATAATCGAATTTTCCTTAAAAAATATCGACTTTCGGAAAAAATTGCAATTTACATTTTGTCTTTAGAATGTGCCAAAAATTTTTTGTCAAATTTGCAAATTTTCATTTATTTATAATTTTTTTTTATATAAAAAATTAATAATATCCTATTATGTAGTTTTTAAAAGTACATTTTTCTCTAATAATCCTCGAAGTTTGGGCGAAGAAATGTTAAATGAATTAATTGATTTTGCAACACAAAACTAAGAAAATTGATTTTGATTAATATTTATTTATAACTTTTTAAACATGCACGATTGTTGCAAAATAACTGTAGATTCTGATTTAAAACTACGAAAGTAGTAGAAAAAAGTGGTTGAATGACCGTTCTCAGTCAAAAACAACGAAGTTATTGCTATTTGTTCCGAGCGATGCAGTTTTAGTCTCTGGGTCTCACTCGTGAAAAGACCCAGAAATCGCTTTTCTTCATTTCTGTATCAAGTTGAAGGTCGCAATCGCCGCTCGAAGAATAAACATAAAATGGGCCATATCTCGGTCCCAAATTGAACTAGAGAAGTTTTTTTTCTATAATTCATATTTTTTCAAGCACTTTGCAGATCTGAAAATCGCATATTTCTAGCGCCAAAGTCGCTGAGTTATTTAATTTGTTACTAAAGGAAATTTTGTACTTTTTTAAAACCGCAATAATTGTTGTAAATAATGAAAACATGTAGAGACAAAAATTGTGCAAATAAAAGTTAACGTTTTACCGTATAGATCGCCGGTGATCCGATCAATGGCGGGTAATAACTTTGACCGCGCCTCGGTGCCAAATTTGATAACAATTTTCGAGATATTTAGTGAACAGAATTTTGAAAAAACTATCGGGCCGAATTGGAAGTTGTGGGGCTCATTTTCTTCGTAATAGCTGAAACTTCAAAATGATAGGAACTAATTTGTTAACAAATAAATGTACTTAATTGAATTTTTTGGCATTTTTTCGCGTTTTTTGCAAAAATTTGAAATAAAATATTAAAGAAAAATTGTATCCATGAAAATTATATATTGATATCTTGGGAACAAAAACGGTATATTGGTACCTATACCCTAAGGTGCACATTTCCGAGTTCCTGTCAATTGGAGCCGGTTTGGGCCTTATAGGTGAAACAACATGTTCAATCCTTAATTCTACTGGACTAATAGATAATTATCGATTTCTAACTAAGTAAATTCTTAGTTAAATCCGTATATGTGTTGAGAAATTTCAACTTAAAAGTTAGTCGGTGGAGTGGGTAGATACTATTCCTGTAAAGATATAAGCGTCTAGAGAAACAGAAATGCAAAAGTTTCGAGCATGCGCATTACCTTGTAAATGTTTAATAAATTCGTGCAAGTCCAGAAATTGAAATATTTCGTGTTATTTTGTGAAAAAAAGTCGGAGGGACACCCCCCGTACCCCCTGTCTTTGTCTGCGACGTTAGTACTGCCTGCGGCGCTAATAATTATTAACAATTAGATATCAAAATAAAAACATGGGTGCTCGCTTACTATTTCTATGAGCGTTAGAGTGAACTTAGCGCGAAACACTGCCGTGTCTCTTGGGAGGTGGGGATATAAGTAATAGCCCGAGAGGCAGCGACACTTTCGTGAAATCATTTCTATAAAGCTATAAATTTTTTCAAAAAGGAATTAGATTCTATCTACAATAAAGGTGCAATTCTACCAAACTCTTGGTGGTACATAAATGAGTAAAAAATTAAACAAAAAAATTGATGGATGAAAATTTCGCTTTTCGAATTGTCACGAATTGTCAAAAAATGACCATTCGCCTTCGCTCCTGCTGGCCCCAATTTTCAATTTTCACCTCGCGATTCACGTTGTACGGTCATTGCCGACCTTCTCCTCGCCATCGAGATATAGAACGGGTCTCCGATCGCCGTATTTATTCAGTTCTTACGTTTGAAAAATTTGCTTGTCGTCGTGCTAATTGGCGATTATTCTTAAGCAGTTTCCTGAGTTCGAATCCCGCCCGGGGATACTTTTTTTTCTCGTTTTCGATGTTTTGGCAGATATTTTTGATTCTATAACTGCTGTTTGCTCCGTTCTATTGCATTTCTCGCAGAACTCTTACATTTTCCGCCGTGAAATACGTATACCAAGCGAATTGTAAGTGAAAAAATATGTAAAAAAAGAAAATTCCAATATCAAAAACCGCTTATATATTACAACTATAAATATTACAACAACACGTAATGCAGTAAAAATTGTCGCACTGAATACATCTGAAGCAATAAAAGTGCAATGGAATCTTTTCTAAATAGTGACCTTCGCGAGCACGTGGGTTGGACGTTTCAATATTTTCAAGCGGAATGCTCAAGAGCATCCTTCGTTACACTGGTAATAGTTATTAGAAAAATTATAAGTTATCGGAAATATTATTCCCACAAACTCTAGTACTAATAGAGTGCACTTATTCCTTAGAGTATGATGAACATACGTCATTTGTCAGCAGTTAACGCTCGCAAATACTAGATAGCGCACCAGGAATGATATTTCTAACTAAATAACGCCGGGTGAAACTCTTTCTCGTTGAACCATTGAACTAATTAGACGTATTTATAATTTTGTTTGACCTGTAATGGGGATGTTAGAATTTGAAAAACCTCGTGATGATCACCTGAGGTTTTTCTCATATTCTCATAAATTAAGAATTAATTTCTTAATAACAAAACTTATTCACGTCTAATGATTTTAACGTAGAAGTATTTCAACGTTATATTATTTGCTTTGAGCAAGATTTGAGATTATCTACATTCGATTTGCGATACCTAATACGTCACTAAGCAAGCAATATTCATATGAAGTCAACCTTTCTATACTACATTTTGAATTGGGATATACGAAAACATTCTGAGCGATGAGATTTTCTTCATTTTGTCTTGGCGACAAATCTTGTACGAACGTTTCTACGATTTCATAACCTCAAAATGGGATTACGGCCGCCACATGTGAAACACAACCTTTAAATCCATAATCATCGGAGAACAGGATCGTATTTAGGAATTTCCTTAATCAGGATAATAAAATAAAAGATAAGTACTTTTGATTGCTACATGTAAAAGGGATTATTTTCACATGATTGTAGTTTTGGGTCATAAAAGCCAAGTGTCTAAATTCAAAATATGAGATTCAAGCTAAATTTGTTATAGTTTTTTTGTTAGATTATATTTTAAATACGCTGTTATAATTAATCCGTTGTCGTACATTAATTCTTAGTTACTTATATCTTAAATTTATTGTCGCACATATTTCATCGTAGTATTAATTTCGTGGTTAATTTTATCGTGATTCCTTATTGTAAATATTTTATCGTAGTACTGTAATGCATTTCTGTTGGTAACATAGTAAGTCGTGGTTCATTTTTATGGTAACGAGAGTGTTTAAAGTTTATGAACTTTGAGATAATGTTACGAGACATATTTGTTGTAATACAGTATTTTGTCCCTCGTAAAGGATCTCAAGTTCCTAATTTTGTTGTAATATATGAATTTTAGTATTGAGGTAAAGTTACGAGATGCATATTTTGTAATATATTTTTGGTTCTCGTACACGCCTCAAATCTATCTTGCTGTTGAGCAAATTGTAATATAGTGTATCTTGTAATATAGTATATTTTGCAATATAGATTCCTTTGTACATATTTCTGTCTGGTATTTTGCTATACATTATCGTTGATGCTGTGATAGTTTCACTTTTTGTAATATAATGTTTTTGTAATATAGTGCTATTGTATATATGTAACATTTGTCTTTTGTTTATCTTTATCTTTAGCTTTAATTTTCCTTGATTATACTAAGTAATCAATGGCGCCCAAGCCTTGAACTCAACGCCGTTTTGCTCTCCGTATCTTTACTGTGCTAGCCAGGTGAAACCAGTGACGATAACCACGTCGCTCGTAGGGTGGCTCACATAAGAACCACTTGGGAAAACTAAAACCTTCTTTTATTAGCCACAAAAGATTGAGGAAATGGCTGACCAGCTCCTCTTTGAAAGAAGTGATAGAGAGTTTCTGATTGGTTATTTTCTGGTGCATTATGAAGGCGTTGGCAAGTGCTGACCCAAATAGAAGCTCAATTGCAATTTTACCATACCATTTTATCGACTTTCGTAATGCAGTCGAGTAGGACTTTAGTTGGTCCGAAATGTCTATGAAACCTTTGCATATATTGTAGTCAGCAATAGCAGATGGCTTTTGTACTACTCCACCTCGTTAACGAACGTATACTATTCTCCTCCGAGAAATGCAATAGAACGGAGCGAATAGCAATTATAGAATCAAAAATGTCTGCCGAAAAATTGGAAACGAAAAAAAAAGTATCCCCGGGCGGGATTCGAAGTCGGGAAACCACTTAAAAATAGCCACCGATTAGCACGACCGCAAGTCAATTTTTCAAACGTAAGAACTGAATAAATACGGCGATCGGAGCCCCGTTATATATCTCGAAGGCGGGGAGAAGGTCGGCAATGACCGTACAACGTGAACCTGGAGGTGAAAGTCGAAAATTGGAGCCGGCAGGAGCGAAGGCGAATCGTCATTTTTTGACAATCCGTGACAATTCGAAAAACAAAATTTTCGTCCATCTATTTTTTTGGTTAATTTTTTACTCATTTATGCACCAGTAAGAGTTTGGTAGAATTGCACCTTCATTACAGATACTATCTAAACTCTCTTTGGAAAAAAATCTAGCTTTATAGATATTAACGTGAAAAATCTGTCGCTGCCTGCCGGGCTATAAATCAATCTAATAAGAGGCCAGAAATTTCATTTTGTATATACTTGAATACAACGCCTCAATTTTTTTATGACATCTGCCTCAAATATTGCATTATTAAAATTCTATTACCAATTATTTCCACGTGCTAGAGTGCAAATATAGTGAAGATGTGTTTCTTTAACGAAACTTGGATGGGGAATCTAGATGTTCAAGTAGTGATTCCTTAGGTAGAGGTGTTTCACTTTAAAAACAAAAGTACAAACTAGTAGTATAAGACAGTAAATTAAGCTGCATTCGAATAGTAAGTAATAAAATACGACCTCTCACTGAGCCAGCAATAGGTTATTATGTTGAATAAATAGAACCGGAGATATGAACTCGTCAAATTGGGTATAAAATTAATACTTTTCAGATACTATTTCAGTCATTAACATGGTAGCCAATGAAATGCATTTTTTACATCATTGTTACCTATCAAATTTCGTTATTAGTTGTGAAAAAACTAGATCGGATTTTGACAGCACGATAACGCAGTTTCATCGCTATAGAGCTGTAAGTATAAAGGTATACACACTGAGTATAAATAAATAATAACAGACACTAATTTATTCATTAGCATAAATAATATTGTAAATCCTTCCTTTAAAATTAAATATCACAAAATAACAAACCATGTTTCAATTTGACTGTTGTAATGGAATTATACACCATAATTCATTCTACGTTAAAAAGCTGACTAAAACAGGAAAAAAATAAACCTTATTTTAATATAACTCCCATGGGAGACCTTTACATTAGTTCATCCATGGACCGAAGCGTTACAATATGAAGGGCGCCGTAAAATTTGAGGTGCAGCATTTATTGTTTGTCCTTTCGGCATTTCGAAATAAAAGGGTAAATCTGAGATAGCACCAGCAGTAATTGCTGGTTATATGAAATCTGTTCCTACATAATTAGTGTAAAGGGACTACATCCAGACTTTGTTTTAATAAAACAGTATTTCTTGGCAGATAATTAAAAGGGTCTAACAACTTGGTGTAACAGCGCGAGATTTGATAATACGTTATCTGGTATCGTAGGTAGCGCAAAATTTTCACTCGGGTATTGTTTCAAGTTTCGGTTTGTTCGGCATAGAAAAATATTATCTCTGCTAGTAGATTAACATGTAACATTAGAATGTATCATATTATAGTTCTCAAAAGCGGTATAATTTTATGTTCTAGATTTAGCGCACGCAGGATTCGTATTGCTGAATCTGATATGTTAAAGATATAAGATTCTTGTCATATATCGCAGGAAATGTAGAAACTTCATATGCCATAATTTAATAGGTATATTTTTTTTTATATTTCAATTTAAAATCTATTTATAATTTCTCAATATACCTATTTCTCTGTTGAGCTACCATCACCGCCCTTAAACGTCTATTAGGAAAGGGTATTGAAGCTGCACATAGTTTTATAGATTTTTGGAGGTAGAAAGTTATAACTTAAATAATATTATATATGAAAGAAGTGATTTTAAAACAAAGCATTTAGTTAATTTTTTTTTTAATTCATACAACTGAAAACTAAGAGCTTTGGCGGTGATCATATAACACTATTGTACAGTTACTTTGCTAAATTGACCGCCTTCAAAGCTGTTAAATTTCAGATGTATGAATTTAAAAATGAATTTAAAAATATTTTCTTACTTTTTATTGGGTATTTTGCCACTGAAAAATATTTAAAAATTTTAATGAAAAAACCTCTGCGCCAAACGGATCAGACAGAGGTTGGTTCTTGAGTACTTGACTGTTTCAAAAAGTCTCACACCTAAAAATATATAAACTAGAACAATGTTATAAACTAAAAACTAAAAATCAAAGCTATAGGTAGTTAACGTTTCGGAAGAGAATCTACTTCCGCTCTCAAAACTTTTTTGGCCGTCAACCATGACAGTTCTTTGTTTATGTATTTCCATAGTCACGTGAGACATTAAATTATATTTATATTATTTTTACTTACTTCGTCTCTAAGGATGGGCAACCAACTAGTACAAAAATCTATTGAATAATTAGAAACGCATCTATCCTCGTTTAATAAAATAATCGCGGATTCTTTAAGTTTTCTTTTAGTTCCGTTGCTCTCTTTTTCCAAAATATTCGCCGAGTCCCATTTAATTCTATGATTATTATCCCACGCGTGTTCACAAATTTTGTATTTTAAACGAGGATAGATGCGTTTCTAATTATTCAATATATTTTTGTACTAGTTGGTTGCCCATCCTTAGAGACGAAGTAAGTAAAAATAAGATAAATATAATTTAATGTCTCACGTGACTATGGAAATACATAAACAAAGAACTGTCATGGTTGACGGCCAAAAAAGTTTTGAGAACGGAAGTAGATTCTCTTCCGAAACCTTAACTACCTATAGCTTTGATTTTCAGTTTTTAGTTTATAACATTGTTCTAGTTTATATATTTTTAGATGTGAGACTTTTTGAAACAGTCAAGTACTCAAGAACCAACCTCTGTCTGATCCGTTTGGCGCAGAGGTTTTTTTCATTAAAATTTTTAAATATTTTTCAGTGGCAAAATACCCAATAAAAAGTAAGAAAATCTGAATATGCCACAAATAAACAATTACAGACAATAATTTAAAAATACTTTTTTTATATAAAATGTTATTTTGTACTTTTTAGTTTATACTTATTTTACAGACAGACAAACCCTTTTCATATGATACCCATGTCAAGGGGGTTGTAAAGAATAAGGTAGTTCTCGATCCTGGGTCGTCCGCCATATTGAATTTATAATGTTACATAGTTTATCGTATTTTGCTCGTCAAATCCTTTCATTTGATACCCCTTATCAAGGGGGTTGTGAACAAAAAGATAATCCCTTTGATTTGATACCCATATCAAGTGAGTTGTGAAGAAAAAGGTAATCCGCCATCTCAGGGCGTCCGCCATATTGGGTTTATAACAATATTAGATATTGCATTGTCACCTACATATATGTGTAAAATTTAAAAACTCTAGTTTACTTAAAACTAGTCGAAATTTTGATTGTTTTGTAGAAGACAGGCAAGCAAAATGGACAGACAATAAATTAAGTTAAATATTTAAAAGAATTTTTAAAATCGGCCAAGTAGAAGCCGCTGGTGAATTAGAAAAAAATACTGCCTTATGTTTTAAATATATAGGGTGTTCGGCAGTGGGTGTGCCAAACGGAAATAGTGGATAGGTGGGGCTATTTAGAAGTTAATTAGCCCGAATGACCCCTATCCAAAGTATCAGTATTTTTGAGATACTATTCTTTTTTTTTTATTTCCAGCATATCAGGCTCTTAGCATCTATAACAATTTTTTTTTATGGTTGTAACAGTTCATAATAATTTTTATCATATTCTGCAATGTATCTGTTTTCTAACAAAATCATATGGGACGCTGATAATTAAAGACAAAAATTAGTCCCCAGAATTAGTAGAAAGGATCATAAAGTTTAACGTTCCCTTGCATTTGCAAAAAAACGAAAAGCTATCAAGATGTTTAAATGCTTTCAAAAACTTCTCCCTTTAATGCGGTTTTTAACTCTATGCCACATGCAATAAAAACTTTTTAAATAACATGAGAAAATTGGTGGTAATTTGTTTACATGATATACGGGGCACGCTAACAATAACAAATAACGATGGAAGTTAACTCGCCCGCTTCCCTATTTTGTTGTTGACAATTTCTGCTAGGGGATGTGTCTGTGACTCAAGAAATTATTTCATTTTATTAATTTTATTTCGTTTAATTTCCTTAGTGCTGTTGTTAGTGTTTGTTAATTTCGTAATAAAATAGTTTTCGTTATTTGTTATTTCTTGCAATTTTTCGATATAGTAACAATGGCTGCGTAGGTACACTAACGAAAAATGTGCTGATATTATGATGGCTTATGGCAGAGCCAATGCTGTTGTTGCACGTGAAGCAGAAATAATTTATCAGCGGCAGCATCCTGGTAGACGATTACCCAGCCTAAATACATTTTCAAATACCTACCGTCACCTACCGACGTTTACAGGAGACAGACACACAGTATGCTGTTGCTGATGATGAAATTATAGTTGAAGCGTTTGATGAGGATCCAACCAGAAGCATAAGAAATGTAGCTGCAATGTTAGACGTAAGCATATGGAAAGTGTGGTCAGTTCTTCGTGAAAATGGACGACATGCTTTCTATTACACTCCATCATTCATTTATTAATCATTATTCACTTTCGCTTTCATTTTGCTCTCCGACTCAATAGTAACAAACTAATTTATTATTTTATTAAATAAATTAAAATTTATCTTCTACAATACTCAATAAAAACTTCTCATGGATACCCTAATTATTTGTTCCAGGTTTCAACGAAGGTGACGATGAGAGGCGAATACAATTTTGCAGTTTTCTGTTACATACGGATGTTGATGACAGACAATTTTTAAAAAGTATTTTGTAGACGGATGAGTCTACATTTGCTAGGGAAGGAATCGTAAATTTACACAATTACACCATTGGACCACAAAAAGCGAGAATCAGGCCGACCTCATTTCAACGAAAATTCAGTGTGAACGTTTGGGCAGGTGTAATCGGAAGGTCCCTTATCGGACGCATTATTTGTCGGACAACCTATATGGTGACAATTACCTGGACTTCTAACAGAATGACCTGCTGGAATTATTGGCTGAAGTGCCGATTTTTCAAGAAGACAGGCATATTGTTTTTCAAAATGACAGTTGTCTGGCACATTACATAATAACCAACAGGGAGCACTTAGATCATGTGTATATTGGTAGACGTGGCCCTAATTCATGGCCCGCAAGGTCTCCAGACCTGGCACCTCTTGATTTCCACGTCTTGGGACGCGCTAAAGAACTTGTGTTCTCACAAGAAATGCACATCCAAAACCAGTTAATTGAAAGAATTAACGCCGCTTTCGCAACGATGAGAGAAGAGATGTGGCTCCATACAACAACGGTAGAAATCCGAAGATGTATAAGAAATGGGGCCGCACAATTTGAGCAAAATTTTTTGTTTGTTATTACTTTATTTTCCCCTAATGTAACTCCGGTAGATATCCTTTTAAACAAATTACCACCAATTTCCTCATGTTATTTAAAAAGTCTTTATCGTATGTGGCATACGGTTAAAAAGGGCATTAATGGTAGAAGTTCTTGAAAGCATTTGAACATCTTGATAGCTTTTCATTTTTTTGCAAATGCAAGGGAAAGTTGACTCCTATTATCCTCTCTACCAATTCTCTACCAATTCTGGGGACTCCGTTAGCTCATATTATTTTTTTTTTTCTTTAATTATCAGCATCCCATATGATTTTGTTAGAACACAAATACATTGCAGAAAATAATAAAAATTATTTTGAACCGTTACAACCATTAAAAAAGTTGATATATATGCCAAAATGCTGATTTTAAGGAAACTCTCAATAGACGTCATTAGGGCTAACTAACTTCTAATTGGCCCCACCTTTACACCATTCCCCTTTAGCACACCCTCTGCCGAACACCCTGTATAGATATTTCATTTGCTATTTTCCGTAACATTGCATCAATTTTAGCTTAGTGTGCAGAGCTTTCGGCATCATGTACTTATTGTACAAATGTTGAATTCATAATTAGTTCCATCAGATTAAAATATTTAAAAACAAAAATCAAATACATATCTCGTTTCAATTCAGATATATCTATAAAATCCACACTCCAGATACACTTTATAAACCTTTTGTAAGTGTGCAGAAATCTAATAATTCCGAAATGGCCTCTTCTTTCATATCGCGATTCTAGATTTATATAGTAGCAAACAATAAATTAGCAGATAAATAAATTTCAAGGATTTTTATTAGCAGCGGCAGTAAATTTCCTCATATAAGTAATCCGCGGTCATAAAATGGCTTTAAAATTTGGAAAGCAGATATAAATAAAACAACCCAAAAGTGTTTAGAGTAAGTATAAGCTGGATGGCAAGAGACGAGGTAAAAAAAACTACCTTGCAATGAATAATACATCGAGTCTTATGGTAACCGCGCCGTTTGAGAAAATCTCATTTATTCAATCACTTCTTTTTCAGGACAAAAGTGAGTGAGGCTTACGTCTAAAGGGAGAAGCGCGTAGTTTTTTGCATGGATATAAGGAGTTCCTTAACTACGTATACTACGTAACTCACCTTTTACTTTTCCAGCTTTAGATTTAATACAGATTTTATATTCATTAATGGAAATGAGCTTGCTTAGTAGATTTATTTTCATATGAATGGATCGGTAGAAATAAGTTCCTTGAAAAAGCAAGACATTTGAATTTTATATCCGGGTGAAGAAATTTATGTAGTTATTTCAACTTTGTCATACATTTTAACATACTGTTGCAAGTGCATACCTCGAATGTTGATTTACCTAATGGATAGTGTCTCTGTTTTTCATGAATGGTTACTTGAATTTTAGTTCGTTAATCAGTCAGAGAAAGAAAAACAAATCAATGTTAAAAAGCTAATTATTTTTCCTTCTGCTTTTCTTTTTGGAACTTCCTGCCACATGTATTTAATTCTCACTATTTTTCATTTAGAAAATATTTATTCTGAAAGGCAACGCTTTGTTAAAAACAGCTAATAGTTGGTCCAATTTTTAAAAGGCTAGATTTTTTTGATGTTGATTTAAGATAATATGTCCCTTTAAGAAAACTATAAAATACAAGGTGATTCAGAACTTATCCGGAAAAATTTAAGGAGATATGCAATGGATCCATATAAATATAATAACGCAAAGAAAAAATGAATAAAAGCACTTTAAAAAAATTTGAAAATTTTACTTGTACCCTACTGCTATTCTGGTCGGCTGCAATAAAAATTGGAAACAGCAGCTAATAATGAATGAATTGTGAAATCAGCTGATACTTAATGAATAGTTGTGAAATGACAAAAATTTCACATAAAAGAAATCGATAACGACAAGAACCTGACCTAACGTAATTTATCTTTGATGTTAAAAGTTTACTTTCAATTTTTTATATACTTTAAATGATTACATATTTTGTACATACCTGATGTTACAATAACTATTCGAAATTTTGTCCGCCGACCTGTATGCACTTTTGACAATGTCGTATCCAATATTGCCGTACTAATGCAAATGTTCCCCCTTCTTGCTCTTCCTGGAGACGTAAATTATTGGCAACAACTGTGATGTGCTCACGCAATTATTGAACGGTTTCCACCTCTGTGGGGTAAACTTCACTTGTTAAATGCCCCGTAAGGAAAAATCAAGCGGATTTAAATCAGGGAACCACGGAGGCAATGCTACCGGTCCACCTCGTCCTATCCATTGTACTCCTTGGATTTCATGAAGATAATCTAGAACCACTAGATGGAAATGAGGGGGCGCACCATCATGCAAAAACCACATTCGTAGACGCACAGCTAAAGGTACATTTTCAAGAAGTTGAGGTAGATCGTTGCGGAAAAATTCCAGATATTGAAAATCGTCCATCCGATTTGGTAATATTATCGGCCCAATTAAGCGATCATCGACAATCCCTGCCCAAACTTTCAAGGAAAAACGTTGATGGAAATGATCTCGTTTTATCGCATGTGGATTCTCAACTGTCCAGACATGTGTTCTGTGGATATCATGTATCCCATTCCTAGTGAATATAGCTTCGTCCGTGGTTAATATGCCAGCGGTAAATCGGGGATTTTGGGCATTTTGCTGCAGCAACTATTCATAAAATGTAACCCGTAACGGATAATCTGCTAGAAGTAGTGCTTGAATACGCTGAACATGATAGGGGTACAATTGGGAATCGTGCAATATGCGCCACGCTGTTGATTGAGACACCCCAGGTACCTATCGGGCGAGCTGTCTTGTACTTATACGCGGATTTTTGGCTATAATTTCCGAAATTTCTTTCTCGTCCGCTCAAATACTTTGTGAACGACCAGGTTGCCCTTCTCGTCCACGACTGGGTTGTAAATTTTCAGTGTTACGCCAACGTTGAACGGCTGCCGTAAAAGTTTCAGGGCTACAAACATGTTTACCAGGTCTGCGGGTACAGTAAGAGGTAGGTCGGTATTTCATCCAGTCGTCCAGTAGAGTTTAATAATACCATAACTTCAATATTTTTTCACGGCAGTTCTGTTAGGATTTTATTATATTTTTTTCGTGGTATCAACTCTAATTTTAAGAGTGCATGTATCTTTTAATCCTCCCAGATAAGATCTAAATCACCCTGTATAGATATAAAAGTTGTATTTCTCTTTACTTCCCTCCTTACCAATAGGAAGTATTGTAATCGTGAGAAATCACTGTCCAAGATTTCTTCGTATTTTCATGGCTCAGACTATGCAGATTACGAAAACTAAAGTTTTTCACTTCCCTCAGTCTGTTTGTCTATCGACGTTTTATCTAAAAATCTATTTGACGAAGAACAGTAAAAATTAGAAGGTAGGGGGCTCTATTACTAGCGTCAATTGGCGTAAATAAACTAATCTTAGTCTGTCTTGCATCAAGATAGAAATATCTTATCCATTGGTGGACGCTTTGCTCATCCTTCGCGACATTGACAAATATATTCAAAGTAGTGTATGACGTTCTAGTTAGGGGTGATTCGAGTAACTATATTGTAAGAGTAATAAATTTTAATCAATAGAGACTTGTTTCCGTTTATTTCTTATCTAAATCATTCCAGAATATGCTTTACATAAGAGTAACGATGTTTCATTTATTAAGTAATACATTATATTTATTATTTAATACACTGTAGAAAAATAAAGAATGCTCCGGTCTCCCCTTATATTTGCTCGGTCGGCAATTTTGAGTTTTTTAACACGCTTTTATTAGCTTCACCTGTATCTATCAATCTAACAATGTAACGGAATCCTTCAAGGTAATTTTCACCCAGTTCTAACTGTTGTACCATCATGAAACTTGGTAATTGTGTGTAACTCCGATGACAATACAATATGGTATACTCAATTTTACAATATATTCAAAATGGTCGCCGCCCCAAGATGGTGGATTATCATTTTCTTTACAACCCCCTTGATATGGGTATCAAAGGAAAGGGCTTGACTGGTAGAAAACAAATGTGTCATCAAAACTAAAAAATTCAAAATGGCGGTGTCAACATGGCGGATAGGCTTTATCAATTTATCGTCGGATTCGACTGAAAATCGGTATCTGTGGGTTATTGAGGTTCCAGATTAAAATTATCTGGTCCAAATTTTTAAGACTAAAAAATAAGAAATAAACAATAGTTTAAAAAAACCAAGTAAACACGCTTTAATAGCAAACCGAACTAAAAAGTAATAAATAGTACAATACTATAATACATTACAATACAAAAAAACGCGGGGTGCTTGATATCAACTGGTATAAATATTTCATAGTAATAAGCACCCATCGCTTTTTTCTTTTGTATTGTATTATTTTTTACTTTTTAGTTCGGTTTGCTATTAAAGCGTGTTTTTTTTAGTATTTTTAAACTATTATTTCTATGTACCTTATAAATATGGAGTGAACTATAACATCCTCACTTGTTACTGATTCTTATCATGCTCCTTGCCTTCTTTTAATCTTGAATTATGGTTACATTACAAAAATCTTTTCTTTCAAAATACGAGTTACGTATGTTGAAATTACGTATTGACACATTATGTTTACATGTTTAAATTTATGAGTTTTGGAACAGATCTTAGTTAAGAATAACACTCTGGGTCTCAAAGTCCAGTCAACGGGTTTCACCTCTAACTTGCGTGCCAGTGAATGGATTTTGATGAAAGCTTGTGAAGTGTGTTTATAGTGACATTAATAAAAAAAGTTGAAAAAAAGATTAGAGTAGGAAATTATCGGAACGGGTAGAAAACACTCCTTTATCGTGGGTTTTGTAACTTGTAGACTTAGATCAAATATGAAAAAAACAACATGCTTGACTTTTTGGGCCCAAAATAAGATGTTTTCACTCTGGTGAATTTTTTCGAGAAATTCTTATTTTTCGAGATATGGCCATTCGAAAATTCCTAAAAGTGGAGGAAGGAAAATGTAAAAGTTGAAAAAAAATCTGAAAGAATTCTGGTGAATGTATCATCGACATACAAGAATTTTTTCTATTTGCAACTTTTCTGTAAAGTGCATTTTTACCCAGTTTTTTCGGAAAAACCTGAAAAACTACCCCTATTTTTGAAATTGTACATATGCTTTGAGGCTATCTTGAGGCCATATCTCGAAAAATAAGTATTACTCGAAAAAATTTACCAGAATAAAAGCATCTTATTTTGGACCAAAAAAAGGCAAGCATATTGTTTTCTTTTGCATTTTGACCTAATTCTACAAGTTACGGAACCCGTGATAAAAGCCCCCTCCGATCATTTCCTACTATAATTTTTTGTTTCATCTTCTTTATTAACGTTGCACAAGGCAAGGTTTCATCAAAATCCATTCACTAGCACTTAAGTTAGAGATTTTTAGTCATTTTAGCGCTCCGTTGACTGGACTAACTATAAAGGGGCATGATAACAAACTAAAATATTTTAAGTTAGTTCTACCTGCACTCTCGAAATTTAAACACGAAATAAAAGCCAAGACGTAAATTGTTACTTTTATTAAATTAGAACCCAAACCTAACAATGTAACAGAAAAGTACAATGACTATACTAGCCCGAGAGCTCACGACACCGAGAGTGAAAGAGCTTTGTAAAATCTAATGTTTATTTATTAGTTTAATTATTTATTAGTTTATTCTAAAATAATGGTTAGTCTGCGCACTGAGAGAATGTTATTGAACCCAGTAAAACGATCCCTTTGAAAAAAATATCCAATTTATTATAAAAGTAAATTCAGATAAAAATCCCATGAAAAAATCATCCTCGAAACATTAAAAAGACTTTTAACCACCTTGGGCATCATCTTAAATCGAAATCTGCGTAAAAAATTATTTCACTAAAAATGACCCAAATATTAGAAAAAATTTGTCATCTCCAGGACGACAGTCGATCGGCTTTGGGCTTCGTCGTTCGAATATTCAGAAATACTCAAAAAATTTCAAGTTGCACGGAGCGGAAAACCGCCCCGCCGCACAAACTTTTCGAAAGTACCACGAATTCAATTTTTTGAAAGTACCAAAAATTCAGTTTTTCGAAAGTGCAATAAAGAGACTTGCACGAAGCGGAAAACCGCTCCTCGAAATGAATTTTTCGAAAGTACCACAAATTTGGTTTCTCGACGGTACCACGAATTTAGTGGTTCACAATTGAACGGTTTTTCCAGTAAAAATCAAAATCCTCATTTAGTTATCCAAACCACTAGAACGTACCAAAAATTAGTAAAAAAAATTCAAAGTCGGAGGGTCGATTCCGACGAACCCAAAATACTTTTTATCCCGACTCGGGCGGATATCGCCATAGTAGTCGCTCGAAGGCGAGTCGACGGAAAAAAGTATATTTGGGTTCGATGCCGTTAGTACGTTTATAAAAGCAGGAAAACCATCGAACTCATACAGATAGCTTCTTTAAGCATCCTGACAATTATTTCGATAATTTCAATGCAAAATTAAAAGTGAATAATTTAAAAAAAGTTCTGCATACATTTTACAATCATTACTAATTGGGAGTCTGCATCTTTTTGTACAGTCGATTGTCATAATTCTATCGACGCTGGATGAGTTACACTACTACGGAAGGTAACGGCTTGCCAAGTGGTGGTGTTCTTTGATGTTTGCCTTATATACATTAGTTAAGTAATGAATATTTATATTTTTTACATTTTATGAATTATTTCAATAAATGAAAATATATTTTGAATTCGACTTCTTATTCATCCACTAATTATAAGATTCGTGACCGACGTGCGATTCTGTGGCGTCAGTCGGACAATTACTTACCGCGAGTCACCTTTGATCCCGCCACGTCTGTGTACTTGTCCGAATACTCATAGAATCCATCGACGGTGTTAATTATTAAGTGTTTCTAAGAAGGTGCTCATTATAAGATATATTCATTAAAAGTACACCGCCCGACATAAGAATTCGAAGGAGAGAGCAGACAGTAGCAATCACAGTAAGTATAAGTTTGTCTATTTTTTTTCTTGGGGAGTCTGAAGGGTAACTTGTGAGTAGAGTTGATAAGTATCCTAGCGGCGACACAGCTCCGGCCTAAATTATACAAAATCCTTGTCATGTCTATCAGACCATACGATACTAGGTACATCTACAAGAACGTCGACCGATCGGTTCTATGATAATGACACAACTGACTACGCGCTGCTCTATCAGCGCGCAGACTCACGATTATTTCTGAATGAGCTAATAAATAAATATTAGATTTTACAAAGCTCTTTCACGCTCGGTATCTTGAGCTCTTGGACTATACGTCTATTCAACTGGCATATACAAATTTTATGGCTTTTAAAATCTGTTTCAAAAGATTGAAGACGACCTCAAAAATACGTTTTGAATGTTGAAGGAAAATATAAGCAGCATCTCTTTTAAATCTAGAGATAAAAACTACAAATATTTAAAGCATTGGATTACAAGTAGAGTAAACATTATTAGAGATGCGAAACACACATTAGCCTGTATTAAATAATTCGTACTTCAAGCTTACTGAACATACATGTAGAAGTTTGTCTGCATTTTTGTTAGGTCACTAGAGTTATTGTCTAGGGGCAAAAAGCTGTTAACAAATTTAATTAATCAGTATGCCTTTAACCAGACGGGCAGAACTACATGGTGCAAATTGCATATAGCCGCGAGAGTGGCAAGTGAACGCGTGAATATGTTGTACGAATTTTAGCAAATAGAGTTTTAGGTGGTAGTTAGATTCAATACAGGTATTAGTTGGTAATTTTTCTTTTTATCATAGAGATTTAAAAAAACATAGCAATATCACTGATTATGATAATAATAATAATAATAATAAGTTTATTTATCTTTCTTATTTGTTACATAAAATGAAAATAATTGACAGTAATTGTGTTGTCTAATTAGTAAATTGATGTACAACTTAAATTTTATATTACTCTAACGCATATTACAATAAATAAACTAATAAATCACTGTAAAGTAAATTATGTTACTGGTCAGTGAGGTAAGGAATTTTTTATTTATTTTTTTTTTAATTTTTTAAATATATACTTATATATTACATTTTGTTTCTTATATTTCTAGGTAAGTATCTTTTGGTTTATAATATCGCATATGTCTGACCTGCGGGTATTTAATATCCACTTCTTTAAAGTTTTTTTAAAGATAGTGTACTTATCTATAGTTCTGATGTTGGGTGGCAAGCTATTATATACTCGGGACTCCAGATAGGCATATGATTTTTGGTCAGCAGTTTTTATACATCTTGGTTTTTGAAAGCTGCTTTCCTTAGTTCATGTGTTATAGTTATGTTGAATTTTTTTATGTTAGTTTTATTTTTAAACGTTTTTAGACAGATTTTTAAATAAAATAATTGTTTCGCATCGAGTAACTGGCATTCATCATATAGCAAATCGCTGGGGTAAGTGATACTTTTTCCACATGGATAAATGAAACATATTCCTTATAGAATTTTGCAAACAGCAACTGGTTTTTATTTTAGCTCCCATAGATTGTTTTTTTCTCTGCTATTTGCAAAATCATATAAAGAATATGTTTCATTACAAATATAAGGAAACAAAAAATAATTCACTTTTAAATCATCTAGGCTAGTTGCCTCAATAGTGCACATCTTTTCAATTTGGAATTGTAACCCGTAACGGATAATCTGCTAGAAGTAGTGCTTGAATACGCTGAACATGATAGGGGTACAATTGGGAATCGTGCAATATGCGCCACGCTGTTGATTGAGACACCCCAGGTACCTATCGGGCGAGCTGTCTTGTACTTATACGCGGATTTTTGGCTATAATTTCCGAAATTTCTTTCTCGTCCGCTCAAATACTTTGTGAACGACCAGGTTGCCCTTCTCGTCCACGACTGGGTTGTAAATTTTCAGTGTTACGCCAACGTTGAACGGCTGCCGTAAAAGTTTCAGGGCTACAAACATGTTTACCAGGTCTGCGGGTACAGTAAGAGGTAGGTCGGTATTTCATCCAGTCGTCCAGTAGAGTTTAATAATACCATAACTTCAATATTTTTTCACGGCAGTTCTGTTAGGATTTTATTATATTTTTTTCGTGGTATCAACTCTAATTTTAAGAGTGCATGTATCTTTTAATCCTCCCAGATAAGATCTAAATCACCCTGTATAGATATAAAAGTTGTATTTCTCTTTACTTCCCTCCTTACCAATAGGAAGTATTGTAATCGTGAGAAATCACTGTCCAAGATTTCTTCGTATTTTCATGGCTCAGACTATGCAGATTACGAAAACTAAAGTTTTTCACTTCCCTCAGTCTGTTTGTCTATCGACGTTTTATCTAAAAATCTATTTGACGAAGAACAGTAAAAATTAGAAGGTAGGGGGCTCTATTACTAGCGTCAATTGGCGTAAATAAACTAATCTTAGTCTGTCTTGCATCAAGATAGAAATATCTTATCCATTGGTGGACGCTTTGCTCATCCTTCGCGACATTGACAAATATATTCAAAGTAGTGTATGACGTTCTAGTTAGGGGTGATTCGAGTAACTATATTGTAAGAGTAATAAATTTTAATCAATAGAGACTTGTTTCCGTTTATTTCTTATCTAAATCATTCCAGAATATGCTTTACATAAGAGTAACGATGTTTCATTTATTAAGTAATACATTATATTTATTATTTAATACACTGTAGAAAAATAAAGAATGCTCCGGTCTCCCCTTATATTTGCTCGGTCGGCAATTTTGAGTTTTTTAACACGCTTTTATTAGCTTCACCTGTATCTATCAATCTAACAATGTAACGGAATCCTTCAAGGTAATTTTCACCCAGTTCTAACTGTTGTACCATCATGAAACTTGGTAATTGTGTGTAACTCCGATGACAATACAATATGGTATACTCAATTTTACAATATATTCAAAATGGTCGCCGCCCCAAGATGGTGGATTATCATTTTCTTTACAACCCCCTTGATATGGGTATCAAAGGAAAGGGCTTGACTGGTAGAAAACAAATGTGTCATCAAAACTAAAAAATTCAAAATGGCGGTGTCAACATGGCGGATAGGCTTTATCAATTTATCGTCGGATTCGACTGAAAATCGGTATCTGTGGGTTATTGAGGTTCCAGATTAAAATTATCTGGTCCAAATTTTTAAGACTAAAAAATAAGAAATAAACAATAGTTTAAAAAAACCAAGTAAACACGCTTTAATAGCAAACCGAACTAAAAAGTAATAAATAGTACAATACTATAATACATTACAATACAAAAAAACGCGGGGTGCTTGATATCAACTGGTATAAATATTTCATAGTAATAAGCACCCATCGCTTTTTTCTTTTGTATTGTATTATTTTTTACTTTTTAGTTCGGTTTGCTATTAAAGCGTGTTTTTTTTAGTATTTTTAAACTATTATTTCTATGTACCTTATAAATATGGAGTGAACTATAACATCCTCACTTGTTACTGATTCTTATCATGCTCCTTGCCTTCTTTTAATCTTGAATTATGGTTACATTACAAAAATCTTTTCTTTCAAAATACGAGTTACGTATGTTGAAATTACGTATTGACACATTATGTTTACATGTTTAAATTTATGAGTTTTGGAACAGATCTTAGTTAAGAATAACACTCTGGGTCTCAAAGTCCAGTCAACGGGTTTCACCTCTAACTTGCGTGCCAGTGAATGGATTTTGATGAAAGCTTGTGAAGTGTGTTTATAGTGACATTAATAAAAAAAGTTGAAAAAAAGATTAGAGTAGGAAATTATCGGAACGGGTAGAAAACACTCCTTTATCGTGGGTTTTGTAACTTGTAGACTTAGATCAAATATGAAAAAAACAACATGCTTGACTTTTTGGGCCCAAAATAAGATGTTTTCACTCTGGTGAATTTTTTCGAGAAATTCTTATTTTTCGAGATATGGCCATTCGAAAATTCCTAAAAGTGGAGGAAGGAAAATGTAAAAGTTGAAAAAAAATCTGAAAGAATTCTGGTGAATGTATCATCGACATACAAGAATTTTTTCTATTTGCAACTTTTCTGTAAAGTGCATTTTTACCCAGTTTTTTCGGAAAAACCTGAAAAACTACCCCTATTTTTGAAATTGTACATATGCTTTGAGGCTATCTTGAGGCCATATCTCGAAAAATAAGTATTACTCGAAAAAATTTACCAGAATAAAAGCATCTTATTTTGGACCAAAAAAAGGCAAGCATATTGTTTTCTTTTGCATTTTGACCTAATTCTACAAGTTACGGAACCCGTGATAAAAGCCCCCTCCGATCATTTCCTACTATAATTTTTTGTTTCATCTTCTTTATTAACGTTGCACAAGGCAAGGTTTCATCAAAATCCATTCACTAGCACTTAAGTTAGAGATTTTTAGTCATTTTAGCGCTCCGTTGACTGGACTAACTATAAAGGGGCATGATAACAAACTAAAATATTTTAAGTTAGTTCTACCTGCACTCTCGAAATTTAAACACGAAATAAAAGCCAAGACGTAAATTGTTACTTTTATTAAATTAGAACCCAAACCTAACAATGTAACAGAAAAGTACAATGACTATACTAGCCCGAGAGCTCACGACACCGAGAGTGAAAGAGCTTTGTAAAATCTAATGTTTATTTATTAGTTTAATTATTTATTAGTTTATTCTAAAATAATGGTTAGTCTGCGCACTGAGAGAATGTTATTGAACCCAGTAAAACGATCCCTTTGAAAAAAATATCCAATTTATTATAAAAGTAAATTCAGATAAAAATCCCATGAAAAAATCATCCTCGAAACATTAAAAAGACTTTTAACCACCTTGGGCATCATCTTAAATCGAAATCTGCGTAAAAAATTATTTCACTAAAAATGACCCAAATATTAGAAAAAATTTGTCATCTCCAGGACGACAGTCGATCGGCTTTGGGCTTCGTCGTTCGAATATTCAGAAATACTCAAAAAATTTCAAGTTGCACGGAGCGGAAAACCGCCCCGCCGCACAAACTTTTCGAAAGTACCACGAATTCAATTTTTTGAAAGTACCAAAAATTCAGTTTTTCGAAAGTGCAATAAAGAGACTTGCACGAAGCGGAAAACCGCTCCTCGAAATGAATTTTTCGAAAGTACCACAAATTTGGTTTCTCGACGGTACCACGAATTTAGTGGTTCACAATTGAACGGTTTTTCCAGTAAAAATCAAAATCCTCATTTAGTTATCCAAACCACTAGAACGTACCAAAAATTAGTAAAAAAAATTCAAAGTCGGAGGGTCGATTCCGACGAACCCAAAATACTTTTTATCCCGACTCGGGCGGATATCGCCATAGTAGTCGCTCGAAGGCGAGTCGACGGAAAAAAGTATATTTGGGTTCGATGCCGTTAGTACGTTTATAAAAGCAGGAAAACCATCGAACTCATACAGATAGCTTCTTTAAGCATCCTGACAATCATTTCGATAATTTCAATGCAAAATTAAAAGTGAATAATTTAAAAAAAGTTCTGCATACATTTTACAATCATTACTAATTGGGAGTCTGCATCTTTTTGTACAGTCGATTGTCATAATTCTATCGACGCTGGATGAGTTACACTACTACGGAAGGTAACGGCTTGCCAAGTGGTGGTGTTCTTTGATGTTTGCCTTATATACATTAGTTAAGTAATGAATATTTATATTTTTTACATTTTATGAATTATTTCAATAAATGAAAATATATTTTGAATTCGACTTCTTATTCATCCACTAATTATAAGATTCGTGACCGACGTGCGATTCTGTGGCGTCAGTCGGACAATTACTTACCGCGAGTCACCTTTGATCCCGCCACGTCTGTGTACTTGTCCGAATACTCATAGAATCCATCGACGGTGTTAATTATTAAGTGTTTCTAAGAAGGTGCTCATTATAAGATATATTCATTAAAAGTACACCGCCCGACATAAGAATTCGAAGGAGAGAGCAGACAGTAGCAATCACAGTAAGTATAAGTTTGTCTATTTTTTTTCTTGGGGAGTCTGAAGGGTAACTTGTGAGTAGAGTTGATAAGTATCCTAGCGGCGACACAGCTCCGGCCTAAATTATACAAAATCCTTGTCATGTCTATCAGACCATACGATACTAGGTACATCTACAAGAACGTCGACCGATCGGTTCTATGATAATGACACAACTGACTACGCGCTGCTCTATCAGCGCGCAGACTCACGATTATTTCTGAATGAGCTAATAAATAAATATTAGATTTTACAAAGCTCTTTCACGCTCGGTATCTTGAGCTCTTGGACTATACGTCTATTCAACTGGCATATACAAATTTTATGGCTTTTAAAATCTGTTTCAAAAGATTGAAGACGACCTCAAAAATACGTTTTGAATGTTGAAGGAAAATATAAGCAGCATCTCTTTTAAATCTAGAGATAAAAACTACAAATATTTAAAGCATTGGATTACAAGTAGAGTAAACATTATTAGAGATGCGAAACACACATTAGCCTGTATTAAATAATTCGTACTTCAAGCTTACTGAACATACATGTAGAAGTTTGTCTGCATTTTTGTTAGGTCACTAGAGTTATTGTCTAGGGGCAAAAAGCTGTTAACAAATTTAATTAATCAGTATGCCTTTAACCAGACGGGCAGAACTACATGGTGCAAATTGCATATAGCCGCGAGAGTGGCAAGTGAACGCGTGAATATGTTGTACGAATTTTAGCAAATAGAGTTTTAGGTGGTAGTTAGATTCAATACAGGTATTAGTTGGTAATTTTTCTTTTTATCATAGAGATTTAAAAAAACATAGCAATATCACTGATTATGATAATAATAATAATAATAATAAGTTTATTTATCTTTCTTATTTGTTACATAAAATGAAAATAATTGACAGTAATTGTGTTGTCTAATTAGTAAATTGATGTACAACTTAAATTTTATATTACTCTAACGCATATTACAATAAATAAACTAATAAATCACTGTAAAGTAAATTATGTTACTGGTCAGTGAGGTAAGGAATTTTTTATTTATTTTTTTTTTAATTTTTTAAATATATACTTATATATTACATTTTGTTTCTTATATTTCTAGGTAAGTATCTTTTGGTTTATAATATCGCATATGTCTGACCTGCGGGTATTTAATATCCACTTCTTTAAAGTTTTTTTAAAGATAGTGTACTTATCTATAGTTCTGATGTTGGGTGGCAAGCTATTATATACTCGGGACTCCAGATAGGCATATGATTTTTGGTCAGCAGTTTTTATACATCTTGGTTTTTGAAAGCTGCTTTCCTTAGTTCATGTGTTATAGTTATGTTGAATTTTTTTATGTTAGTTTTATTTTTAAACGTTTTTAGACAGATTTTTAAATAAAATAATTGTTTCGCATCGAGTAACTGGCATTCATCATATAGCAAATCGCTGGGGTAAGTGATACTTTTTCCACATGGATAAATGAAACATATTCCTTATAGAATTTTGCAAACAGCAACTGGTTTTTATTTTAGCTCCCATAGATTGTTTTTTTCTCTGCTATTTGCAAAATCATATAAAGAATATGTTTCATTACAAATATAAGGAAACAAAAAATAATTCACTTTTAAATCATCTAGGCTAGTTGCCTCAATAGTGCACATCTTTTCAATTTGGAATTGTCTTCGAGAGACAATTCTCTTTATATTTAACAAAATACAAAGTCTATGGAGGAACTATTTCTATATCTACGTAGTGGAAGTATAGTAATCGTATATTTTTTTTTTCTTGAAATAGGTTTAGAATGGCATGAAACGTCGAGATTTTAAATTTGAACAAAAAAGAAATTTCTGTCAGTCTGTCTGTTGGTCTATATGTCTGTCTGAAACTTTTTTTGTCCGCACGTTTCCTCCGAAACGGTTTACGATACTGACTTGAAATTTTGTACACGTATGTACATTCTAACGAGATCTGGAACTGGATTGTATTTTGAAGATATCCGGTGAAGGGTTGGGGGGTAAATACGGGTAAATAGGGGTAAATAGGGGGAAATATATAAAGCAAGCTGGTAAGAGTACAAAAACTTGAAATTTGATGTATGTTACAAGCCAAGGCCTCAAGATTTCTTGTAATGTTTTTCTTCCCCCCACCACCCCCCACTCCATTATTAAAGGGGATGATAAAATAAAATTGAGATATTCACTTCAAAGTTGACACACGTATATACTATAATGACATTAGGTACTAGATTATATTTTGGGATTATTCTGATGAAGAGTTGGGGGTTAAATAGGGGTAAGTATGGGAAAGTAGGTAAAGCAAGCTGGTAAGATTACAGAAACTTGAGTTGGTGTATGTACTGGAAGCCAAAGCCTCAGATTTTTTACAGCATTTTTCAACCCACCACCATCCCACCCCTACTTACTCCATTATTAAAGGGGTTGATAAAATGAAATTGATATATTCATTTGAAATTTTGCACACGTATGTATTATAATGAGATCTGGAACTAGATCATATTTTGAGATGATTCCGTTGACGGGTTGGGGGTTAAATAGGGGTAAATAGGGAAATATAAATAAAGCAATCTGGTAAGAATACAGAAACTAGAAATTCAGTGTATGCACTAGAAACCAAGGCCTCAGATTTTTTTATAATATTTTTCAGCAGCCCAATACCCCTACTCCATTATTAAAGTGGTTGATAAAATAAAATTGAGATATTCACTTGAAATTTGGTACACGTATGTATTATAACGACATCTGGAACTAGATTATATTTTGAGATGATTGGGGACTAATTAGGGATAGAGAGGTGTAAAGCAAGCTGGTAAGAGTACAGAAATTTGGGATTTGGTGTATATACAAGAAGCATATCTGAAACTAGATTGTATTTTGACATGATTGGGTTGAAGGAGTCGGGGGTAACTAGAGGTGAATAGGGAAAAATGAGTAAAGCAAGCTGGTAAGAGTAAAGAAACTTGAAATTAGGTATATGTCCTAGAAGCCAAGGCCTAAGATTTTTTAACAATGTTTTTCTACCCCCCTCCACCCTTACTCCATTATTAAAGGGGTGAATAAAATTAAATTGAGATATTCACTTGAAATTTGGTAGACGTATGTATTATAACGACATCTGAAACTTGATTATATTTTGAGACGATTCCGTTTGTGGGTTGGGGGTTAAGTAGATGTAAATAGGGGAAAATAAGTAAATCAAGCCATAAGAGTACAGAAATTTGGGATTTGGTGCATGTACTAGAAACCAAGGTCTCAGATTCCTTTCTAATGTTCTTCAAACCCCACCACCGCCGCTCCACTATTAATGGGATTGATAACATAAAATTGAGATATTCACTTGAAAGTTAGTATACGTATACTACGTCGGTCGGGTCCAGCGCATGGATGGGTGAGTTCTCATTCAGGTACGTCAGTCTATGTCATGAGCTGAATAGCCTTGGCTGGACTGAGACGACCCGGCGAGACAATAAAAACAAGGACTGATAACTTTACCAAGGAGCTCCTTATCAACAGACTCGAAGTCTTGTGAGGACCATGTCTGGATAAGGAGCCCTAAGGTATAAAATGGAGTACTACAATAGATCTATACTGGTCGCAGTAGGCAAGGCCAATCGCCAACTCCTCCATCTAAAATCTAAAAAAAATCTAGTATACGTATGTATTGTAATTACATCTGATTGAGATGATTCTATTGAAGGGGTGGGAGGCGGTACGTTGTGAATAAGGGAAGTAGGATGAACTAGAAACTCTATTTTTAACGTATATGATAGGAACCAACGCCTCAAACTTTTCTATGGCATCTGCCCAAACTATTATTATAATCTTATGACCAATAATTTACACACACTAGGGTGCAAACCTAGTCGAGATGTTTCCCTTAAAGTAATTTGGATGAAAAATCTGGATATGGAAGTAGTGATTCCTTAGGCAGCGATTTTAGATTTAGGACTACGGTATAAAATAACCATTTTCAGATAAACATTGAACACACTAGAACTATGACAAGACACAGTATTTAACCAAAATGCTAAAGTACAACCACAGTTGCTCTTTGTAATCTACCGGCGTGTGTACCTTTAAAAGCTAGTTTATTACTCATTATACCCGGACACATCCAGGGAACGTTTTATTTCTTCACACTTTATGATCGTCTTCTGCTATTTGATGGGGGTCGATATCTGCCCGCATAGGTAGTTAGTATATGTACTTCACATACCCCAATTACACTGGCAGACGAAAACTCCGCTCGGTGTCTACGTATATGTTTCCTAGTTTTGTGGTGGAATAGCAATAGCTAAACTCCGCCAGGACATTAATATAAATAAGGCGATTATATTTAATAAAAAATTATTTAAAAAAATAATATGAACCAACCTCAACGTTAAATGTTAAAAAACCGCTGTCTAAAGAATCACTACTTCCATATACAAATCAAATCAAATCAAATTTTATTTCGAACATAACATAACATAACATAACATATAACATAAGGCATAAATTTGTACATATTAGTATTTAATAAAGGACCATGCACTCTAAATTGCCTCTGAAGCGAATCAGAGAACACATTTGTGTTGTGCATGACCCTTCAACAACATTCTTAGATGTAAAATTAATTTGTAAAACTTGTTATGTTTAAAATTTTTAATTTTAATCTTTTTAATTTAGTTAACAAAATTTAGTACAATCATTTACTTTTATACACGTAGTTTAATTAAAAATATTGTTGTTATTGTTAGATTAATATCGCAAAGCGACAGCAAACGTGTCTTTATAGATAGATTTTAGAAAAGCCTGATGAATAGTTTGTAATTATTTCTTATAAAATTTTTACATTCTATATTAAATTTTTTTTATTTTATTTGAGAAGAGTCTAATTTTGAGGGGCAGGATATTATAAAATTGAGGAGCAAAATATGTTATATATCTCTGAGTATGCGATTTAATTTGAAACGGAACTTTCAGTGATTTATTTGTTATTATTCTAGTATGATAATTATGGATGACAGATTAGTATAGATTCTGATTTTTCACCGTGAAATTTAAACAACCGTACGCATAGAGACTTCTGATATTCATTGTGTTCGTTTGTTTATATAGTAAATTAGTGAAGTACATTCTTTCTTTTTTAAAAATTATTTTTAATATAGTGTTTTGACACACGGTAAGATTATACAATGCATTATTGTATAATCCTCCCCAAACCACTATACAGTATCTTAGTATAGACTCTGCTAAGGCATTGTATAACATCATTACTAGTTTATTGCATACGATGGATTTTAAGAGATGGAATTTATGAAAGAGTTTGCGTAGTTTCATTGCTATAAAATTGCTATGATCATTCCACCTCAGATGCTGATCAATAATAACACCTAGATATTTAGTGGATTTTATCTTCTTTATTTCCGGACAATTGCAATTTGTGCTACAATCTTTTTTATGAATGTTCAGTGTGTTTTGGCTAGGTTGATCAACATCTGAAGTGGAGAAAGTTATATAAGTAGTTTTATTGATGTTTAAACTTAATAAACTAAAATATACAGATATACCATCCAAAACTCTTTAAACAAAACCTTCTTGATACTACAGGGAGAACGAGAAAGATTGAATGTGCCGCCCCCATAAGATTTTTTGTGTGCCGCTCACACTATTTTGTGATACTTTCAGCATTTGCGCGTTGGCGACAGTAATTTAGTGATTTATATAGGTTGTGTGCTTGCGACGTCAAAATTTAGACATTTGTAAGCGTTTAGGGACATCAAACCCTAATTCTCAAGATGTTAAATGGAAACTGATCGAACTTTTCATTATATTAGTACTTTTGCGGACATTGGATTATGCAGAATGTCAAGTGTTGGCTATGTTATTAATTGTGTAAGTGTGGCACTAGTAAATGTCGCCAGTTTTAATTAAATTACCTTGATTTTCCAACTAGGAAATGTTTAACACGCCAAATTCGTAAGCTTCGACTTTTGAATACCTTGGACTTATTCTTTTAATTATACACTTCTTTGACGAATCATATAATTACAATATATGTATAAAGTAATCTTTATCTAATATACATTGTGGGGCAATAGTGCGTCGTACCTCGATATCTCGAGTTCTACGATAGCTAGAAATTTAAAAAAAAGCTGCAAGTAAACTAGATAAAAAAATTTATAACTGGAAATTATTTTCGAACATACAGGTCGAGCCAAGACGAAATTACAGGACCAAGTGCCCTTTCTTTAAGAGAATGCTGCGTATATCAGTACGTTTCTTGAAGCCTCTTTCTAGGCTCTCTTCATTCCTATATTAGCATCTGCAGATGAATGTTAAAAAAATCACCACAGTCACAATTATGGGTTTTAAGGAAAACTTATGTGAATACCAGTTAGAGACATCTAATTAATGTTTTTGAATCATTTTCATTTTTAAACTGTACAGGATGGCCAGAAATTATTTTTCAATTAAGAACTTTTTAAATTGAATTTTCTCAATCTTTTCAAATGGAACAGTACTGTACATTTTTCAACGATGTGATATAAAAATGAAAAACGAACATTTTTTATAAGTACTTCCCTACGGCTAATTGCCATTATTTTCGGTTTATAAATAAATAAGTGTCAAATTCAAGAATAAAGTAGAGAAGAGGTTACTCAAATAATTCATTAGAAAAATTTATAACAGGTATTCGAGGTGTTCCCCATTTTGATTGACACGCGTCTTTATGTAATTTTGAAATGAGGCCATTTAGTGGGAAAGTTTCTTCCAATCCATTGAAATGAGTGAATAGTATTTAACAGGTCCTTTACTGTAATGCTTTTTTGTAATTTTTTTTGCCGTTTTGTTATTCGACAAGCAATAAAACCTCAGTTTGGTATAAATTGTCGTGTACAATGGAACATTTATCACACTTATCGGTCGTTAGTTACAATTTTTGTTGAATTTAAAATATTTGGAATTATATAATATGAATTTTAATAAAGCGGAACTTGTAGACATGATATTTGTTTTGTGCGACTCAGGCAGAAATTGTTTACTTGCCAGTAGAATTTATCACCAACGTTATCATGAAAGAAGGATTCCTGATGTTAGCAGCTTCCAAAACTTTCTCGATAGATTTCTGGAAACTGGAAATGTCGAATATAAAAAAAGTGAAATAATAAAACGTGTTGTGAGCGAAGAAAATGAGTTTTCTGTGGTGCTGCAACGGTTGAGAATCCCCATATGAGTCAAAGAGAAGTGAGCTCATTAGTAGGAATAACGGACGGTCTGTGGGTCGAATCTTAAAAACAAATAAGTTGCATGCATATCATATTTAAATGCACCAGGAATTATCTGATGACGATTTTCAAAAGCACCCACAATTTTGTAATTGGGCCAGAGGTAAAATGCAAGATGATGTCAACTTCTTCAATAATGTTTTATTCACTGATTGGGCAACTTTTCATAAAAATTGATTTATTAATAGACACAATTACCATTATTATGCCTCGGAAAATCCTCACTTTTTTATGCAAGTTGATAACCAACACAGATAATAATAATAATAATAATAATAATAATAATAATAATAATAATAATAATAATAATAATAATAATAATAATAAATTGTCTTTATGGGGCGTGTGCAAAATCTGACAGCTAACGAGAGTGGAGGGCATATAACCTCAATGTTCCAAATTAATTAACGTGAAATTCGCTGTTTTCGTTTGCTTTTTTGACTTTTTTGTGCTATCAGCTATTGAAATAAACATTTTTAAGTATAATTTTCATTATATATAGACAATTACGTTTTTTGTACAATAATATTTCCTTTGATTTGCCGAGAGGTGCATTGTTTACCTATGTGTTTTTAGTTATTTTCTTCGTATTTAAACAATGTATGGGATTGATCTTATTATTACATATGGAGCATATTTAGATTATTTAAGATTTGAATGCTGTTAATTATTTTGTTATCGGTTTACGACAAAAAGCCATCATATTCTATGGTATTTGGTTGTCGAAGTCTCTCCGAATGCCAATTTAAGCTTTTAAAGGTATGTGATTATTGTTTAACATTAGAATTAAGTGTTTATTATACAATATATTTAATAAATACATAGTAGTAAATACCTTTTGTATGCACGAAAATAAAATTATTAATTATTTTAGAATGCCATCGATTTACACCAAAAGAAGAAAATTTGTGCTCAATCAAAAGAGCAAAGTGAAAAGAGTCTTAAATAGATCCGATTTTACTGACTCAAAGATGAAATATGGTCATAGTTCCAGACATTATCTTAACGGATAATCTTTCTGGATAATAATTTCATTTAAATTTTATACTCTATAATTTTTAGGAAAACCTGCTGAACTAAGTAAGGTAACGCATCTAGATTGTCTAACAAATAAATTTATGGGTTATGCAGCCTTAAAGCATTTAACCACTTTTCTCTTTGAACTCTTAATTGACCACACACTTATCTTCATTGGTGTAAATCGATGGCAATCTGAAATAACTATAACTTTATTTTCGTGCATGCGGTAGGTATACTACTATGTATTTATTAAATATGTTACATAATAAGTATTAAATTCCAATGTTAAGTAATATCACATACCTTTTAAAGCTTAAATTGGCATTCGGTGAAACTTTGACAACCATATTCCATACAATATGATGGCTTTTTGTGGTAAACTAGTAACAGAATAATTAACAGCATTTAAATTTTGAATAATCTAAATATGCTTTATAATATAACAATAAGATCAATCCCATATGTTGTTTAGTTACGAAGAAAATAGCTAAAAACGCATAGGTAAACAATGCACATCTCGCCAAATCAAAGGAAATATTATTGTACAAAACACGTAATTGTCTATATATAATGAAAACTAAACTTAAAAATGTTTATTTCAATAGCTGAAAGCACATGAAACTTAAAAAAGCAAACGAAAACAGTGAATTTCACGATAATTAATTTGGAACATTGAGGTTATATGCCCTCCACTCTCGTTAGCTGTCAGATTTTGCACGCGCCCTATTAAGGGCGAAGTTAACCTTACATTTTTGGTTCTCTAACACAGATGGTCTACAAACCTAAATGGATTTCTTTTTATGGGGATATGTGAAGGAAATTGTTTATAGAGACACACCAACAACAATACAAAATATGAAGAATGCAGTTTTAGGAACATTGGGAACCTCATTTCAAAAGCACATAGAGATGTGTGTCAATCAAAATGGGCAACATGTGGAACATTTATGATAATTTTTTCTACTGAGTTATTTGAAGGGACCTCTTTTTTAAGTTTATTTTTGAGTTTTGTAATTATTGCTCTATAAAACGAAATTGTACAGTTTTAGGAAATGGAAATGATTCAAAAACATTAACTAGATGTCTCGTAACTGGTATTCACATAAGTTTTTCTTAAACCCCATAATTGTAACTGTGATGATTTTTTTAATATCCATCTGCTGATTGCATTATTTCAAGAAAAAGATTCATTACATCCAAGTGGTTGGGATATACAATGCTAATATAGGATTGAATACAGAGGCTTAAAAAAAATGTACTGATATACATAGCATTCCATTAAAACAAGAGTGACTTGGTCCTGTAATATCGTCTTGGCTCGCCCCGTATAAGTTCGAAAAAAATTTCCAGCTATAGACTTTTTTATCTAGTTTACTTGCTGTATTTTAAAATATTTCTAGCTGTCGTAGAACTAAAGATATCGAGGTCCAACGCACCCTGTATAGGGATTTAAACTGATGTCACCAACTATTTCCATACGCCTATACTGTACATTATAATTCCGTAAAATATAAACTCGTCTCCATCTTAACAAAGAAAATTTGCCACGTGAATTGATTAAGGATAATTGTGGATGTTAAATAATCCAAAATTAAGTTTTAAAACAGCACGAAATTCGCAAAATATTCTGTTAGAACAATGCGTTCGATCGGCTGATCACAAAGTTGCGGCCATTTGCATTTTCGAATCCCCTAGTCCTAGTCTACTAGCATAGGGAATATAACATAGGAAATTAGTTTTAATAATGAATGTAGAATAGAAATCAATTTTGATCATTTTAGTGACATTTCTGTGTCACGTGACCTTCATTCTTTCTCGATCGCACTTTATAGTTGCATCCCAGTATATGAAAATAATTGCTCATGTTATTTTATTTATATAATATCATCTACCCCAAAGGTACACAAAACAATTCTCCACTTCAATGCCTTTTAAACCGGCCGACGCGACGTTTAATGGGAGTGGTAATGGGGGGTGGTTGATGCGAACATTTTTCTTAGAACTTTTGTTCTTGAGCACACACTAAATCACAATTTTATTTTGTTAACCCCTTTAATAATGGAGTGATGGGGGTGGCAGACGGATGAAAAATTTGAGATCTGAATTTCTAATATATACACCAAATCCCAAGTTTCTGAACTTACCAGCTGGCTTTACTTATTTACCGCTATTTACCCCTAACCCTTAAGCAAAATAAGCTCAAAATGTATTCCAGTTTCAGATCTCGTCAATATACATACGTGCATTGAATTTCAAGTCAATATCTTTATTTTGTTTTGTTAACCCCTTTAATAATGGGGTGGGGGTGGCAGATGTCATGTGAAAATGTGAGACCACGTCTTCCAGTATACACTAAATCTCTGGATTTTTACTAGCTTAATTTATGCCAATTTGCCCCCAACCCTTAAACAGGATAAACTCAATATGTAATCTAGTTCCAGATCTCGTTTTAATACATACTTGTACCAGACAGGTCAATATCTTAACTAGTCTCAGAGTAATCGTGTGCACAAAAAAAAATACAGACCAACAGACAGAAATTTTTTTGACTCAAATTTAAAACCTCGACATTTCATTACATTCGAAAACCTATTTCAACGAGAAAAATTTTCGATGATGATACTTCTACCCCAATGTGTGGATTTATAATTATACATTATCAGTACTGAATCAACAAAACTATTTTTTAACCGTTTTAGGTAACCAACCATATTATTAAATAACGATATGAAACTAACTACTTAAAGGAAGTTCTAGTATGTAGTTGAATAACTAAAATTATTTCAAATATAGCACAGGAAGTATAATTGCAATAAGCCAGAGCAGCAGATTTATTCACGCCAACGATCTCCTGTATAGCGGCGAATTACCATCTGCATACTAGTTTCTGCGTCTTGGCCGTCGTTAGCTTATAATAGGTAAATGTAGTCATTTATGGGTAGAGTTCCTTTCTTGTCAACATAATTTAGCAACTTGTGCAGCGAAGTCGTTTGCAGCAGACTTATTGCAATCAATAGAACTAACAAGCGGGGAAATGAATATGACGACGAAATTCTTGAGAATTGTATATGTTCAGTATATTCGGAACGCACCCTAACCTTTTGAGATGGTAATTTTAGATATGCAGAGTTGTCATTATTATGTCATTATTCGTACCAACGTGCAAGTTGTTTTAATGTGTTTGATTCTTCATGTAATATAGATGTTAACAATTTATACATTTTATTATTGCAACCTCCCTCATAACTAAACATGGCGCTGCGACAATATTAATTAATAGTTACGAGGAGGAATGCTTGGACACTGAAATATACCAGGGTAATTTTGTGAGGTTAAGCACGTGTTCACAAAATTTAAGTGTACATATAATGGCAAATTTAAGCCTAGGGTCTGTCAAGTTACCCCCTGATTTTGATTTACAAGGCCAAAATGCGGCAACTGAATGGAAATTTTGGAAAATTGCCTTCGAAGACTACCTGGTAGCAACGGGCCAGCACGAGGCACACGATAAGATTAAATTTTCAATTCTTCGAAATATCATTGGTACAGAAGCAGCAAGAATTATGTCCACATTTAAAATACCCGCTGATCAAGTAGAAAAGTATGATTATATGATGGGAATGGTCGATAAGTATGTTAACCCAAGAGTTAACGAATGTTTTGAGCGCTACAACTTTTTAAAACGAACACAAAAGGAAGGTGAGAGCTTCGAGCATTTTCTAACCGACTGTAAGCATTTGATAAAGTCATGCAACTATAATGTAGTCGACCCTAACGAAAGTGTTGAAGACAAGGCATTACGTGACAAAATTGTGATGGGGATACGTGATCCAACTACAAGGGAAGCCTTACTTCGTGTTGATAATCTAACTGTGGAAAAAGCTATACAACATTGCAGAACAAGTGAGCAAAGCAAGAGCCAAAGCCAACAATTTGAACAAGGAATGAGCACTGAATTAAGGATAAATGAAGTAAGGAAGTACGGCAAGAAATCTGTGAGTACTCGTAGTGATAAGTTTATATCGAAACACCAGAACCGGCATCGAAGGTCAGATGATAATGATAAGTTTACATCAAATCAAAGCAGTCAGCAATATAAGAAACGAGAGTGTGAGGATAGGTCTAAAGAAAAATTTCAATGCATAAGGTGCCAGAGGGTACACGGAGCCCGTGAATGCCCAGCATATGGTAAAAAGTGTAACAAGTGTGGTCTATTGAATCATTTTTCAAATTCTTGTAAAGTTAAGCATGTTAAAAACATAGAATTAGACAGCTCAAATGAGAGTATATTTATAGGAAGTGTAAATATCAATAGAAATGTTTATAATTGTAGAGATTTAAAAGGTAAACATAAGGGTATGTGGGAAGAGATAATAGAAATAGAAGGTAAAAAATTTAAAACAAAACTTGACACCGGAGCTGACGTTAATGTAATACCGTTTGAAATTTTTAAGAAAATAAATAACCAATTTAGAGTTAGACTTTCTGAGTATATGTTAAAGGCTTTCGAAGGTACATTGTCAAAACCTATAGGAATTGTAAATCTTTATTGTAAATTTAAAAATATGGGTATATATGAAGATTTTGTGATTGTTGAAGGTGCAAGTCGGGTTCTATTGGGTGGTCAGGCATGTCTACATTTAAATCTAGTAAAAAGAATTGAAAATGTTGACAAACATGAATCAAATATAAGTAAAGAAGTGTTTATAAAACGGAATATTGATGTGTTTTCAGGCTCAGGTGTGTTTCCAGGTAAATGTGAAATTACTACATCTGAGGAATTTGAGCTAGTTAGCCACCCTCCTACTAAAATACCCCTCGCGATTCGTAATGCGTTCAAAGAGGAACTAGACAGGTTGATTAAAAGGAAAGCCATTGTCCCTGTTGAAAAAATAGATGTCAGGGCAAGTATTAACAGAATTGTATTAGTAGAAAAATCAAACGGTAAAATTAGGTTATGTTTAGATCCGTTGGATCTGAATAAACATATTATACGCAAACCGAGAATTAATCCAAGTATTGAAGAAATATGTTCGAAATTAAGTGGTAAAAGTATATTCAGTGCGTTCGATTTATCTGAAGGATATCATCATTTGAGGTTAGATGAGGCGTCATCCTGGAAATGTTGTTTTGCAACTCGTTTTGGCATCTATAGATATGTAGTACTACCGTACGGGTTGTCAGACTCTCAAGATCTATTTGAAGAACAAATCGAAAAAATATTCGGTGACATTGAAGGTGTAATAATTTGCCATGATGATATGATTGTTGCTGGTGCTACGATGCAGGAACATGATAGGGCAGTAAATGAAATATTAGAAAGGGCCAGAAAGGTAAATGCTAAATTTAATAAAGATAAATTTCAATTTCGTGAAAAGCAGGTTAAATTCATGGGTCAAATTTTCTCAAAAAATGATATGCAAATAGATCCTGACCGAGTTAAATCACTTTGTAAATTAGAATGTCCAAAAAATAAAGTAGAACTACAAAGGGTAATAGGGTCTTTTAATTATGTTAGACGCTATGTTCCAAATATGGCAGCATATATGAATCCCTTATGTGAATTGTTAAAATCTGATGTTGAGTGGAAATGGCTCCCGAAACATCAACAAAGTTTCGACAATCTAAAGAAAATTGTCAGTAAATCTCCAGCTTTGAGTCCCTTTGACCCAACTAAGAAAATAGTATTACAATGTGACGCATCAAAAAACGCGCTAGGTTATTGTATGTTTCAAAAACATGAAAATATTCTAAAATTAGTAGCCTGTGCATCTCGTACTATGAATGACCATGAGGTAAATTACAGTCAAACTGAAAAAGAATTATTATTTATATACTTTAGCACACAAAAATTTCATGATTTCATTTATCGGGCTGATGTAGACGTACAAACCGATCACAAACCAATCATAGCTATTATGAAAAAAACCTATTTGTAAAATTGGATCAATACGATTACAACGCCTAAGAATAAAATTATTAAAATATAACCTTAATATCTACTATGTTGCTGGAAAAAATATTCAGTTTGCTGATATGTTATCACGGGCTAGCCTTAAAGCTAATACGTGTGATTTTGAAATGTTCGAAATGGTTCGCACCATATCGAGACATTTACCTATGACTGACCAAAAGATACTTGAATTTAGGAGAGAAACGGCTAATGATGAAGTATTAAAGAAAATAAGCGATTATTATTACAATGGTTGGCCAAAATCTAATCGCATACCGATAAATTGTAAACCTTATGATGTTTTAAAGAATGATATATATGTTGAAGCTGGTTTAGTTTTTCTCAGAGATAAAATTGTAATCCCCCGCAAGCTTCAAAATGGCATTATGAAACATAAGGGCCACATTGGTATTAATAAAACTATACATAAAGCAAGAAAAATATTTTTTTGGCCAAATTTAACATCTGATTTAACTTCCTACATAAAACGATGCAGAATTTGCGAAAAATATATGCCAAGTAATTTCAAAGAACCTCTTTTACCACTGTCAACTCCAAAACTTAGATTTAACAAAATATGCGCTGATATTTTAGAATTTGGATCAAAATCTTATTTAATATTAGTAGACCATTTTTCTCATTGGATTGAGATATGCCCATTAAAGAACAAAACATCAGAAAGTGTCATAAATGAAATGCAAGGAGTCTTTACGAAGTTTGGATACCCCCAGTATATAATAGCCGATAACTTACCGTTCTTGTCATTAAAATGTAGAAATTACTACAAAAATAAAGATATCACCATTTTTACATGCACACCCCACTATCATCAAAGTAATGGATTATCGGAAAAGGCAGTTAGTATTTCAAAACAAATTTTACGAAAAAGTCTTGCTGAAAACAGTGACTTTAGGGAATCATTGCTCGAATATAATAATAGCCCAATAATTAATTTAGATGCGTCCCCAGCTCAAATTCTTCAGAGTAGAACCTTAAGGACACAATTACCTATAACACATAATAAATTAGAACCTAAAGTACAAAATCACATTCATAAATATTTATCCGAACAAAAAGACAAAATGAAAAAACATTATGATAAACGTAGTAGGAAAACTGTAATAGAGTATAAAAAGGGTGATAAAGTAGTAGTTAAAAGTAGTAAAGATAAATATTGGTATAAAGCTGTGGTTTTACAAAAAGCTAATGAACCAAGATCTTATTGGATAAGGAAAGAAAGTAACAATCGAATAGTTAGACGTAATTCAAGTCAAATGAAATTATCGGTTACACATTCAGATTATAATGATACAATATGCCCGAGTTGTATTTCAATCAACAAGAGCAAGATATTCAAGTTGAAGATAAAGATCTTGCTTTAGATAATAGTATGTCAAACGATGTTCTTAATGATATTCAAAAGTTGTTTGTCCCTGTACATGATAACGAAACCAAAGAAATACAGAGTCAGCTACCTACAAGTGTACCCGATCCCGCTTTGGACGAGTTGTCAAGCCAGTCAAGAAACTCAATTTGTAAATATTAAAAGGGGAAGGTGTTCAGTATATTCGGAACGCACCCTAACCATTTGAGATGGTAATTTTAGATAGGTATGCAGAGTTGTCATTATTATGTCATTATTCGTACCAACGTGCAAGTTGTTTTAATGTGTTTGATTCTTCATGTAATATAGATGTTAACAATTTATACATTTTATTATTGCAACCTCCCTCATAACTAAACAGTATACGCCAAGTATATAAAATAAGCGTAGTTATAGGGTACAGAGAAGAATCTGTTGTAAACTTAGTACATGTAAACCTCTCTCTTAGGAAGGACTGGTAACCAGAAACCCCTAACACATTATGTAAGGCCCTAATCTGGTATACTGACGGGTCTAGGACAAGTACAGGAGCTGGAGCTGAAATACACTGGGAAAGACCTCGGGCAAATAAAAACCTTTCCCTAAATGTGTCACGAGAAATCGACAATATGTTAACCAGCAGACCTTCATTGCTTCAGACAATCAGGCGGCACTTAGAGAACTGGGCTCTGACAAAGTGTCATCCCGACTGGTATGGGACTGCTGAAGGAGCTAAAAATTCAGAGTGATCAGAACAGACTCAAATTACTTTGGATGCCAGGACACTTCAGAACTGGCAATGAAAAAGTTGATGAACTTGCTAGACAAGGAACACCTAATATATTCTACAGCCCAGAGCCCGCGCTGGGCATTTCTAAAAGCTCAGCCAGAAGGGCAATTAAAGACTGTGTTAAGAGTAAATATAGAAATCACTGAAGGAACATTCCAGCATATCGATATGGGAAACACTCATCAAAGGTCCTTGTGCAAAACAAACTGAAGTACTGCTCACAGGGACCAGGTCGCAGTTAAGATTAATAACAGGACTGCTGACAGGACACATTCCTATGAAGAAGTACCTGAATTCAATCGGAAAATTTGACGCCAACTTAGTCTGCAGACTATGCGGCAAAGAGCCGGAACGGTTTATCACATATTCAACTGCGGGGCGCTGACCCGCAGAAGATATAGCATCTACGGACAAAGACGAGCAGACCTGGAATTCATCGGCATTCGCCCAATCGTAGACCTGTATCACCTGATTAGGGGTACAGGAGTATTGGAGTAAGTACAGTGAAGCACGACAGGGAGAGAATAATAAGCCTAAGAGGCTGCAGTGCCCTCGGAGTTTTCAACAGACAAGCCCCGAGAGAAAGAACTCTCTCTTGACGATGATAATATGATAAGTTATGTGACGTAATTCTAAATTCAATATGGACGCACCAGGATGGCGGATTATCTTTCTCTTCACAACCCCCTCCCCTCTTTTCATTTGATGTGTTTATCAAACGAGAAGGTTTTGTCTGTCTGTCTGTAAAATAATTAAAGATTAAAGAGTAGAAAATAAAACTAAAAAATGTTTAACACAAAGGTTTTATTTTTAAAAATATACTAAAAAGTAGACCATAATTTTTAAATTCATACATCTGGAAACTGAAAGCTTTGGGAGCAATCAATTGAGCAAAGTAACCATACAATAGTGTTCTATGCCCGCCCCCAGATATATGAATTTAAAAATTATTTCCTATCTTCTAGTACAGTTTTTGAAATAAAAGCTTTGTTTAACATTTTTTTATATATAACTTTTCAATATCAATTTAAATTAACATCATGAAAGACAGACTATGTGTTTAGTTTTAAGTATTTATATTTAGTGCCAACCGACAATGCTAGATTGAACAGTTTCATAGCCAAAAAACACAAGTAGGCATCTGTCGGATGAGAAATGACATGTAAATCTTGAAAGCCATAATACATAATTTTGAATAAGAAAGTTATTTTTATTCACCTCGTCATAGAGTTCACACAACTGAGCCATCACCACAAGGAGTTCACCTGATATACCATCAGGCCATATCAAAGGACTGGCAGCAAATTTTTTAATTTGCAAGGACTATCAGGCAAGGACCTCATCATATTTTGGTCCTTCGAGCCGAATAACGAGCAGCATACTATACTTGCACTACCTATCAACGAGATTTGACTCGACCAAGGCAGATTGCAGAGGTAAGCGGTGGCAATAATGAGCAGAGGACCGACGGTGCTGTAGATATTCATCAACTAAAGCAAGCGCTTTCAAAGAGCTTTCACGGCGCACGGCACCGGATACTACACTTACGCAACAATATTTTATACTGCAACGGAACTGTTGTGTATATTATATTTGAGTCTTTAGACATTTTATTAACTATTTGTTATCATTTTGATTTAAAATGACACAATCACAACTGCTTGCTTTACACTGTAAAAGGGGTACCAAAAAATAGTATTAACTCGATGTTTAAGCTTTCTACATGACTTTAAACAGACGTAGGTAAAATAACTGAATTGGAATTACGTGTTTGTAAAATAGAGACTAATTTAATAACAGAGTTTAACGATATCCAACTGGAAATTGAAAACTTTGAAGATACAAATTTATTTATTTGTTTAATAGCGTTATTTATTTTAACGTCCTGGCGACGTTTAGCTAATGCTACTCTACCACTTTACCAGGACGGCGAAATGAGATATGGTCATCCATCTAAGTGATGGACTTGATCGACGTGACTTAAATTTGCCGATCGAGATCTCGGCACTGAAACCATCATCATCATAAAAAATTCATTATATTTTTAGAATACAAAGCATTGCCTACCCGGATCAGATCCGGAGCCAGCCGCACAACCACTTCGCATAGGGCCGTGGTGTTAGTACGGCGGGATGAATCGCTGCCGGTTCGGCTCAATAAAACTTATGCTAAAAGACAAAACTCCTGCCGCCTGTGGTGGCTTAAAATTGTCATTAAAATTATACATATTAAAACTTAATTCTAGATCACTGGGGGCAAAAACGCTTAGTCTATAAGTTGATAAGTAACTATTTTTAATTTTGTTGCTGAGACGGGGAGAACTCAATGGAAAAGCCCCGTTCTAAGCAGTTTACCCCAACAGTCTACTCGCCGTTAGGAAGTTTTGATTGTTTGAAAGGAAAACTGAGTTTAAAATCGTTAGAATTTTGTGTGAAATTCCTCGATCAAAGTTGAATTTTACAACAAAATCGCACAGAATTACAAAAATACAAACATTTTGAGCACACTTATATTGCAGTTTTATTGGATGGAAAAAATTCTTCTCTCATTAATGATCAGAACAAAGTTGAAAATATTAATTTCACCGTGCATGAAAACAACCATTTTAATTCAGAAATCAAATTACCAATAATCGAATTACCAAAGTTCGATGGTTTATATAAGCGATGATGGCTAAAATTTCATGATCTATTCACATCCTGAATTCATTAACATCAAAATATAAAACCGATTTCTAAATTTCACATCTAAAATCGTCTTTGGAGGGATGTGTGGCTCAGTGCATAAGAACTATAAAGTTTACAGGTGAAAAATACGAGCTTGCATGGGAGATTTTAAATGAAAGATTTAATAACAAACGGTTATTGGTTCACTATAATATTAAACCAATATTCAGTATTCACGATATAAAATTCAAATCAGCTATAATAATAGTAGGGAACAGAGACTTCTGAATTTCGCACCTTGTATACCACTCGAGGGCCTAAAGAAACTGAATATTGGAACTTATGTAAAATGACTTGCTGAATCCGAATTTCTTGGTCGCGAATTAATTTGGAATTGCGAAGTCAGTGACATGTGTTGATTTTTGTTTTTTTTTTTTAATTTGAGATATTTTGATATCATTATTATTTTGATTAACTTGTCATTTTTTTTTATTAACAAGTTTATTAATCTTAAATATAAAATAGGTAATATTCAAATATTTCTCATCGCACTGAAATGACCAAAGTAAAGAAATTTAAGATGTTAATGCCCTATTAATAAAGGAAAAAAGAAATACCGTAGCTTTTTGTAATTTGCAGAATAAAATGTAGTCGCTTAAAAATGTAGTATACGTTTAGCATTTTTCCGGTGGACCGTCGAAACCCGAAAAAAACGTCGGATCGATTTGAAAGTCATATCTATCGATTCGAGAGCGAATTTAGAAAATTCCGTCCGTCGGTCTGTCGGTCTGTCTGTCTGTCGGTCTGTCTGTCACGCCCAGCCCCCTTAATCCGTTTTCGGATTGCGATGAAACTTGGGTGGTTAATAGGAGGTCTTTAGAAAACCTTAACGCCCGAAGCTCGGCTCCGTTCGGAAACCGGAAGTACCCAATATAGACGTTTCGAGTTTTTCGGGAGAAATTGAATAACTCGAAAACGGGTAGTCGGATCGAGACATTTCAAAAAAGAAATGGTGCCGCCGGCAAAGCTCTACAAATAAGTATACCAGAGGCTATGTCGAAAAACAAATGAAAATTGATTTTTTTTGCAAAAAACTGGTTTTCTCGAAATCGGGCTAGGAAGCACGATAACTGTCCAGAATATTGATCGATTTCGATGAGACTTGGTGGGATCAAAGGTACCCGGCCACAAATCAAGCCTATTGCTGGCGGCTCGAATCCGTTGACCGCAAGTATGTTTTCCAGGGCCGAGTATGATTTTACAAAGAAATTAATAACTCCCGAACCGAAGGTCCGATTTTGATTTTCAAAAATGGCAATTGTAGGGCTCGATTAGTTCTATTAGTTGACGTTGGTGAGAAATTTGACAAAACAAAAGCGAATCTACAAATCCTGGAAAACTTGATTTTTTTTATAAATTCTACAAATTCCGAACAATTTCCTAATAAAAATCGAAAATTAACTATTCCGTCGATCGATCTCTATAACCAGTACAAGGCATGGACCTTTTTGGACAAAAAATATAAAACAGAGTTTTTTAGAAAAACTTAAAATAAACGAGTTATTTACGAAAATGCATTCCAAAGAATTATTTTAAAAAATATTACAAATTGATAAGTGATAATGTTATATTTAAAATATCATCATTCATTTAGTTATTTTCATTTCCTAAATAAAAATAGAACCGATGCCCTTTCCGTGTTTCAAAATGTAGTTAGCTTTTACTTTAGTCAATGCAAAAAAAAAAGGAAACTAAAACATGTCAAAGCACTGAGGCATCTTGCGACCCTCTGCTGAAAATATAATGAGTCATCCCACCAAATTGGACAAAAAGCATATCAAAATGTAGTTTTTTTCACTTGTTAACTTTAATATTATTAAAGATAACTAGGTACTATAAACGACAAAGTTGTAGCCAATGAATCAAAGAAGTTTTTTTAATTACAAAAACAATTTTTTCAAATTTTATTTAGTTCTCGAAAACTCAATTGTTAATGAGAATGTTATTTGCACACTCGCATTTGATCGACACATTTCTAAAACCGGTAATATCGCTCGTAGAGGAAACATTTACATATCACTGTATTGGGGATCGAATTCAAAACAACTTTCAAAATATCCGTCCGTCGGTTACAAGTAATCTGATGGACGGACAGACGGACAACCTGTCAGTCCATCACGTTTCTTGTAAGCACGATAAATTAAGAACGATAAGTCCGATTGTATTGAAATTTGGAAAGTAAATTAGTGTTAGCTAGTTGAAGAACGCTATTATGAACAAAATAGATGAATAAATAAGAAAGTTACAGATAATTTAATTATGAAAAAATATTTTTTTTAATTAATAACTTTCTTGTTCATTTATCAATTTTATTAAAAGATAACATATGTTCTCCTCTAGCTAACGCTAAATTACTGCCCAAACTTCAATACATTCCTACTTTTCGTTATTGAGTTATCGTGCTTAAAAGGAACGAGCAACTTACTATAACTTTTTTTACACTGAAGTCATAGACGCAATATTTTCATTAAAAAGAATTATGGTATTTTTGGCGAAATTTTGTCGCTGACTTTTTTTTAAATATCAACAATCAACAATAGTTCCTCGCTACACAAAAGCAACAACGTCTTTTGTACCACCAACTTCTGCCCCCAGCAGGTTAGGAAGTTGAGGTTGCCCGGTTCTCGTTTAGTTTGTGGAGACTGGGTCGTGATTCGGAAATTATTCAAGAAAAAACTTTTTATTTTAGGTTAGGCGCCAGTAGTCATATTAAAAAAGCATCTATAACGTACTTGTCTAACTGTACGACTGTGACTACTCAGAGATAATTCATTTGTTATAGATATTCATGATTCTCACAGATAAACACACTAAGTTAAATATATCTGGTTTATTGACTATATTATAAATTTTGAAATTACTTAATTTTGATTAATTTAAATGTTACACCTTATGGTTGGATGTAGCTACTTCCTTACAGAAAGTTTATATATTTAAATAATAAGTTTGACTAGGTTGAAGACCAAAAAATATACAAAATATGACAAATTATCGCTAAGCTGTGATTAAATAATTAAATGGAAGAAAATTAATAATTAGCTGAAGGCAATATATAACATAAAACAATGGTAATAATTTAGAAATGTATGAAAGTTTGTCGAAAGTTGAATAATGTCGTTGAAAGTTGAACGTTGAAAAGAAATGTTGAAAAGAAATTCAGTTGATACTATTACCACCGGCTGGATTCTGCAGTAACCAACCCTGGTCCTCGTCTCACTGAATCTTCTTGTGTTACCACCACTCGATCATTGACTCCGCAGAGATCCTAAGAATTTAGACGTCTGAGCGGTTACCAAACCAAACAACTTGGTGCTCTCATCCAGCGAGGACTATTCCACACCAAGACACTCCAACCTTGGATTACAAAAACTCCTTGGCAAATAGTCTGGTTCTCCTGGATTATAGCAGCCACCCAATTTTTCTGGCACACAGTTAAGCCAAATGTATGGTAAAATTCCCAATTTAAGGATTAACTTAACTTCAAATCTGAAGGGTCAACTTAACATCAAAACTGAAGGGTCAGCTTAAACACCTCATTCCTACAAGAGTTATCATCTGTTACTACACTTGAAATTACTTGTTTACTAGTGGGCACTCTTAGTGCGTTTGATAAAATCCCCACGTTAATGCATTACTGGTATCTCTCTAAATAAATTACATTAACATGCCCTTCTCGCCCCTACTAATATCGAGTTAAATTCCTTTGAATTTTAATTATTCGACAAGTTTACGAAAACGTAATTTACTAAATTTGAACTGTCTTTAAACCCTTATTAAACCTCAATTATTCATTAATAAAATTTACTTCTAAATATATCTTAATACTGAGTTAAACACATGTCTCGAAATACCCCGTTCATACATTAACATGACCGCGTCTCTTTCAAGCCACGCGCCGCGAATGAAGGTAATTTGTGATCAACAAACATCGCGTTTAATCATGATAAATTCAACAATTAAATTGCAAATACATGTACAACAAATACTACAGAAGGTAATTATTATTTATATTATCAACTATCTATTAACATACCACTTCAGATGAGGTGTTAATCGGACAGAAACACGTCTGTATTGCTCGAAGTCAAAAGGAAAATGGCTATCACGACCTGTTCAGATACCGTGTTTGATCTAAAAAAACCTATTTACACTTCTATACGCGAGATGTCGCTGGTAGTGGGAACATAAATCATTCTTTAATATACTCTATAATACAAATCTACACAATTACTGTACTGTATCATTCCTGTGCATTCATGAGTTCCAATTTAATCAGAATTATCGATTTATAATTTTGTTTATTGATTTTTGGGATTTATTCACTTATACAGATTTCTTCTTTTAAATATTTGTTGTACCAGATGACTTGTAGGTGTTTATCAAGAGAAGTAACAGATGGCGCTTGTATGCTAATTTATAATTTAAAGTTGGATTGACGAACACAATTTCTTCCAGATTCAGTAAGACTAGGACGGCTTCGGGATTGGACTGAAAAATTAATTAATAAGTTTACTGAATTGTGGTTTAAGACTACAAAAATTCATTGCTATTAGAATAAAAATTAACAAGTGGCATTCAGGTAATTTTGAATGTCACACTTTTAAAGTTGTAATTTTCCTGAAGACGGAAAACAATGGAGAACAATTTAACAGTCCCAGTGTTATAGTCTGATACGAATAATTATTTAGCAAAAAAATTAGTTCGATTACTTTTTTAATAACGAAGATATGACTTGAGAAATAATAAAAAATGTGTATTCTCGATGTTTGGATTTTAGGATAAAATTGACTTTTACGGGGTTTACGTTCCGAATATTAACGCGACCTCAAAATTCAAATGCAGCAGGCGATTTTCTATGGGAAACTTTTTCGGTTTCTTTAGGTCTTCGAGTGGTATAGGCCTATTTTTACAGGAGTTCTTCAGCTGGCTCGGTTCTCTATTATAACTTTACGCAATTTAGTTGACACATTGTTAATAAATTCTGCGGTAGCCGAAAACGTTAGGGCTTCCTTCAGAACAGTGGGATGTTCTTATAATTTTTATTATACTAAGCAAGCTTGACCAAGCGTCTATACATGAGTGGGATAAACTTAATTTAGAAAGTGATCTTCTCACTTTGAAGGAGTTCACAACATTCTTAAAAAAGACAGCTGATTATTTAGAAAAAATTGATTTGCACAAACTCAAATTTAAAGCTCGTCACTATAAACTCAGGTTCTATCAATTTATCGTACTTCTTCTATAAGGAAAGTCATTGTACTTACAATGGTCCTGAATTTAATAGCCTATCAGTTAACATCAGGTTGACAAAGGTTCGCCTTTTAAAATTATGCGTCAATTCCCTAAGAACCATTCATCAATTAAAAGACTGCAAATCTCGTAATTGTTGAAAACTTAGAGGCAAGCATCCAATGACTTCAGAAAACTAGGATAGACAAAGCATCCTCGTAGTTTGTTATGTATCATTTTATTTGTTTACATTGCTTTAAAAATAAATATTGGTACGCAACAGTCTATTGGCTAAAGGCACGTGGGTATATGCGCACGCAGTCCCTCTCCAAATGTTTTGTTTACGATTCAGTTGTAGCGTTGGCCGCCATTAAAGTGTTTGTGATAAACCGAGGTTAAACGTTGTAATTACAGTGATTTTGTAGTGTCTTTGAAGACTGAATTTGTTATTGTGAATAAACAATGGGAAAATATTGTGTTATATGTAGATGTTCCTTTAAAATTGGAGTTAATCGATCTTTTCACAGGTAGGTGAAATTATCTCATAAGCGTAACCTCGGGTTGGAACGACAAATAAGTAAAATTGTAAATATTCAGTACAATAATATTGGAAGTATAGAAAATGTTTTTTTATGTTTTAAAATTGAGTAATATAGTTAAATGAAAATAAAGTTGAATTGCAAATGGTATTATTTTAAAAGTGCAATATTATATTATTTGTAGAATTACTTAGTTATTAAAATTTGAAACATTTCACATTTTCTAATTCAGAGTAAGTTTTTCTTATGACATTCTTTAATATCCTGCACAGAAATGTCAGTTTACTTGAAAACATTTTTATTTTTAAACTATTATCAGCGTCCTCTATAAATTTTAAAGTCCTAATGTATTGAAAATAGATTTTGTGCCCAACAAGATTACAATACAGAAAATTGTATGCATAATAATAAAAAAAGTCAATAACACCACTTGCCTTTTATATGCTCTTATATTTTCTGTAATTTACAGGCATTATTACCTGGGCTACCTGGTGAAATTGCAAGAAGAATAATTGATTCGAAATCGAAATAGAAGTATTCACCTGAGCTAAGAGCTTTTGCATTAACGTTACACTTTTATTCTGCTAAAGCATACAATTATGTAAGGGAAAAATTGTGTCGTGCTCTTCCTCATCCTGCCACCATCACAAAATGGTTTATGTCAGTCGACGGAAGTTCTGGATTAAGTGAAGCTTCCCTCAGAGCAATACAGACTAAAGTATCAGAACTGGCAGTACGTCATCAAAAAGTATTATGATGCAATTTAGTTTTTGATGAAATAGCAATAATGAAGCGAGTCGAATGGACGGGAAAAAGATTTATTTCCATTGGTATCATTATTTGACAACGACAAATCATAACTTGTATAACTCTCTAGTTATCCCGGTAATGTAGCTGAAATATGTATCCATTTATCTGTCCTTAGAATATAATTGTTTCGAGTTTTATTTCTGTATTATTTATTTAGTTCTTTTTTTAAAAAGATATATTCACGAATATTGTTTATGTATATTGTATAATAGGATACCAACCTAGTTAATAAATATCCATGTCACACCAGTTTTTTTTTTCTGAAAGCATTTGACTTAAATTGATTTTATTGTTTTTTTCAACTACTTTTATTAATTTCATTATTCTTAATTTATATCATAAAAGTGTGCCTTTTATGTTGAATTAATTTAAATATATTATGCTAGAAGAAGTTTATATGAGAATATCTAAAAAATAATTAACCTTTTTGTAATATTTTGTATCACACAAGTTGTGTGTACTATCACTAAAGTTAATAATTATGTATTATTAAACATACCATTATTCTTGACATATGTACTGTTTTCTGTTCTTGTGTTCTTAATATTTAAATAAATAATTTTGAATTTAATACAAAATAACAATGTTATTCATATTACTTTGAAGTCGAACTAGAAGAGAAATTTATATATTAATTATACAAAATTATCACCCTCTCTAACATATACGCCACTGGCAACGAGTACCAAAACATAAACAAAACTATCTCCATCCTTTTTTAAGAATAGAATGTATCATATTATAGGGAAACACAACAACACCTGCATTAATGTATAGGGAATGCTTTGTCTATCCTATCTGAAGTCATTGCAAGCATCATACTTTATTACGTCTAGAGCAGCGGAACAAAATGATTCTAACTTAACATAGCACAATCAAGGGAACAATGATGTTCGTGAAAAAACTGATTCGTATCACGCATGCACATACAGTAGTTAAGTTCTATTATCTTCTCCTATGGTCGACGTTGTCGCGCGGCAATCAACATTCTTGTAGAGTAGTACTTGACACTGGATCAATGAACAACTTTACATCAGAAAGCTGATAGCACTATCCAAAGCAAGAATTAATGTCGAACTCATTGGCATAGGACAAATAGAATCAAGGTTGAAGTCATCATTCGAAGATGAGCTAAATTCAAAACATTCTGCTTTCGGCATGACCCTGGGCTGTTTAATAATTCCAAAAATCACAGAAGGTCTACCAAATTTATATTTCGATCCTGCATCTCTAAATATACCTCGGTATATACGGTTAGCTGATCCTAAATATAATGTACCCGGTGAAGTTGATCTACTCATCGATGCGGATACCTTTTGGAATATTCTATGTAACAATACTGTATATCTGGGAACAAATAAATCAATTATGCAGGAAACTGTACCGGAATGACTGGTATTTATTTGGTCCCTTAAAATGCCCTGAACGTCGAAACTCCAGTACTATGGGTAACTTTAATCAATTGAGCATTGATATTCAAGATTAGCTGACCATATTTTGGGATCTAGATGAGATTTTCTCAAAACCTCTATTCTCGAAAGACGAAATGCAAACCGAGAAACATTCCATGTTAAAACATTTAAACAGAATCATGACGGGCGATTTCTATTATCTATCCCTCTGAAGAAACTCATTTCTAAAGAGGGGAGTACAATACAGCTAGCATTAAAGCAGTTTTACAATCTAGAACGAAAACTCAGTTTAAACCCTAAGCTAATACAAATGTATGTTGATTTCTCGAATGAATATGAAGAGCTCTCTCATATGTCCAAATCTGAAATATCAGGCAGCATAGATTCGTGGTGTCAGAGGACATTGCCAAAATATATCATCAAATATTAGTCGACGACAAATTCAAATTTTTACAGCTATTTCTTTGGAGACCTAACTCCGATAATGAACTTCTAACTTACTCCTTAAACACAGTAACATATGAAACGGTTACTGCTACGCTTTTATCAATACATTGTCTAAAACAATTAGCCGTTGATTATGAACAATCTCATCCCAAGGCGTCAAACGTAATAAGCAAAGATTTTTATGTTGGTGACCTGCTTATTGGCGCGGATACAGATTATGAAACTTTCAGTTGTCACATCAGGTTTCATCAATGTTAAAGTCTGGATGTGTTGAACTAAGAAAATGGAAATCAAATAATTCAGACCTGTTAGAGGGTATAAAATCTTCTATTTCTTGGTCTGATACTCTACATTACTGTCCTCACGAAAACAAGAAAACACTTAGTTTGTTTTGGTCATGTCTAGACACTTTCTCATTTGAAATCAACCAACAAAAGATTAATACGATCACCAAGTGAGTGAAATTATCTGTGACTGCTCAAATAATTGACCCCTGGGCCTCATAAGCCGATGGGCTTAGTAAGGCTAGGGGGCTTCACATGTATAGTTGCTGCAAAAATAATGATTCAAAGTCTATGGAGGGACGGATACATCTATAGTCGTTGCAAGAATAAATGTTTCAAAGTTTATGGAATCTTAAGTTATCATGGGATGATCAGATTCCCAATAATCTTTCTGCAAAATGGTTTCAGTTTCGATCCGAACTTGGTAAGTTACACTTCTTGAAAATTCCAAGGCATGTCGTATGCGTGGGTCCTGCAATGTTGAACCACACGGCTTCTCTGACGCCTTACAAAATGCCTATAGATATTGCATATACGTTCCTAGTATATAAGTAGTGATTTTCATGTACACATGCATTTGTTGTGGGCTAAAACTCGGGCAGAGTCAATAAAATCAATTAGTATCACTAGATTAGAGCTGTGGTGCTTTAATGTTGGCAAAATTGCATGAACGAGTCATGTCCTGTGTAAACCATAAATTTGTCGAATACTGTCTGAGGTGATTCAATAATAAATTTAGCTTGGATCCGTACATCTCCGCATCTACTTCAAAATTTCGTCGCTAGTCAAGTAACCGATATACAGCGTATTACGGATATTGCAAACTGGTGGCGCGCGTTAACAAATTATAATCCTGCACATGATTTAACACGCGGCTTAGGTCCCAAGAACTTCATTCATTTTGTCACTTGATTTCCTGGACTTAAATTTCTAAAGGAATATCAGGAGCATTGGCTTCTTGACATATCTATTATAACAAACCCTATTTCAGTCTGTGAAATACCTGAAATGCGCAAACAAATACAGGTATTTGCACAAATTACTAATTTCAAGCTATTTTCTCTTCGACTCGAATTAAACGTATAACTGCTTAGATAATTCGATTAATAAACAATTGCATAAATACGAAAGATTAAAAACAACTAGGTATACTTTCTTTCAGAGAAATAAATCCTTTTGCAAGCTCATTAGATTGTGCCAGCTGGAAACGTGGTCTTACTCCATTCTTGGATGATGATAGTATCATACGAGTAGGAGGCAGATTGTGTCTTACACTCTCCTTATATTTTTAATAAAATGCGTCCTGCAGTTCTATCATCAAAGCATCATTTAACTTAGCTCATATTTAGGTACGGCCACGAGCTAATGGAGTGAGTGCATTTCCTAGCCATTACTACCACAAAAGATACGGACATCTCCAATTACTCTTGGTAACAATCAGAAAAGCGTTTTGGCCAATTTCGGGAAAAAACGTATTATACGAGGATGTGTTATTTGTTCCCGTTATAATTCTAAGTTCAATATTTCTATTATGGGTGGTTTGCCGGCTCCTTGCGTAACTCCAAGACCTCCATTTTATAGTACGGGTGTTGTTGTTGCCGGACCATTCATAATAAATTACAGAAAAGCCATGGCTTCAAAACATTGAAACGCTATCTTCGTCTATTTATTTGTCTTGCCACGAAGACATTTAGAGTTAGCAACGGAACTAAGCGCTCTAGCATTTTTAGAGTCATACCAACATTTTGTTTCACGTCGAGACATACCAATGCACATATACAGCGACAATGCTACTTCTATGGGTGCTAATGCAGAATTATAGGAACTTGGAAAAAAAATTCAAAAGAAAATTTAAAAGAAAAGTTAGACCACAAACAAAATATGAATTGGCACTTTATACCGGCATTTTTCCCACATATGGGTGGTATGTGGGAAGCAGGTGCAAAATCTGCAAAGTATCACAACGTATACGTATACGTATACGTTAACGTATAATGTCAAATACTCTTCTAACGTTTGAACATATTTATGCAATTATAACTCAGATAGCAGGTATACTCAACTCCTGATTTTTGACCCCTTTGACAACCGATGGGGATAACTTGGAGGTACTTACTCTTGCGCATTTGTTCATTGGACAATCCCTCAATTCTATACCCAACCCGATCAATGTAACATACCAACTGGATGACTTTCTCAGTTTCCACGTCTAAAGCAACTTAAAGATCATTTTTGGGTAACGTGGTCCAAGGAGTATAAACCCCATCTGCAAGAGCATGTAAAATGGAGAACTAGGCAAGGAAAATTAAGGGTTGGAGCCATAGTTCCGATTAAGGGCGATAACTTTCCCCCTTCCAAGCGGTCCATTGGCCGTATAGTTGAACTTCATCAGGGAAATGATAATATTGTGCGAGAAGTGTCAATAGAAACTATAAATAGAATCTTTAAACGGTCTGTAGTGTGTCCACTCCCAGTAGATATAGCTTTGTAGTCAAAGCCAGGGGCATTTTCTAAATTCTTTCTTTTATTTGAAGTAGAATTTGTGATATTTATTTATCATCGTCTTTAGGTCTACTGCTTAACTAACCTAGAATTTTTCAACACGAACAATCTAATATATGTAACAATTATATAAATTCTGGAAAAAAATCTACGGTCGTCCTAATAGGCCAACGTGTGGAAAATGTTGCTAAGAATAAATTAAAAAACTTAATAGATTAATAGTGTAATATAACAATATGGGTAAGTACAGACTGTAAATTGTTAAAGCTACTCGTTAATCTTTTGTGCGGCATAACTATCTTTTGTAGATGTATCCTTGTGGCATTCATCTAGTTCGTCCATCCTGCATCGCACGGACATCTCTACTACTTCTAAACTAGGATAATCCAATTCTTTCACGAGGCACAGTACTGCCGAAAGTATGTTTGAGTTCCTTGTTACGGGTCTTCTTGCAAAGGGGGGTCTGTGAGCAGCTGCCAAGCAAGTATGTCTATCTCGTTTTTCGGTACCATGTGATACTGATATCTCACTATCAGCATGTGATTGATGTGTATATCTTTCATAATTTGTGCATTCCTTAGTGCAGTTTGCTGATTGGCTATTGATGATTTTGGTTTCATTAAATGTGTGTGTTTCACATGATTGTGTTTCCTCAAATGAATTATTAGTTGTGGGTGACTTATCATAATCTTTGCATTTTTTTGTTCGTTTTACACCTTCTCCTTGCTCATTTGTACACTGAAGAGCTCTCTTTTCAGTTTCTTCAACATTCTGAGGTACTTTTCGCTTTCTGGGTTGGTTACTTTCGGAGCTACTTGGTGTCATTAGGTTAACTTGAAGTAAGAGTTCTTTGGCTTTATCTGTGGGGAATAATTTTTCTGCTTTATGCAAAAATTTTTCTGCTTTATCCCGATTTTTTTCCTTGATGTATTTTTCTGCTAATTCTATACACCTATTTGCTTCGTCTTTATTAACTTCCATTTCTTAGTGTGTTACACACTTATACAGTATAATGAAATAAATATTATACAGCAAATCGTAAATAATTTACAATTAAATAATTAAACAGCTGATGTCATTCATGTCTTGTTGACACACTGACGTTGTCTACGCATGTGCACGAGTACTTTGATTTAGTTAATGGGAAACTGTAAATGCGGTAAATTCGAGATATAATAGTAAAATTTTGGATGGTATTTTTGTCAAAATGAAATGTGTTGATATAAATGAGTTTCTCTTGACATACAAGGTATACCTACACTTTGAATAGTGACATTTTTTAATTTAGTCATTTGCATTTCACTCACTTTTTATTATTCTCAGAAATATGTAGTCATTCTATTTGAATAAAAGAAAGATCATAAATGAAGACACAAGTGGATCAAGGGCCTATGTCACTTAAAAAAAATAAGGTTTCTTGGTCGGTTGGAGTTTTTCTGCATCCTGTTTTTTTTCTAGATGGGTCTCGTTGCGAAATAATAAAATATAACAAATTTAGCAGTGGATAAAGGACTTAAGTACGTTTAGGTTAGACTTTCTGATTACGGATAAAGGGCATATGTACTCACTATGCAACAAGCTCTTCATTTTAAATTCATCCAATACCGAAGAAACTAACTGGATGAAAGGCCTAAGTACTAGGAAAGAACCACGCGATAAACGGATAAAGGGCCTATTGCTTTGTACAAATATCTGATTTTTAAAGGATTGTTTAAGATAGTGGATTCCCGAAGTTGGCCATTCTTTCTTGGACTCTGATCGCGACTTTGGATGAATTGAAAGAAATTTGCGGAAAACGGAGATAATTTTTGTTCCCGATCAATATCTGGATATAATTAGATCGACGGTGGTGATATACATGAAAAACCATTTTAAAGACTGAAAAAATTACTACTTCTCTACACTTGGCAAACAAGAAAAAAAAATCCCTACAACAGAAGGTGAGTTTCCGAGATAGTGTAAAATGGATACGGGTCGAAGAGTACGGAAGTTATTTGTATAAGGACACTTTGGATGAACATACGCCTTTTCGCAAAGTAGAGATTTTCAAGAAAAAATGCAAACGAGTAGAACCAGGTAATTACACGTTACAGATTTGTTTTTTTTATATCTGTTATAAGTTTTGCTGAAACTTTATTGATAACAGGTTATAAGAAACAAAAAAAATATCAGGGAATAAATTGTCTATGTTGACGAGAAATATAAGTACTTTTGTGAAACGTTTCTCGAACAAAATGATGGTCAGACTACTAAAACTTCTTCAACAGGCAAAAAAGTTCACAAGAGACCAATGATAGACCATGTGCCAGACTATCAGTCATTATAATTTGGGGGGACTGAATGAAACCTTTACCACGGGTTTGTAGGGTCATATGGAGCAAAAAATTCGGGGGGTCCATCATTGGGAGGTAGCTTTCAAATATGGCGGCCGTTCAAAATGGTGGCCCGACAATGAATTTTTAAATTCAATTATCTCGAGATCGGATGGAGCAATCTTGAGTGTTTTTCTAAATGTAGGTGAATGAACGCACTAGAGTTTTGTTCGTAATGTTTATGGCCGAAAAAAACAGTATGTATCGGTCAAAACTCGAGAAAACGAAAAATGACGTTTTTCTAAATTTGCGTTTTGCTGTTTATTGGATTAACGGTTGAGTATATTGAGAACATGTTTTAAACAAGAGAATTAGAGAAACATCTCACCTTTAAAATGCAAAAAAGTAGTTAAAGATCGGATGAACAGAACCTGAGATATCGAGATTCAAAGCAGACGTGGCGGGGTTGAGCGCGTTGATAAAGCTCTCGGTGTTTTGAGCATCGTGAGGCGAGACGAGACGACCATATTTGAAAGCCCCAGAGGGATATGTGAGCAATTAAAAGAAATAAAAATGCCTTATTAATATTATTAATAAACTTAAATTTATTCTTCTTGACCAGACTCACTATTACAGCTACTGTAATTGTACCCTTCCTCATCTGCTGTTGCTTTGGTACACCCCTTGCACCTACAGCACTCGGTGCATTGGATTTGAGTTGCTAAGCACGAGCGCCTTTCATCCACTTGACGCATAAGTTACCAGAAATGCCCTTTTCCCACCCATGAGCAAAGGGGTCCGGAATTATTGTTCTGGTTTCCAGGCTTCTGAGCCAAATTCCGGCCTGGTAGTTGGCACGTTTGTTGTGCTGTCTCAAGGTGTCTTTACAAGGAGACATTTGGAAACTCCCAATTTGCCCCTCCTTCCCTCTGAACATCTGGTAACGCAACTCATAAACCGATTTCACCTTGCATTTAGGGGCATATAACTGCCAGACAAATTCCTCTATGGTGTCATCAACATCATTAGACAGCACCCAATTTCTGCCTAACTTGCTGAACGCTTCACAAACTTTTTGCTCCTTTTTGCACAAAAGCTTAAATCCTTTAAGTTTTCCCTGGTCAGAAAAAGCGCTGACTGTGTCACAGCCAGACAAGCAATAATATCCGATGAGAGCTGTAACAAGCTGTTCGCCCAAGGGAGATACCATCTGGGAAACTTGAATAACTGTTAAAACATTTTTGTTTCTCAATACATAATTGTTTGCTTTTTATGGTTTTGCATAAACCTACGGCCAAAACTAATACATCCGTATCGTTTGAAAAGCAAAGAACTGATTCATATGCTTGCATGCAGCATCATTCTGGAATCAGCTTCTTCTTGAGTGCAGAACAGCTCGGGACGAGTTTAGCTCCCAGTAGACGTGATCCTGAAGCAGATTTCACCAACTGCTACGAAAATTTCTTGGTTTCCAATCATGTTCTTAAATTTCTCCTCTTTCCAACTGCCAACAAAGAATTTTGTCATTTTATTTTTGCTGTCACTGTTCCTTAACAGCTTCCTCCAACAATCCACTTTGTAGCCACCCTTGATTTCACTGAATTTCATACCTTCAGCTGTTCCTCTTTTTTCGCGCTCCAACGATTTGATCGAAACATCTCGGTAATCATCAAATAATATGTCGATTCTACAGCAACTCCCACCTATATTCAAAATTTGCTTGAGAAAAGTCGTTGTCAGTTCGTCAAACGTTTTTTGTTCTCCTTTGATGGACTGAAGTACAGCCATTGCATCAATTATGCAAGCCGAATCTTTTTCCGGCAGACTAACAGGGGTAAAAATTTTTATTGCACAGTTTCTTATAAAAGGCCACTTTTTACACTGAAAATTATGTAAAAAACTGTTAATCTTAAAATACAGAATTAATGCTCAACCCCGCCCCGTCTACTTTGAATCTCGAAATGTCGGGTTCTATTGATCCGATCTTTAATTTCTTTTTTGCGCGTTAAAGGTGAGATGTTGCTCTAAAACTCTTGTTCGGAACACGTTCTCGATATACCCAACCGTTAGTCCAATAAGTAGCAAAACATAAATTTCAAGAAACCCAATTTTTCGTTTTTTCAAAGTTTGATCGATAAATACTATTTTTTGGCCATAAGCATTACGAACAAAAATGTAGTCAATTCACTAACCTATATTGAGAAAAAAAAGAAATTCAAGATTGCTTCACCCGATCTCGAGATAATTGAATTCAAAGATTCGCAGTCGGGCCGCCATTTTGAACGGCCACTATATTTGAAAGCTACCTCCCCATGATAGGGCCCCCCCGACTTTTTTGCTCCACATGAGCCCAGAAATAACTGGTAAAAGTTTCATTAAGTCCACACAAATTATAATTTTCGGAGGTCTGGCACATGGTCTATGAAAACAAAAGTAAAAAATGTGTAATATATCCTTTTAAAAGTACATAGTTATAATCTATCTGTCATTTTAGTGTTTTAACTGAAAAATCGATTTTTTAGCGGATAAACGACCTATGTACATTTTTTATTTAATTTTAGCAATCATAATTAATTTTAATTTTCCATTTATATCCCACCAAATTTTTCAGTAAATGATCTGTAGTAAGGCGAAGTTTGATTTTTATACAATATCCATTAAAAAGTGCGGTACGAAATTTTTTAAACTCAATTATCTCAAAACTACATGGTTGGTACATAGGCCCTTCATCCACTTGTGTTTTCAAATATCATATCACTCATTACGGAAATATATGACACAATCTGCCAAATTTTGGATGTATTTAAAGCTACGATTGTTTAGCTAGGGGAAGGTATTTTATGTAGCATGGACTAATTTTACTGTGAAACGAAGCTATCCCGAAGTAGTGTTGTCGTATTTCGTTGTTTTTCTTAAAATCTATCCACTAAATGCATTTAATATTTGAACATCATCAATCATTTTCTATCTGCAGTCACATCATATTGCAATTCCGATAAAAGTATGCAAAGTTATATAGTCTTTTGATGTCAGTTTCTTATTATTACAAAATATACTTCATAGTTGCGAAGAAAGTACATTTTTGCATACCTGTCTCAGGCTATTAAGAAAGAAATGGCCTACTTGTACTTATGTGCAGATAATATATTATAGCTATTATACATCGTAATTTATCATTTAAATAATTTAAGTTCAATCTAAAGACCCAGCCCATTTTTTTAAATTATCAGTGGCAACTGGCCTTTTGGTATCAAATAATATAAAATTGTTGAAATAAGTACACAACCAGCCAGTTGCTTTATCCAATAAGTATTATGCAGATAACATTAGCTCATTGGCCACTTTTTAAAATGAGATTTTTCTCGAAAACTGCTAATCTAAAAAAAGTGTCAAATTAGAAAGTTGGGTCTCTCCCCTATCTTTATTTCAACTCGATAATCTTGGTACCAAATTCGAAAGAAAAAAAAGTTTATCGCTTATTATATTTACTCATATGGCATTAGAAAAGATTCATATTACTTAAACTTATTAAAATGTAACTTTCATATTAACACATTCTGTAAACAAATAGAACTGTTATAGAACTCTGGAAACATTATCTGACGGTGAATTCTGCATTTTGAAAGTGCAATAAAATTGTACTTACGTAATAGCGGCAACCCTATCCCCTGCAAACTTTTTACAGATTTATAATAATATAACAATGAATATGACACTAAAATAAATATAGAAACGATAAATGTCGACACTCATTATAATTTCAGGTTTTTGTTGAGGCCACAGTAAACAGATCAATCTTGTTTTGAACTGAGTTATAATTGCTGCATATTCGATGAAGCGGTGAGAATTTCATAACTTTAGTACGAGGTACTGGGAGACTGAAAGTAAGAGATTGCCGCAAAAATGTATGAGGAATGAAAAAATTCAAGCGGCTAAGAAATCCTCACTGTTAATGTCACTAGTTATTAATTTGCACAGGAAAAATAGATGGGTATAGTTGACTTCGTATTTCTAAGGCACATAAAAAATGCGGCCCATACAAGGCAGGCAGGCGGCATCTTTACCGATTCAATGATACCGCCGCGCGGACTCCTTTGGCGGAAATTTTTTATGTGCCTTACACAAATGGAGGCAACTATAATAATGCGGCCATTTTTAAGAGATTCAAATGAGTGCCTTGAAAGTAGCTATTATCTATAATATTTCTATATTTCCACTACTATAAAATGGCGGTTATATGTTATGAAAAAATAATGTTTTCTATTACTGCTGCAACATGGCGAGTATATTTAAAAAATATCTTGCGCATGACTACCACTTCCCAGGCAGCACAAAGTTATCCTACGGCCATCCTAGGGATATAGAAGTTAGGATTGGCAATATCCTGAGGATATCCCAAAATACACCCAGGAACATCCCTGGGATCCAGAATTTACACTATTTTCCATATCTTCAGGGTATCCCACAAACGTATTATTAAACATCCGTAGGATTAACCTAGGACCCTTAGAGGATCTGTTTTATGCTATCCTCAGGGTATCATTGTAAGCTTTCAGAGCCGTAGCTTACATAAATAGCCAGACTGTAAGTTGCTTTCAAACAATGTTAACAACGCTACTACGTCCTCCATTCACTATTGCATAGGAAACTATTAGCACTCCGATATAATGTTTTTGAGCTTTATGTTAACACTGTTGCTTGGAACTACTGGGGTATTTAAATTTAAAAATAAGTAACAAAAATATTATTTTGGCGTAAAACGCTAATAGTTTCCCTTGCATTAAAATAAATAATAGAATGACAAGCTGCTAACATCATTTAAAACCAAATATTCAGTCTGATAGCTATTTAAGTTACTAGGTTACTGAACGGTGATTTCCTAGGTATCATTTTGTACCATTTGTATCGGAGTTCTATCACTTCTATGATGATAAATGTGTTGACGTTTTGCAGATTGATTATAGCATGATTATCTTAAAAATAACTCTACGGACAAATTTTAAATTATTTTGTAGGATATTATCTTAGAATAGGTTAATTACATATAACGTGTGGTAAAATATCTAAAAAAGTATTTTTTTACATTTTAAATTTCATTAAGATATTTTTATTTTTTATGAAGTTACACTTTGAAATTTTATTTATCAATAACCAAGAACGTCTTCATTTGGCGTCGATAGTCACTCACCAAAGTATGGCTTGGGTTCGACATAATTCAATAATGCGATATGGCTAACCTAAATTTCACCGGCAGCCACTGCACTGCTCTGTACAACTACTTAAATTAATATTTAGTGGTAATATTTTCCTTCTTTCCTTTTTCTTCTATCAGATACGTGCCGCAACCACGTTTTTATGAAATCTTTGGTATTCTTGTCACAGAGGTAACCTCATTCCTGTAGAGATTGCTTCTAAAAAGAAATTATATTCATATTGTTACTAACTTTATATACTATGTTAGTAAATTTTCCTAGTCTAATTTAATGAAAGAGTAAAAACAATAAGCATAACAAATACTATATCAAAATAGATATCGAAATGGAGACAGAATCAATGTACACAAATGGTACCTTATATTTAGCTTAAAATTCTTATATAACTTAATAAATCATTACACAAATTTTCCTTAAAAAATAATTTCGTTTTTTTTTAGGTTATGTAGGTAAAATTAGTTGTTATAAAATTTAATTTTATCAAAACTGACGAAAATAAAATAATTGCAATATTACGTACTTTGCTTTACACCACGCAGATCAATTGCTGCACTTTCATCAACTATATTATATTCATATAAACAAATAAAGAATTCTTAAAAGTATTATTTTATTTTAATGGCGACAGCGACCAGCAACGACCATCAATAGAGATATCGTGATGGCGTGATGCACTGTGCGCATGCTCAAATTTAGAAATATTCGGTGTGCCGATAAACTAGGTATATGTTGAAAAGGCAATACGGCTAACAGGTGAAAAATAATATTAATTACTTATTATACTAATAATAACTTATATTTATATGTAACCTTGTATAAAATGATTAATCGGTGGTAAAGGTAAGAAAATCATTATTGAAGTTATCAATGTACTTTAAAGCTAATTCTGACATGTTGTTTATGTCACAGTTCATCACTGGTATACCCCTCTGTTGATTTATTGTTGCTCACAATTCAAGAAGTCCGTGGTTCGATTTCACCTTATTTATTTATTTATTTTTTTGTTAAATTTGTTTAATAAATATGTACAAGTATATAAATATGCTTAATTTTGTTTTGTAGATATATGTTTCTTAAAAAAAGATGGAAAAAATGTTCCGGTGTTTGAACATCCGTGTGTAAACTGGACAAGAGAACCCCTGGATATGGATTCTATTATATCCGTAGGATACACGTATTTTGTACACTTGTAGGACACCGAAGTCCCGTTGGGATATCCGTAGGTAATCAGTTGCGGATATCCGTAGGTTATCCATAATTGGATGTTTACAGGACAACAATATCCAGTCAAGTCAACCCTGGGATGACCTAAGGATATGCCTATTGGATAATCCCAAATCTGGGACAATGAGACTATAATAGGATATCCTCAGGGTGTCATGTGCTATCTGGGTTGTGGTGTTTCACGTACCAACGGTGTAGTTTTAGGTATATGATTTTAGCATATTAGTATCAGTTATCAGTTATTTCTGCAACAGGGTCAGTATATTTAAAAAATATATATTTCGCGCATGAGTGGTACGCATAATGTATAACGTATCTTTTTTCATTTCTTTGTTTCTGCGGATAACTTTTCGTACACTTTATCTAACATTTAATATGAAAAAATAGAAATTACTTAGGTATTCATTATGTATACTGATGATGTAGAAACAAACCTATTAGATAAGTAATGGATTCATAAGAATCAATAGGTAAAGTGATCCAAACTGACAGAAGAAAATGCAGTACTTTTGTGTATTACGTGGAATACAGTGGAATCAATAGTGGTAAGAATCAAGATAGACATCGGCGAGTTCAAGCAAATAGTCCAGTGTTTGACGGCTTTTCGCTCAAAATTCTTTCTTATCAAACCGATTGACGTGAAATTTGTACAGTAAGTAGAAAATGTCTCAAGAAAAGTTATATAGTGCCGATGTGAACTTTCATCCTGGGGGTGGATGCCACCCCTTCTCGAGGGTGAAAATAGTTACACTCAAAATAGCCGCAGAAATCAACAGAGGGGTGAGTTCTGAGTAAAAAACGTTCTATGATGCATCTTCGATAAATCAATATTTTTCGAGTTAATCGCAATTGAAAATGTTGATTTTTCATCTGAAAAATGCATGCTTTAGATCGATTTTTCTCGAATAACTCGAAAACCTTACATACAAAAAAATCATCAGGAGAAGAAATGAAGCTTACAGATAATAAATCTATGAATTTTTATTTCTGTAGATGCAATGCGAACCGAGTTATGGCTCGTCGAAGGTGACTCTTTGTTCACCAGATCTTTTTCAATGTACCTCAAAGGATTAAAATGAGCTTTAGTAAAAGTCATTAGCATAAAGACGTACGGAGTTATAATGAAAACAGAATGGTTGTCTCGTTTTTTCGGAGGAAAAATCAGCAATGAAACCAATGGCTTAACTTTCTTAATTACTTCCACATCCACGTAGTGGATTGGAAATATAGTAATCGTAAAAAAAAATTTTTTTTTTCTTGAAATAGGCTTAGAATGTCATAAAACGTCGAGATTTTAAATTTGAGCGAAAAAAAAATTTTCTGTCTGTCGGTCTGTCTGTAACTCTTTTTATCCGCACGCTTTCTCTGGAACGGTTTAAGACATTGGCTTGAAATTTTGTATACGTATATATTATAACGAGATCTGGAACCAGATTGTTTTTTGAAGATATCTGGTGAAGGATTGGGGGGTAAATAGGGGTAAATATGGGGAAATATGTAAAGCAAGCTGGTAAGAGTACAGAAGCTTGAAATTTGATGTGTGTACTATAAGCAAAGGCCTCAGATTTTTTATAATGTTTTTCAACCCCCCGACCACCCCTAGTCCATTATTAAAGGTGTTGATAAAATAAAATTGGGATACTCATTTGAAATTTGGTACACGTATGTATTATAACGGCATCTGGAACTGGATTATATTTTGAGATGATTCCGTCGAATGGTTGGGGGTTAAATAGGAGTAAAGAGGGGAAAATAAGTAAAGCAAGCTGGTACGAATGCAGAAACTTGAAATTCGGTGTATATACTGGAATCCTAAGCTTCAGATTTTTTTCGTATATTTTTCAACCCCCCACCACTCCTACTCCACTATTAAAGGGGTTGATAAAATAAAATTGAGATGTTCATTTGAAATTTGGTACACATATGTACTATAACGACATCTGGAACTAGATGATATTTTGAGATGATTCCGTTGAAGGATTGGGGGGGTTAAATAAGGGTAAATAAATTAATACAAGTAAAACAAGTTGGTAAGAGTACAGAAATTTGAAATTCATTGTATGTACTAGAAACATAGCAAACATTTTTTGGAAAAGCTGTCAGATAATCATTTTAACAATAATCATATAATGGTCAGTTTTGATGTAGTAAGCTTATTTACAAATGTTCCTGTAGATAAAACATTAATAATAATTAAAAACAAATTGCAACTAGATGGGAATTTGGCGAATAGAACTAAGTTAAGCATTGAAACTATAATGGAATTAGTTACACTTTGCATTAAAACAACATACTTTCAATTAAATAATGACTTCTATCATCAACGAGACTTTGGGGTGGCCATGGGTTCTTCACTATCTCCAATATTAAGGAACATTTTTATGGAAAATTTTGAGGAAAGTGATAATAATAATCTAGTTTATAAACCCATTGTATGGTGGAGATATGTAGATGACATTTTTGCTACATGGCCTTATAGTAAAGAATGTTTAAGTAATTTTTTAAATCAAATTAACGAAAAGGAACCTTCAATTAAATTTACAATAGAAATAGAGAATAATAATGAATTACCTTTAGATATTTTAATTAAAAAAATTAGATAACACAGACCAAACCAGCGTGTACAGAAAACAAACACACACAAACAGATACTTAAATTTCAATAATTCAGAAAGGGGTAGTTAAGTGTTTGTATGATAGAGCCAAAAGTATTTTTGTTCTTATGTGTTATGTCGTACGAATAATAGTTTCTATATAAATGGCGCGGTGCCTAACTATCGCAGAAACAGGACGCTCCGACTTACCCCCGTTTTGATGCTGCATTTGCGCGAACGGTATTCATCCTACGGAAGAAATGATCAGAACGTTTTTTTATGTAGAATTTAATTAGGAATATTCTTGTATAGAGGTATTTTCGCGAAAAAATTGGCGGTTTAGCAGATATACTCGCTAAACCGCATACGGGGTAGTTCTTGCAATTTTAAGGGATGACGATACCACGGTAGGGGTGGGAACTTTTCGTCAATTAAAACTACATTTCTTGAATAACATTTCTGCCAAGTTTCAAAACTTTAACTATTTTCGTCTTAATAGAAACCTAATTTTACTGGATTACAAGTACAACTCATTTCTAGAATTTATTACTAATATAAACTTTACTAATATAAAAAATCATTTAGAAAATTGCAAAAATGTCGACTACTCTATATTTGTAGGTGATATTAATATAGACATACTTAAGAACACTGATATTACTTTGGAGTACTTAAATACCATGTACGAACAGGGCTATATGTCCACAATTAATGACTATACAAGATGTAAAGACATAACCAAATCTTGTATAGATCATATATTCATGAAAACAACTTCGGACACAGAATTATTATTACCTATTATAATTAAAACTACTTTAACCGATCACTACATAATTTTATTACAGATAATATTTTCAAACAGGAAAATGACACCCACAAATAAAAATTATAATATAATACAAAAAATTAACTATGATAAATTAAAAAATAAAATAAATAATGTGGACTGGAACTGCATATATGATATGGAAGAACTAGAATCTGCAACAAATAAATTTATATCTATTATTAATGAAAATATTATATCCTGTACAGAAAATATTAAAATAAGGAATAAAAAACGGAAAAGTTTGGATTACAAATGGTATAATAATTTCTATAAACAGGAGAGACAAAATGTACCAGCAAATATTACGCGAACCTAACAACGACATACTTATGCTAAATTATAGAAAATATCGAAATACGGTAACGTCCTTAATAAAGAAAGCGAAAATTTATTATTAAAAAGAAAAAATTGACCGAAACAAAAACAACACAAAATACCTATGGTCGACCGTTACGGAAATCTGTTCGAAAACAACAAAAAATAGTTGTAATATTAGTACAATAAAAAATGACAATGGCGAAAAGATAGAGGATTTAAAAAATATAACTAATACATTTAATAATAAATACATTAGAATGGGTGGAGAACTAGCAAAAGAAATAAAAAGGGATCCTAATTATAGACCTAAAAAAGTAAATGCGATTACCTCAATTTTTTTATTTGCTACTAACTCTGTAGAAGTAAAAGAAACGATTATGTCCTTAAAAAATAATAAGGCGCCGGGAATAGATGGTTTAAAATCAGAAACCTTAAAAAACATATCGTCGTCAATATCGAAGCCATTGGCGCACATAATAAATAGGTGTATAGAGACAGGGTATTGTCCCTCTGCTTTTAACACATCGATTGTACTACCAATTCACAAAAACGGAGATTGCATGGTTGTAAGTAATTATAGGCCTATATCCTTAATAACCAGCTATACAAAAATTTTTGAAAAAATTATAAAGAAGAGACTCAACGCATATATTAATAAATTTAACCTGCTATCTGACAATCAATATGGTTTTCGTGAAGGTATATCAACCCAAGATGCCATATTACATGTCACTTCATTGATGTGTGCTGCTTTGGACAGAGGTGAACCATCTCTATGTGTATTCATAGACTTATCAAAAGCCTTTGATACAGTCAGCCATAGCCTCCTTGTGGAATCACTCGAAGAAATTGGCATTAGAGGTAAAGCTCTAGATTTATTTAAAAGTTATATATCCAACAGAAAACAATGTGTTAAGATCAATAATTTACTTAGTGACTACGAACAAATAGAATACGGAGTTCCACAAGGATCGGTTCTGGGGCCGATATTATTCAACATATATCTGAATGGCTTATTCTCGGTACAAAGCAGTGGTACAATAATCACCTACGCTGATGATACAGCAATTTTCTATCGCAGCAACACCTGGGATTCCCTAAAAAATAAAGTAGAATCTGACATAAAAAATGTAAAGGATTGGTTTGATCATAAATTGCTCACAATAAATCTTAAGAAGACAGTTTACTTACCAATGACATGCAATAAATCTACGATTCCACCATTTCAAAATCTTAATATAGACAATCGATTCATCATACACGCTGCTACAGAGGTAAAGTACTTGGGCATTTGGCTGGACTCTCATCTAAAATGGGACAAACATATTAATTATATAATCAAAAAAATACAATACTTAATATATAAATTCAAAATACTAAGAGATATATTAGATTTAAAACAACTGAAAACTTTATATTATTCATTAATCGAATCTCACATTAACTATGGAATATTAGCATGGGGCAGCGCAGGGAAAACTTACTTAAACAACCTGATAATTGTACAGAAAAGAATTCTGAACGTAATTTTTAATAAAAAGCCTACTTATCCAACAGAGGCGCTGTATAAAGAAACGGCAGTAATGGATCCCCGACAGTTGTTTTTTGTACATTCAAGTATTAGACTACATCAAAATGAGGCAAATCTGCAAAAAAATATTCATGCATATAATACAAGAAAGAGGAATTTGACATACTTACCACCTTTAATGAATAAGGCCATCGGACAAAAAAGTTTTACGTATTTGGGGCCAAAACTTACCAAGTGAAATAACCAACATAAGGTCCATATGTACATTTAAAAACCATCTAAAAAAATATATACTTTCTATTCCCCGTCAAAAAGTACATGATATTATTGAATGCAAATAAATACATATAAAAAAAAAATAAAATAAAAAAATTGTTATTAATTAATAAAAAGTAATTTTTTTTTAAGTAAAAGGTATAAATATATGGGTCCATATATTATATATTATATATTAAATATATGTGCTTTAAATATGTATGAATGTGTGTGAGCTCATAGTGTAAGTTTTGTGTATTTGTGGCTAGGTGTAAGTATTTTTGTATTTTATTACTTACTATATTTTTTTTTAAACTCTTTTTATGGCGCTTTCCACTCGCTACACTTTTGTGCACTGGGGGTATCTTATTCTTTCTAAGGGTATATGATAAAACAGGTGCTAAAATAGATACATCGAGTGCGCGGGGGTGTGGTCGGTGGAAAACGCGATTATTGTCATCCTCCGCACAAGGTTTACTTTAGGAGGGCTTTCTTGTTTATTGTGGCACTGAGTCTTATCTATTCTGTATAAAATTCTATCATATTGCAATAAACATTATTATTATTATTATTATTATTATTATTATTATTATTATTATTATTATTATATTTTCGATATCGACTTCACGCCTGAAGAGGGACGCGTGTCTTGGAAATCAGCGCATCATTATAAGAATGTAGGTCTCCCTCTCATCTTGAACCGCTTACGACACGTTAGTTAAATCGTTATCCTCCTATAAGACGTGTCCAATTTATGCTAGAGCTTATAAATAGCCAATTGATATGGTTATGGAACAGAAGATTTTACACCTAAGATTCAATTTTCGATACGGGCGAAATGTAAGCGTTATTTTATCGTTGGTTATATTGGGGTTCACTTTTATGTTGAATAAATTTAGCATAAAATCAAAAATACTCGTGTAAGTGTACACCATTAAATGAAATATAAAACATTTACAACCTATAAGGGGTATAAGCATTGCCAGATAATACTAAGCTGGATAAGAAAGATATATAGGTGAAATCAAGGGACAAATTGAAATTATTAACTAGAGTATATATTATACTCCTCGACGACTTATTGCACTAGTTATATGTATATTTGACGCACAGTTGTTTTCATAAAGTTGTTTTGGAAATTTTTGTTTTATAATTCCAGTTTAATTAACGAAGCACTCGTTAGTGTAGGTTGAAGTAAAAAATTCACAGATTTCGCAATCCTTGCAATCATCGGGACATTGGAAATGATAACACCATACATACAACATCAAGTTTTTCAACTTTTTCAACCTTTTCCGGAAATAGCACGATCCACTGCACCGCTATATTTCCACCTTAAATGAAAACTGGTAACTTGACCCCCTGTGATATATGCAACCCATATTACATTTGCGTATATCAGCCGTTGCATATGATAGTCTCAGTCGACCGCGACACATTACTTTGAAATAAAGAGATATTATTATTGTCACTCAATTTGTACAACAGACAACCTATATCAGTTAGTTACAATTCTAACACATCATTTATTTGCAAGCAGGCACCTATTTGTAGCAAGCTGTACACTTTTGGGTTCTACCGTCAGCATCGCTGTACAACTATTAGGTAATCTCCCGACTCGGTAGGTAATGTAATTGGCAAGCGCAGCCGCCTAATCGATAGTAACGCGGCCTTTTCGGTAGCCGTGTACAAATTTTTGGTTGAATAATATAAAGTCACATATTTTCAGTCTGTGACGTCAGACGCGGATGTTATGTAATAAACTTAAGTAAAGGCAGATCAAATTATAATTAGCTACTTATTGATTAATCAAAATAATTTAGTGTCATTGTAAGTGTTGGCCAGTTTATTAGCATTTTCTAGCTCGAGCATTGTATATGTAGATGAGCGTACAAATATAGGATGCGCAGTGGATTCATAAAAAATAAAATCGATTACAACAAATCTCAAGAGTTAGTGAGCCTACTGGTCATCTCTCTACTGTGCCGCGACACCGCCGTCTTTTGACCCTGAATAAAAACTGGTAACTGTACTCCATATAGGAAAACGTAAACATTTCCAATGTTACAAAATAACCCACGGCCCTAGATCGAAAACTTTAACCACTAGATCATTGTTTTATTATTCTTCTCTGAAGGGTAGCTTCGTTGATGACTACAATTTAGCATGAAATGTGTGCTTTCATTTTTTATGGAATTTTTTTGTGGGTGTCAAGCTTTGACAACCTTTGACATGTTTAAGAGCGAATTGATTAATTGGAGTTGTAATGCATTTTAAGTGCGTTTGTACGTACACCAATCCACTGATGGTTGCATTTTCTGCCGCCCTTAGTCTGCTCGTTATCCGGACATAGCTCTCATTGACTTTTTATATGGCATACGATGAAGAATAAGGAGCCCATCAACAACGAAGCTATCAACGAAATATCGTTCAAGTAGCCTGGAAGATTACACCATCAGAGTGCAGTGTAGCTCAGTATGTCGTTCGTAGGTGTGAGCTTTGCCCCAAGGTTCAGTTTTGGGACCCCTGTTGTTTGTTATATATGTCAATGAATTATTACATAACACGTTCCGTAATACCCGCGTTGCATTTACCGATGATACAACCATAATAAATTCAAGTCCTGACATGAATGGTCTCATGCTAAAAAGTGCCGACACTATTTCACAGGCCAAACAATGGTTTACATCAAACAATTTGAAACTCAATAAAGAAAATACTCAAAACTTAGTCTTTTCTACCAGTCATAATATAACTAAAGGAACTAGCGCAGAACTGCTCGGTGTCACTATTGACGACAGACTAAATTGCTCGTCCCACGTCTCACAGCTTAATCAGAAACTATCGAGATCGGTATGTGTTCTACACACTCTAACAAGAATGTTATCAATGGAGACTCAAAAAATGAGCTATTTTGCGTTATTCCATTCACACATTAGTCATGGAACATTGCTGTGGGGCCTTCTTATGCAGTATTTTCTGGATACAAAAACGAGCACTCAGAATAGTGGCCGGAGACCACTGCAAGCCTAGTTTCAAAAATCTTAAAATAATGCCTCTTCCGTCTTTATATATTTATGTCACGTTATTAGAAATTCATAAAAATAAGACTCAATTTGCAACAAATGCTGCAGTTCATACCTATGATAGTAGAAATAGAAACGGTTTTCGAACACCACACTTTCGACTTTCGAAAACAATAAAAAATTCTTTGAATGTTAAATTGTTCAATTATCTACCGAACTATTTAAAATTCTTGCCTAATCTAAATACATTTAGGAGGATAATCAAAAAGGATTTGCTTATACGTTTTTATTCAGTTGAGGAATATATCTCCTATGAAATTATGTCCCCTATTAATTAATTAAATCTTTATGTATAATTATATACTGAGAAATGCTTACCGTTGTTACAATTTTGTAAATTGATTATTGTTTAAGTTTTTACGAATTGTTTGTAAATTGTTCTTGCAGTTACCTACTTTTGTACGTGTATACTTATTATATTGTTTTTCTTTGACTTGCCAATAATTTCATATTATGTAATTTGATTAAATGAAATATATATCTATCTATCTATACAATCGTAGATAAGGTATAGTATTCAACTTGCAATAGTGGTAATAACACACTTGATGATTTACAGCACTCGCGCTGCAAACTGTGTGAGTTATTACCTACATTACCTCTCGTTAAATAATATACTATGATCAAAATATATCAATGTAGTTACTAAATTTACCACCAGGTGGAAGCGCACTAGTTGATTAAGAGGACGGAGCAGGATCTGGTCAACTGGAAGAAATTCTGTGTTTAGTCTCAGCTCTTTCACCAGAGGTAAATTGAAAAAGGTATAATCCATAATATTTCTAAAGAACTAATAATGAAACTAAACGCTAATCGAGATAACATTCAGTCTGAATCACCTCCAGATAATGCCAACATGATTGGCGAAACAAGCGTAGAGCGATAGTATTTGAGTGTAATGTTCAAGTGTTTTCATGTTTGTGAAAACTATTTCAGTGGTACTATCACACCGAAAGCTCCAGCCAACTTCAGGTGATATAGTTGTAGGCGATATTTAATATGTGAAAAACAATCGTTAGTTAAATAGAAAAAAGTGCCATCATAAAAACCTTTGTTGCATTGACTTGAAATTAAATGAATAAAATGTCAACATATTATTGCAAAAGTTACGTTATAATCTAGTTTAAATGGAATTACAAAACAGATCAAAGCTGTTTACATATAATTTTTTCATAAAACCTTTATGTTATACGTATGTACAACGCTACATTTATTAAACTGGTAACAAATCCACAAACTGGTTTTTCCATCAATCAACATCTGGATAGGTATTTTATAAAATGTGGGGGTGACATGAGTAATATCAGTTCTGTGTTCATAAGGCCTACGCCAAATTGATTTTCGATTGGTGAACATTAGTAATTTAGAGTCATGGATATTTATAACAGACAATTATTTTTATTACCCTGTCTATTTTATCTTTCTACCATAAAAACGTTAAGTTATTAAAATAAAATTACAGGCCCACATACACTGCTCATAGTCGGAACTGATGCAATGAATAAAGCAACATTTCAATCTGAGCTACTCCGAAACTATGAGAAAAATGAGATCATCGCCTGGAGAAGGCGTTTTCTGCGAGAGATCCGAAATTACCGCGAAGAAGGCAAGAAATTGTACTTCTTAGATGAGACTTGGGTAAATGCCGGCCATACTGTAAGTAAAATATGGAAGGATACAACAATCCTCAATCCGAGGCAGGCTTCCATTCAGGGATTAACGAGGAGGTTAAAAGATCCATCAGGCAAGGGAGGTCCTTCACATAGGTTCCGAGAACGGTTTCGTTGAGGAGAAAACAGGGGACTATCATGAAGAAATGAATGCTGATGTTTTCGAAAACTGGTTTTCACAAATTCTGGGGCGCTTGGTCAAAGATTCTGTGATTGTGATGGACAAGGCTTCTTATCACAGTAGAAATATGGAGAAGATTCTGAATTCTGGTACGAGAAAAGCAGACATACAAACCTGGTTGACAAGTAAGTCAATTTGTTACAGCGCAGATATAGTAAAAGCCGAACTCCTACATCTTGTCAAGCAGTCTCTTGTTATGCCAAAATATGTGATTGATGAAATGGCAAAAGAACAGTGTCATGTGGTTTTGCGATTGCCTCCATATCATTGTGAATTCAACCTGATTGAATTAATATGGGGCCAAATAAAAGAAGAAGTAGCGAGGAACAATACTACGTTTAAAATGAAAGACCTTCACCAATTATTTCAGCAAGGCATTGGAAACGTTTCTGCCGAAAATTGGAAGGATGCCATTCGTCATGCGCAAAGTGAAGGGGAAAAAATGTGGCAAGTTGACATCGCAAAGGACATTATGGTAGAGTCACTGATAATTCATGTTGGGGGTGACACTTCATCGTCTGAATCGGAAATGGATTAAAATCCGTATGACACAGAATAAAATTCAGGAGCTGATAGACAACCTACGCTGCTCCCTCTACTGCGCATGCGCGTGCACAGTGTCCTTTGCTCGTGTACTTCATAGCTATCGGAACCACAAACATCTTCAGCGGCCAACCTGCAATCTCTCCAGGATCTACAAAGTCACTACGTTCAGCGGATCCTCACGGGGGGGGGGGGGGGGGGCAAAGCGACCCGACGCCGACGGTCCCGGCCGGGAATATCGCTGCTGCCCCCCTCCAGAGCCAATCCAGAGCTGACAAACTAACAAAGTGTGCCGTGAACATCAAACTTAGTGATTTTTTTTTGTGTGGGATTCTATTTATTACTTAGAATACAATTATTAAATTTTCCATTTCATTAAATAGGTTTCACTTGTAAATACCTAAATTTTAAGTTTATTAATTAATAACGGTGTATGTACAATATGTAATATTTATTTTTATACATTATTGTTATAGCGTTAGCACTTAGTTTTCGTTGATATTTATACAGATAGGTACCTCTAGTAAGTTTCTTCTTGGTTCTTCTTATGAGTAGCAATCGAACCTTGTGATTATAAAAAGTATATGCAGTAGGTAACATTTTGGTTTATTTATTTCTACTTAATTTACACAATCAGTATTGTTAAAAAATGTATTTGTTGGTTCTCACTTATAATAATATAAAAGAATATATACAATCTATTATACTGTTCAATAATTGTTTGAATTTTGCCGCTTTTATAAATTTGTAGCGTGTGAAGCTGGTTGTTACCCTCAATGGTCTAAGCAAAATGGGGAGTAGCCTTACTGCATTTCTTGGGCGAACGGAGTATAGTATATACACCAAATCTCAAGTTTCAGTACTCTTACCAGCTTGCCTCATTTCTCCCTGTTTACCTCTTCTTACTCCTCATCCCTTCAACGGAATCATCTTAGAATATAATCTAGTTCCAGATGTCGTTATAATACATGGGTGTACCAAATTTCAAGTAAATATCTCAATTTTATATTATTGGCTCTTCTAATAATGGAGTGGAGGGGTTGAAAAATGTTATAAAAAAATCTGAGGCCTTTGCTTCCAGTATATATACCAAATCTCAAGTTTCTGTACTCTTACCAGCTTGCTTCACTTATTTTTCATATTTACCCTTAGTTAAACCCAACCCTTCAAATTATCTGGAATTATCTCAAAATATAATCTAATTATAGATGTGCTTATAATACATACATGTGTTAACTTCAAGTGAAAATCTGAATTTCACTTTATCAACCCTTTCAATAATGGAGTGGAGATGGTGATGGAGTTGAAATATTATGAAAAAATCTGTGGCCTTGGCTTCTAGTATATAAACCAAATTCCAAATTTCTGTATTCTTACCAGTTTGTTTTATTAATTTTTTCACATTTACCCTTATTTAACCCTTACCCTTCAACGAAATTATCTCAAAATATACTCTAATTATAGGTGTTGTTCTAGTACATACATGTACCAAATTTCAAGGGAAAATCTCATTTTATTTTATCAAATCTATTAATAATGGAGTGGAGGTTGTTGTAAGAATTGAAAAATATTATAAAAAATTCTGAGGCCTTGCCTTCTAATATATGCACCAAATCCCAAATATTTGTACTCTTATCAGCTTATTTTACTTATTTTCCCTATTTACCTCCCAACCCTGCACCGGATAAGTTCAAAATACAATACAGTTCCAAATCTCGTTGTAGTATATGCTTATGTAAAATTTAAAGCATATCTTAAACCGTTTCAGAAAGAACGCTCACAAAAAAATTTATAGACCGACAGTTAGACTGACAGGCGGACAGACCGTCAGACAGACCGACAGACAGACAGAGAAATAATTTGTTTCGCTCTAATTTAAAGCATCCACGGTTCATGACATTCTAAACTTATTTGAACAATAAAAAATATTGCATTTTTTTTACGATTACTATACCTCCACTCCACTACGTGGATGTGGAAGCAATTACCTTGGTCAAATGCTACTCTAGCTAAGGAAACATAGGCCGCCTTGGATAGCTTAATTGTTTTGAATAGGGGTTGTGTTCTTACATTAGGATAAACCAAACCATTTTTGTATTTCTCGTTCCTCCTAGTCCAATGAGTTTGCCATTTTTTATTCATCCGCTTTTCAAATTCACCTATATTGGTGCACTTCACTGTTGTTAGAGTAGATACACTATTCTATAATACAATTTGTTTTTATTGAGAATTAATAAAGAATTAACTTTAATAATATACTGGAGCTCCTCTAGCTCTTATTGCCTCTTGACATGCTGGAAGTGAATTCTCGAATAGATTGCAACGGTATGTTTCCCTATTCCTTCAAAATGGCAATTCGAAGCTTTATAATTATGTGTGTCAGGTCTCCGTGATCTTATTAATCTCTTTAGATAGTTCCGAATTTTCGATAGGTTCGAAATCGGGAGAATTCGCTGGGCATAACCAAATTTTTTTGAAAAAATACATTTACTTGCCTTGCGCGATTATGACGAGCGTTATCATCGACGAACGCCTACCAATTGCTGATTTTATTTGCAAGTGGTAACACAACAATTTGCAATACATTAGTAAGGTATCTTTCATCATTAATGGTAACGTTTCCAGCAACAATCAATTTGGTGTTTTCACAAATTTTAAAATCTCTTTGACTGTCAAGATAATATTTAAGTATGGTTAAGAAAAAATTAATTTTCCCAAGCAATCGATTTATTCCTTAAAATGAGCCCTTTTAAATTTGAATTTAAATTCTACCGCGAAAAACCGTACGTCACCGTATCCCGCACTGATGACGTCTGAGGTTACATTATTGGTAAACAAAATGGGTTGTGCATTATAAATGCCCGTTATTTTGCAAAACCTTAACGTCTTATAGTGGAAAATAAGTGATGTACTGTGCCAGGATACAAAAATACATCCAAGAACGCACCTGAAAAGGTTTTCGCGACAGTACCAAAATAAATACAACGCAAAATAAAGTGACTTAAAACCGCTGGACGTGATCCAGCTACAACATCATCAGTATTTTTCTGCTATGGGGATCATTTCAAACTAAGTTGAGTAAGCAAAGTAAGTTTAAAAATGAATTATTATTTGTTTGCTTATAATTGTATCGAAACATATTCTTTATTGGATTTTGCAAACAGCAGAAAAAATAACTATCTATAACTAAAAGAAAAGCTATGTGTAAAAATATTAATGAAATCTTTGCATTTTTTCGACAACCTGAATTCTGGTTATGCTAGCAAATTAAAATCCTAAAATGAATTTGTCTAATTTCTTATCTGACAATTCTCATTCTAACACTAGCATCCACACAGTCCCCTACGGCCAGTTACATCCGATATAAAGTGGGTTTTCAATAAATTCTTGCCCTACGTCTTAAATATTGATCATGCGGAGAGTGTTTTTGGTTCTATATCAACGTAGAGCACCTTTTAGCCTATATCCATTTCTTATAGTGCGTAAAATGCTCCATATCCCAAAAGTTCACTCAGTGCTTTTACATCAATTTTGACCTATATCCATAATAATATAAACAGTTGCCCTAACTCTCTAAAAAAATTGTTATAATACAGTTATCCTATATCCATTCGAGAATACATTTGACCCATATCATGCAAAAACTATTTATTTGTTACAGTATGACAGTAATACTTATGCTCTATATCCAAAGAGCATGCGTATTATTACATACACACTGTATTCAGTCACACTGTGAATGTTAAGAAGTAACCGTGCTTTGTGTTGTTTTCCTGCTACATTTTATATTCTGTTTACAAAAAATACATAAAACAATGGATTTGAACGATAGTAATACTTCCTCAGAGCCTCATTCAATACCAACAGATGTGCAAATGTAAGTATATAATAATTTAGTCTAACTATTTCAGGTAAAATCTGATATTTTGGATTTATAACCTAAATGTGCATTTTAATGTTGTCATTTACGTCTTGTACAAATAAACTGGGAGATAATGCAATTTAAAATGTTAAAGCACCTCTTAGTGAATAAGCAACTTGAACATTTCTAATTATTTTAGGATAATGGACGAGGTAACGAATGAAATTTTTAATGACCAGAATGAACTTACTGCAAACTTAGAAATATCGCCGATTATTAGGAGAGATAAAATAGCACGGAGTCCTGGATATTTCGATATAGAGAATCTACCTATCATAATTCTTAATGAAGCTAATGACCTAGACAGTACTGCTATATCAGTAGAAGAGAACAGAGGTGTCCTAGTTGAAATTCAACAAGAAGAAAATAACAATAACAATTCAATAAAAAAAAAGTTAAGAAAAGACTCAGAAATACTTCAAAATGGAAACAGAACGTAAGAAAAATAAAAAGACAAAGAGGTGAGCAGTATACAGATAGGAAGGGAAAAGTACATTTAGCAAGAAAAACTACTGCAAAAATAACAAAAATGGTTGACGGCCAAAAAAGTTTTGAGAACGGAAGTAGATTCTCTTCCGAAACGTTAACTACCTATAGCTTTCATTTTCAGTTTTTAGTTTATTACATTGTTCTAGTTTATATATTTTTAGGTGTGAGACTTTTTGAAACAGTCAAGTATTCAAGAACCAACCTCTGTCTGATCCGTTTGGCGCAGAGGTTTTTTCATTAAAATTTTTAAATATTTTTCAGTGGCAAAATACCCAATAAAAAGTAAGAAAATCTGAATATGCCACAAATAAACAATTACAGACAATACCTAAATCCAAGTATTTTTTGAGTCTTGATATTTTTTACCTAACTTTACCCTTCTCGAGTAATTAGCATTTAAAGAAAAAAAAAGCGTACTTAAAATCTATTTTTTTGAAAAACTAGTATTTTTGATCACTAACAGGAATTAAAACATGTTATATTTTGTAAAATTCTAAGCATTCTCTGACTCTTGATATTTTTTACCTAAACTCACCCTCTCGATATATGAACGTTTAAAATTAAAAGAAAGTGTATTTAATTTCTGTATTTTCTAAAAACTAGTATTCTCGATTGTTTATTATTAACTAAGACATATATGCTTTGTATTTTGAACAATTCTAAGCATTTCTTGACTCTTAATAATTTACGATTATTTATGGGCCTTTATTATGAATTGAAAGAAACATATGGACTTTATATTTGGGACAACTCTAAGCTTTTTTTGACTCGATATTTTTTACCTAGCTTCACTGTTCTAGAGATATAAGCATAAAAAAGACGTGCATTTAAGCCTTTTTTGGCAAAATGCCAAGAGACAAAGGAATGCTTAGAATTGTCGAAAATATGAAGTCAACATGTTCTAATCCATAATAAACTCCCAAGAATATCCGTAAATATTACTTTTTTGAAAAAAAAGTCTAAATTCGCGTTTTACTTCGAACTCTTATATCTCGAGAAGAGTGAGGTTAGGAAAAAAAATCTCAAGAGTCAGACAATCCTTAGAATTGTCCAAGATATAAAATCCAATGGTTTCTTTTCAACTTTGAAAGAACTTTTGATGACCGGAAATAGTGAACTTCTGTACCGGAAATCGAGGAAGCACCATGAACTTGTTCTGTACATCTTTAGAAACATTTTGCACCGTCTCACATTAAAATCAGTTGGGGCGGAGTCTCATGTTGGGGTTTAGGCCTTTTTCCTGTTTCATTTCCTCGAGCCCAATATTTTGAAGTTTGTCCTCTTTGCCATGTTGCCAATTTTCCCTGGATTATCATTGGTTTCATATTGTGGTCGCTCCAGTTGACGTGGACAAAATAAGCGAATTTGGGAGAATACGATGCTGGAGAGAGTTACTTTGGTGGAACTATTTCATGAAGAATCGAGCTGTTGATGTGATGGATTTTCCAGGAAATTCGTAGCAAAGTTCTCTATACCGACATGTCGAAAATATCAATGAATACGTCTTCTATCTGCTTCCCCAATAATTCATGTGTCAGAGGCATAAAGAAAAGTACAAAAAATTAAAACGTTGGCACTAATTGTTGCTTTCATGCATTCCAAATAATAATTTACCCCCAGCAATGAGTTTTATCCAAAAGTACATACTAGGTATATAAAAGCATATATTTAATAACAACTCTCATCCGCATCGTATGTTACTGAAATATGAATCACAAAATCATATTATCGGTATGTACACAATGTTGAAAAGTTTGTGTATGGATTAAAAACAAAAGTGGCGTGCTGATTTTTCGATTATAAACAAGGTTAATATTGTTGGCGCAATTCACCTCAAGTCCGCTAAAATCTACAGTTTTCATTATGAAATACCAAATAACAGCAATTTTCCGCTAGTTTTTTGGAGCATCGTTATATCAAAACTTCGTTAAATGCTATTTATCTCTGTACCCGTATTTTACTTTACAAAAGTTACAATTGGATCTTCAGTGTTTAATTAAAACAGAAAGTTGATTTGCAGTCTAAAACGTTTAGTCATTTCATTGTTTTTAGAAAATATTGACTTAGTTAATAATAGTTATTTTTGCGTGAAAATATATTTTTCTGTACGTTGAAAAATATGAACAAATTACAAACATGAATATTGCCAGCAAATATTACCATATCTACAGGGTGTAATTAGTTTCATGTCATTAAAAAAAACTGGTGGTAGGGAACGACAAGACAAACAAAGAAACCTTATATAACATGGGGTCTAAAGCTCATAGTTTTGGAGAGAAAAAATAAACAAAAATTTCACAAATTTTCAATACATTTTTTTGAGAATTGCTGGAATATTGAGGTAGGTTTAGATCTAGATCTGATCTGAAGAAAACTATACTCTAACTCTCCCTTCTGCAATATTTTAGTTACTGTCATGTCGGTGTTTCGTTATGTACACACGTCCAACCCGCCGTTCGTTGTTTTTGTTATTTCGCGTCATTGTGTATTTATAGTTAAGATTTATTTTATTGACTTACCGTTCAAGTTGTCAAATTATTGATTACGTACAGACACAACTTACTTGTTTGTATTTTTTGTATTCCTTTTTGGCTTTTGTACCAAGTTTTTATTTTATTTTTCTTTATTGATTAGTTGATAGTTTAGTGTTTAGTGTTGAACGAAGTGCGTATGTACTTAATTCGACGTACCGAACTGTGTATTGATACAGATGCAGAGATTTTGAATCATTTAGGTAGGTAGTAAGCTTTTAACCCAGGACACTCATTTATGTTACAAATGTTAATAAACCACATTTAAATTTTCTAAATTATAAACAATCCAATATTTTGTTCCAAATTAAAAAACACATGTAAAGAAATGCTCTGTTTAAACCTCTATGGCATTATTTGCTTGCAATTGTGCACGAAGAGAGAACGAATTATTTACCTTTTTATACTTGCCTCAGTTCAGTTGAGGCGGTACATCAAAGGCGGTCGATGATCCTTTGACACCGCGTGTGCCGGCCAGCACTTTTTTATGACAATTTAAAAGTTGTATAATTGGGAAGTACAGGTCCATCGACCAAGAAAAGCAGTGGTTCTCAATAGTTGTCTACCATAATATTAAATATGTTAATCTAGATCGGTGTTTTTCAAAGTGCCCCTAGAGAGAAAAGTCATAAAAGTTTTTTGTTTGTCTAGTCGGTCCCCATTAACAGTTTTTTTTAATGACATGAAACTGATTACACCCTGTATTTAATAAAATGATTTTATTATAGTATATGCTTCAAGGAATTATTAGTATAGTTTGTATTTACAGAGTACCTAAATATGATAAATATTCATTGTCAATCTTTTTTGAAAATTTAGAAAATCTTCTTTGTAAACTGAATACGGTTAATCCAATATTTGTTTGTGGCGACTTCAATATTAATTTAGACCCTTTGGTAGATCATACACTAAAAAAAAATGCTGTTGATCTATTGAACATGTTCACAATGTTTGGTTTTAAACAATGTATATATGATTATACCAGGGTACAAGGTGGTAGTAAATCAATCATTGATAATATTTTTTCAAATATTAACGCAAATGAGCTAGCTCCTGAGGTGATAATATGTGATCTTTCCGATCACTATATGCAAAGGGTATACTTTAATTTTGTATCTAATAATGGGGGGGGGTGATTTGTATATCTATAAAAGGAATTTTAATAATACACATAATATTGATTATTTTAGGCAACTTATTTCAATCGAAAGGTGGGATAACATTGATTTCTACACAAATGTAGAACTAGCTTTTGAAAATTTTTCAAACAGGTTTCATAAAATAATAAATATTGCTTTTCCTTTACATAAATGTAAAATTACACACTCTAAAAAGCAAAAAGACAAAAAATGGATAAGCAGGGACATAATCAATGAAGGTAAGTTTATTAGAGAAATGTACAAGTTAACTTTAAAATACTCAGAAATAAAATATTATTATAACCATCTAAAAAACAGCCATAAAAGAAAAATATGCAATTCAAAAAAAACATATTATAGCAAAATGATGGAAGCTTCCTCTAATAAAAATAGTACAGCATGGCAAATCATAAATGATAACAAGAATACTGCTGAAAGCAAACGTTTCAGTCAACGAATTTGTTAACGAAAATGGCTCTACTATCGATTCTTATAATGAAGCAGCATATGAATTTAAAGGCTACTTTCTAGAGTCCATTCAACAACTTACGGACAGTATGAATATTGATACAAAGACACATCTAGGTATACATTGTTCGAGTAATATGTTTCTGGCACCCACTGTGGCCGCTGATATAAGCATTTTGTTGAAAAAAATAACAAAAAAGCATTCTGCAGGTTCTGACAATATTCCATGTTCATTGCTTGCACACATCATAGACTATATTGCCGATCCACTTTGTAAACTAATAAATCTTTCTTTTGTTGAAGGCCCTTTTCCCTCTTCTTTAAAAGAAGCAGCGCTGGTACCCATTCATAAGAAAAATGAAAAGGAACTAATATCAAATTACAGGGCGATTTCTTTACTATCTGTATTTTCTAAGCTTTTTGAACTTGCGTATGCTGGTCAGTTAAAAATTTACCTTAATAAAAATATTATACTATCTTCTGGTCAATATGGCTTTAGGGAGGGACACTCTACTCAGGATGGAGTTACTTCCAAAATATTGACCAAAAAAGAAGTGTGAATGTCTATTCTTTGATATGTCGAGAGCATTTACTACAGTAAAACACGAATTGCACATTGTATTAAGTAATACAATGTGCGCTTATGGTATAAGAGCCTAACGCCTGGATTAGGTCCTACCTAACTCAACGTACTCAGAAAGTCATATTGAAACTCGGCAGCATGCCGTATCAATCAGATGATAAGCTGGTACCAACGGGGGTTCCTCAAGGTAGCACCTTAGGACCTCTTCTCTTCCTTAGTTGGCCTGCGCATGTGCGCGAGCTACACATAAATGACTATAACTTATGGACTAGTAAATACAAATGTTATAAAACCAATTGGATATCAAAAAGGACCCACTTCTCGAACAACTTCAAGTGTTTAAATAAAATCTAGCAAATTTTTATTAGTTGATAATATAGTTGAAATTTAGAGATCAACTAAATTATCGATTATTCAACGAAATTCGTCGAAACATGTACAAAATAGGTAAATAAACTTAAATAATGCAACAACAGTATATGGAAAGGTATTAGCTAAAAAACGTCTTTGGTGAAAACCATTAGATAACTTTATTTAACAAATTTTACTTTTTTGATGTTGGCGAATTTTCAAAAATCACATTCTTTTCTTTTAAACCTCTAACTTTGATCGTTGATAACATAATTTTGCAATATGATATCGACCCTTTGTAGGTGGTCAAATTAAAGCTTGTGTTGTGTACTTTCTAATGAAATAGTTTGTTTTACCACAATTAGAGTGTTTTATGCATATTTTCACCGAAAATGTAATTAACAAATTTTGCCTTTAAAAAAATTGTGAAAATTGATGTATGGAAAAATTAATTAATGAGGTAAAAAAAAATTAATTCATTTGTACACCCAGAGGTGGTACAGTAGATACCTATCTTTGATGCTTTAACTTAGTTTGATTTTTTTTCAATGCAATAAATACTCTAATTATAAAAAGGGAGAAATCGGTGTTGTTAAAACGCGTTTTCATCGCATTTGTAAATTTAGTTTGTCCACTAGAATTCCTTATTACATAATTTTTAATGCACGCTTTGTAAGTATGGACTGTATTTTTTTTAAATTTTTATGTTTATATATGTTTTTGTTTATTTATTTATTTATTTCTAGTTGATAAAAATTACAAATGTTATAATTTCAATACAATAATTTAGAATAAATAACTGATTTGACGGGCACCTAGATATTGGAATACATGTATGTGCCTTTATAAGTTTCCAGTGATTATGTAATTTACATTAATTTTGTGTGGAAATTAGTACATTATCTAAACTAAATCTATACTAAAACTATGCTAAATAACACAAGAGGAGGAATTGAGAATATAATACTTATAATATATATTTAAATCACATTATATCATAAGCCTGAGAAAATGTTCATAGTTTTTTATAATGAATGCTTTACTTTTTTTGCTGAAATTTTTCTTAATTTTTATTTGTTTTATATCCGTTGGTAATAAGTTGTAAAATTTAGGGGCCAAGTAATCCAAAAACTTTAAGTTTATGGTCTTTCTATTATTTGGTATAATTATTTGCCTATTTTCATTGGCTCTAGTTAGATATTGATGGCCGACATAGTTTTTAAGTTTTCTGTTTTATGAATGTATGAACAGTCTGACTGTATATACAGTGTATTTATATTACATCATCATTATAGAGCATGTTCGTGGAGTGTAATTTATTTTTATTGTAGATTATTCTTACGATTGAGTGTTCCATAATAGTTAATGGTTGTAGTTTCCTTTTATATGTCCCGCTCCATGCAATTAATCCATATCTTATTAGAGATTCCACTAAGGATTTATATACTAGAGTGAGCAATTTTATATTTAAGAATTCTTTTAATATGTAGAATTTATGAATCAGTTATCGTATTTTTTTTGTTAGATAATCAATATGTTCAGACCATTTTAGGTGTTTATCTATAATGATTCCTAAATATTTTACATTCTCTGCTTCTTCGATTTCATAACTTTTGTTATTATCATTTATTATTATATTACTAAATTCTGGTCTGTTTGCTTTTGTTAAATAGAATGCAATTAATTTGGCTTTTTTAACATTAGAGATAGTTTGAAAGAGCCTAGCCAATTTTTTACTATTTTGCGGCCATGTATTGCTTTTTCTTTGACTTCTTCCCAAGTATTACCCGTGAAAATAAGTGCAGTGTTATCTGCGTATGATACAATTTTTCCATTAATTTTAATACTCAACAGTGAGTTTATATATGTAATAAATAGTATTGGTCCTAATATAGTACCTTGGGGTACACCGACTTTTTTTGAGAATTGCTAAGAGTATTGTTTAGTTTTAGAATTTGGTCACGATCACTTAAAGTTTTTAAACATATCTAGTATCTAACCTCGAACACCATAATATGACAAAACATTAATAAGTTTTTGGTGGGGTACCGTATCAAATGCCTTTGCCAGGTCAATAAAAATTCCTATGCTTTCTTTACCATTATTTAGACTATTTGTAATCTCAGAGGTAAGAAAATACATAGCGCCGGTTGTGCTAACATTTTCAGTAAATCCAAAGTGATTGCTATCGAGGATGCTATTACTCTTGAAAAAATGTATTAGTCTGTCTTTAACACATTTCTCTAGAATTTTTGCAAAATTATTTATCAGGCTAGTACTGCGATAGTTTTGTATTTTATTTTTTGAGCCCTCTTTGAAAATAGGTATTACCATAGAATGTTTAAAATATTTAGGTACGTTTTAAAGATTAAGTTGATAATATGCGTTATAGGCTGAGTGATATTAGCGTGCGCCAATTTAATGATTTTTGTTGAGATGCCATCTATGCCAGGGGCACTGTCATTTTTTAGAGAAGAAATGTGGTTTATAATTTCATTTTCGGTGGCTGGTTTTAGAAACATAGAACCTGTACAATAATTATTTAGGTTAAAAGGATTATGGGGCATGTCTATTTTCTTTTCCATTTCAGAACCAATATTTATAAAATAATCATTACAGTAATTATCCATCTCGGTGTTATTTTGAAATTCATCGCTGTTATCGATAACGATTTTAAGATTTGCATTTTTATTTTTAGTTTTTTCATTTGCGGCATCAGATATTATTTGGTACATTTTTTTAATATTATTTTTATTACTCTCAATTTGTAATTTGTAATAGTTTTACTTTTGTTTTTTTATTAATATATTTAATCAGTTTCTATACCATTTGTAGTGTTGTTCTAGTTCGAGGTTGTGGGTTTTCCGTAACTTTAAAAAAAAAAATTCTCTTTTATTGAGGTTATTAAACCTGTTGTTATCCATTCTTTCTTTTTTTGTTTGGTCTGTGTTATTTTTGTCTTTTTTGTTTTGGAATCATTTAAGATGCGTTGAAAAATTGAAACAAAGGTGCTAGTTGCCTGCTCAGAATCGTTAGAGTTTAAGTATTGCTGTATAATTTTTTATAACAAACAATTTTGTATAATAAATTTACAAATAACAAACATGTTTACTGTATAAAAGATTAAATTTCCTATTACGCCTTAATGTAATAAGAATAATTTTTACGTACTATTTCGATTTTGAAATCGCGCGCTGTTTCATATACATGCACCATAGCATGCACAAATTTCTACATGGATAGCTGTAAGAGACTGTGTGTAGTGTGTAGTACGTTAGAGTAAATTTAAAATGAATATACACAGAAAATCATTAAAATAAAGTTTTGCTCATTTTTATATTAATTTTCGCACTTTTATTACGTTCCGATCAGCCATTTTGAATCCGCCATTTTGAATTTTACAAATTTGATTTATGATTCATATTTAACACACCCAAAAACCGCCAGGGAATAATTTTCATTAATTTTGATTGATTTTTCTTCCAGTTTTTCCATTTTACATGTAATTTTACAATTATTGTTTGTTATTGCAAAATTAAGAAAGCAGCGGTAATTTTCAAAGGGTGGACTTTTACATTTAAAGCATTTCTAAGGTTTTGCAACAAATTTTGAGTCAATCCGACCTGTCTCTCAAAATTGTAAAGTTGAGCTCCTTTTTTGTCTTCATTTACTCCACTATATGTTTATGATATTTTTAAGACCATTTACAGGTCTCACAATATTCTAGCTTTTGTGCAGCATCTTAAAATTTTAAGATCTTTCCGACGATCAAACAAAAAAGTGTTAAGTGAGGCCCTTGTCTTTCATTTTCAAGCTTAATTTGTAGTGTAGTAATATAGTAGTAGCATCCAACTTTTTTTTGTTGAAATAGGTAGAATGTCACGAAACGTCGAGATTTTGAATGTGAACAAGATACATTTGTCTGTCGGTCGAACTTCTCTTTGTCCGAAATCTCTGGAACGGTTTAAGATGTTGATTTTATGCACGAATGTACTATAACGAAATCTTGAACTGGATTGTTTTTCTAACTTATCCGGTGAAGGGTTGGGGGTAAATAGGGCTAAATAGGGGAATATAAGTAAAGCAAACAGGTAAAGTACAAAATTTTGGGATTTGGTTTTTATGCTAGAAGTCAAGGCCCTTGATTTTTTATAATATTTCCATCCCCCAACACCACCCCGCTCCATTTTTAAGGGGGTTGATAAAACAAAATTGAGTTATTCACTTGAAATTTTGAAATTAGGTACACGTATACTTATATTATAATGACATCTGGAACTAGATTATATTTTGAGAACATTCCGTTGAAGGGTTAAATAGGGGTAAATATTGAAAAGTAAGTAAAGCAAGCTGGTCAGAATACAGAAACTTGGAATGTGGTGTATATATTAGAAGCCAAGGGCTTTTTTTATAATATTTTTCAACTCCCCCACCATCTTCAATACAATATTAAAGTGGGCTGATAAAATTAATTTGAGATATTCACTTGAAATTTGGTACACACGAATATTATAACGACGTATGGAATTAGATTATATTTTGAGAAGATTCCGATGAAGTGTTCGGGATGTAAATAGGGGAAAATGAGTAAAACAAGCTAGTATGAGTACAAAAAGTTGAGATGTGGTGTATATACCAGAAGCCAAGGCCTCAAATTCCCCAACCACGCCCACCCCATTATTAAAGTGGTTGATAAAATGAAATTGAGATATTTACTTGAAATTTGGTACACGTATATACAACAACGTTATCTGGAACTAGATTATATTTTTTTATGACATCTGCCTCAAGTATTATTATGACAAATTATTTCCACATACTAGAGTGCAAATATGGTCAAGATGTTTTCCTTTAAAGAGACTTGGATGGAAAATCAGTACTTAAATTTTCTTTATTTTTACACATTGAATAATAAACACATACAAATATGTTATTAAGCAAAATCTAGAAATATCTTTATTCTTCACCTTAAAGAGACATATCTATTTAAGTTGGTCAATTTAATGTGCATTTTATATGAAAAGTTTGCTAATTTAACTAATCCAAATGCAATTGCTGCGTTGATTTGAATTTCTGGCATATTAGCAATTTGAGGTGCTTCACACTCGCATTTACATAAAAAAACCAATCATGTCGGTTCAATGAGTGTGTGTGGTTAAACAATACAACGGGGATAATCAGCTGTTGAAACTCATCTCTGCTCCATCGTTCTTTGTATTCGAAAATAACCCGATTTATCTGCACAGTGTCAGATATAGTTACTGGGATGAACACAGCTTACCCAACGAGAGGGCAGATCTTTGAATATGTCAATAAAAACACTCGTAAAAAGACAAAAGGTAATAAAAAAGTCAAATCCAGCTGATTTCATTGGAAACAGTAAATGGCAGACGAAATTACAGTGCCTTGTCTTCGGATTATATAAGCCTCTAAGTCTCTAATAAAAAATATTTTCAGGATAAGGATATTCTATTTTACTTAAAGGAGCGGAAGTAGGTTGTAGAGAATTTAAGATCTGAGAAAGATTATATAAAATTCTTTTTACTAAACTGGGAACTGGAATATTTAGGTTCACAATAAAACTTAAAGGACTGGGTCAGTATGACATTCTTTGTTAAAAGAAAAAAGGAAACGCATTTCTTCTCGTAATATTTAAAGGAAGGTCTCCACGCGTCAGCATTGTTAACCAACAGAAAAATTTTTAGTGAAATCGGTTTTGATAAATTCTGAAATTAAATTACAAAACTGATAACGAAATCGAGTAAATCGATATGTTGTTTACCACTATATTTGCACAAAACCTGACTGCAGTTACAACCCTTTGGGTCATTTTCAAACAATGATTCAACTAAGAATGAAATACAAAAGATTTGGTCCCTATCTAAGTATGTTTCTAGAATTAAACAGATTAGAGAATTGTGAAAGTACACAGGTAGTTTATGATATCCTAACTATCTAAGGGTGGGGTTTCTCAGAAATATTAATTACATCTTGGTAGCTGTAAAAAGAGGTGAGTACATAATATCTAACTGATCATTTAACAAAATGAAATCATCCTTATTATTGTATTTGTATATTTCCAATGCTTCTAACAAATTAAGATTCAAACCTTTGCTGGCATAGTGTAGGATTTCCATATTATTAACATCTGGGTAGTTATATTCACTCTATATGATTAGAAAAAGCAGAATCTGTTTTTTGTCGTATGAAGGACCTATCATTATCGAGGTATCTGGTTCTAAAATTACGTCCGGTCTGTCCTATATTTATTCTATTGCACTCTGAGCAATTTAACCTATAGACTCCAGATTTTTTGTATCTAGTTTCATCTAGTTCTTGGCTATTTTTTGAATCATTGAGAGCTCTGTTTTTATTTGCGTTTCTGATAAAGGCAACGAAAAAACTCCACGTAACTGAATTATAAGCTGCTAGTTTGTGTGCGTATGGATGGCAAGAATCAAAGGGGATAGTTATATCAGTATATGTAGGTTTTCGAAAAATATCAAATTTGAATTGGTTATTTTTGCGTGTGATGGTTAGGTCTAGAAAATGTATTGTATGATTTGTTTCTCGTTCTAATGTAAATTTAATTTTGGGGTGTAGAAAAGTGTGTAATTGGCTAGTACCCTTAAAGCATGCCAAAACGTCGTCGACATATCTATACCAAAAATGAATGTGATTCTTGCCTGGTTGGGAATTTAGTACACTTTCCTCTAAATTAGACATAAAAATATCCGCTAATAAAGGGCTTAGAGGTGATCCCATCGGTACACCGCTGTTTTGAATATAAAATTGATAATTGAAAGTAATTTTGACTGATGCATATGCCGAAAGCTAGTAAAAGTTCTGTTGATATAATGCTATTTAATTTACTTTTGTCTAGTAAATTTTGAATAAGTTTTAAACATTCATCTGGGGGGATATTTTAAAACATGTTTTTAACGTCGAATGATACCAGAAATGAATTATGTGGGGAATGTGTATTTTTTAACTTCTCTGCTAATTCTAAGGAGTTCTTTATTCCATGTTTAGGTTTAAAATCTGTATGTTGTTTAAAAACTAAATTCAATTTTTTACCTAGTTCTCTATTTGGACTATTGATATATGATACTACAGGCCTAATGGGGTTATCCGGTTTATGCGTTTTAATTAATCCGTATAATTTTGGAGCTAAGGGATTCATGTTAATTACGGAATACGAAAAGCGGAAAAAAAATTATTAACATTTCATTCTTAGTTGAATCATTGTTTGAAAATGACCTAAAGGGTTGAAACTGCAGTCACGTTTTGTGCAAATATGGTGGTAAAAACATAGTAGAGTTTTACTCAATTTCTTTATAATTATGGATTACCACATAGTAACGGCTTCCTCAATCATTTTTTACAAAGTTGAGTTTATTGTGGTTTTTGAAGAAAAATAGTTTTATATTTTTTATCGTAGGCTCATTAGTCCATTGGTAGCAGAAGTTGAATCATATAATTACTTTAGACAGGATAAAACCAATGCCAATCGACTGATATTGTGGTTCAATTTTATTAGGGGAGAGAAGTTAAGAAATAGACATTGGTGTTAACAAATAAGTTGCAGGAACGTGACTTCACTGTTTTTAGAAATACTCTATTTACAGAAATATTCGTTGGCTCAAGCGGCTCATACATCTATGATTAATATCATTAAACATTATAAAAGCACGGACTTTACATAATGTATAAACTGCTTCTAAACTCAGACTGTGATCTTAGTGCGAGCAGTTAAAGAAAAGCAAGTGCAACTAAATCTCAAGTTTTAAAAATATTCAAAATATACTATCTGCACTGAAACAAAATATAAAATTGATGAAGATAGGCAAACAAATGATTTTAAGAACCATCGCTTTTTCATAACGGTTTTATAAGAAATTGTACGCATAACTACAATGGTACGTATAGTTTGTTGCTTTAAGTTGTATGGTATTCGAGAAAAGAGTGAAAAAATTCATAAAATTGTGTTATTGATGCGTAGATGAGTTTTAACTATACTCGTATTTCCGAGAGGCTACTCCACTATTACAGCTGTCAATAAATTCTTACTAGTTATATGACAATTTAGATAATAAAAACAATTGTATAGGAAGGGATTATTTTAGATCTTAAGCCTAGTTTTCATTAGTCGAGTTAGCGGTCAAGTAATTTGGTCAACTACTAACTGTCCCTCTAACTCTACCAATGAAACGTAACTGGTCGAGTCGAGTACTAGATCATGGTTGAGTAAAGTAGAATTGTATGGTGTAAAGTGTAGAGTTAGAGGGATAGTTAGTACTTGACCAAATTACTTGTCCGCTAACTCGACTAATGAAAACTAGACTTTAAAGTCTTTGATCTTGTTGATCACAATTCCGTTTTGCAGAAATTAGAGAATTATGGCATTCGAGGTGTATCACTAGAGTGGTTTAGGAGTTACTTGCACGGCAGAAAACATTAGGCCAATCAAACTGGAAAAATTTCTAAAGGTAATTGCTATTAGAAAACGAAACACCAGGATTATATTCAATGCATGTGAAATATCAATTTTCAAAAGAGTGCATCCGAAACAAAGTTGCAGAAACAAAATGACGGACGTTTTACGTATGAAAAAATGTCAACAAGTCGCTTTTTCTTGTCTATCTGCGAATGTAAATTTTTCATCAAAAAAAGTTTCAAACAATAGTGGTAGACACAGAAACCTACAAAAGGACGCCCACTGAACCAAAATCGGATTGTTAGATTTCTCGGAAATTAAAAAAAAAGTCGAAAAATTACATTTTTTAATTTTGCAATAATTAGTTAAAGCTTTCTACTCTTCAAGAGTTGTATTATCACTGAACTCAAGGCCAAAGTCAAATCTTCCTATTAAGTTGCTTAAACACACCCTTGAAAATGATGCATATTTCGTCGTTATAAACAAACGGAATAACTTGCTCGATTGCTCATGCATTGAAATGTAAGGCGGATATTTGCATAGCTGACATTTTTATACAAATTTTAAAAAAATGAAGTTCGTCCGACCTTCAAGACTCGAGATAATTTTTTTTCTTTTATTCCCCAGACCCCATTTTTTAACTTACAGCGCTGAGATTTGCAAGTCTTGCACTAGAATACTTCAGCTTTCGATAGAAAAATATAAGCAATTGTTTCACGGCCTTTTTTGATAGCATAGTTCGTGTTGAAGTGAGACGCTTGCAGCAGCTAGTCGATCCAGCGTGCGGTGGCTCGAGCACCACACGTAAAACAAAGTGGTGGTGCAGAGCACCACGCGCTTAGCAGCGACAACTAGATAAGTTTTTCAAAAAAATATAATCGCTCTCAACTATTATTAAACTTTTTTTAGAAAGTGTGGTTTCTAAAATTACATCGCCTGCGCACAGTGGCAGGAGGTGCTACCAATGTGGACAATATTCTCTCTGCCCTCCAATTTTTATCGTTTTGTAATAATATTTTTTTTAAATGCTTCTAAGAAATAGTACTTCAAAATGTATCTGCAGGTATTTTGATTTTTTTATCATTAAACTTGCAGATACATTTTGAAGTACTATTTCTTATGAGAATTAAAAGAAAATGATTACAAAATGATAAACATTGGAGGGCAGAGAGAATTTTGTCCACGTTAGTAACACTTTCTATTACTGTGCTGCGTGAGCGTATAGTGCCGATTAAAGTTAGAACAGTAGGATCATACTTAAAAATAAACGTTATCTATATGTTAAAATATACTTACAGCACATAGATACAAATTAAAATTAAACTGTACAAAATGTAAAAATTACAAAATGTCGTTAAAAGAATAGTATGCTTTGGTTCTCAATAAATGCTTTATTTGTTTTAAAATGTTTCTCACAAATAGACTTGTATGAATTCGGTAGTTTATTGTACATTTTAACTGCTAGATATCTTGGGCTATGTTGATATAGTGTTAGCCAGAATTTCTAGGATGTGAATATTTCGATTGTTATGTGAATGATTTAAAAGAGTAGTATTATTATTTATTTGTGATCTTGCAATAACATATTGGAGCAATTTTTTTTTAATTTCCTTTACTATAGCCCAAGTACAGTTTTGACTACTGTGCAACCCTAAACATTTCGTGAATGGAACTTGTCGAATGGATACTTTATTTAATTTTATTAAAAGGCTCTGACTATTATTAATTTTACTAGTATTAAAGTGAATAAATATGGGTTTATTAATATTTAGTATGAGGCTGTTTTCAGTAATTCCATCGTGAGCACTGCTTAATTGTTCATTTGCGTTTGAGGTTAAATCAAGTTCTTTTGGCTGTGCTAAGTAAAAGAAGCATCATCAGCAAAAATAATGGAATTTGTACTACAAAAGCTGTTAACATAAATTATTTACAGTAGTGGTTCCAGGACAGACCCTTGTGGCACACATACTGTAACTTCCATTTGATTGGATTTGATGATCTCTACCTGTACATAATGTTTTCTGTCATGCAGGTAGCTCTTAAACCATTCTAGTGACTCACCTCGAACGTCATAACTCTCTAATTTCTGCAAAACTGAATTGTGAACAACTAGATCAAAGGCTTTACTGAGATCTAAAAATATTCTAATACATTTGTTTTTATTGTCTAAGTTGTCCTGTAACTCTGTCAAGAATTTAGTGACAGCTGTAGTAGTGGAGCGGCCTCTCCAAAAACAAAATTAATTTTTATTAAATGCATCACATTTATCAAAAAAAAAAAAACATATTAACCTGTTAAATGCACATTTTTCAAACATTTTGGAAAATTAACTTAGGATGGAGATGGTCCTATAATTATCAACTTTGTTTGTAGAGCCTGCGTTATAAGCTCGACTAACATCAGACATAAAGGTTTGACAACTACCGGTGGACAGGTTTTCAGTAACTTTACACCAATGTTATCGTCCCCGTGGGATGATGAGTGATAGGTGTTGATGAGTATTTAATGAGTGAAATACATAACAGTAATAAATGTTGTCAATAAGCTAATGAAAGTTAAAAGTAGATGAAAATTATTGAGAAAAGTATAGCAGTAATTTAGGAACAACATTTTGCGTTATTCCACATTTGACCACTATTAGAACTTTTATTAAATTTGGTATTTACAAGATGAAACGAACACTTTCAGGCAGAAACATCATATAATTTAGCACAGTGTCCTTTAAAAGCATTTTCTTTACAAGTTTCTGTTATTTGGGTAGCGTTTTTTCTCATATTAAGTTTTTACTACCATGTGGTTTGTTAACTGAACATATATAAAATGTATTTGTAAGAACTAGTAGAAATGAAACGCTTTTTCCATAAATTTTATAATCTTGAAAGTCCTCATAAATCTTTTTAAAAGTGGCCAGCTAGCTTACTAGCTAAATTTTAACGCTTGGTCCTGCGTTGGCAAAATCTGTTCATTCAATTCATTCGGTGTACCCAACGTGACACACATAATACCCTTTGTTATCTCTAGCTTGACGTTAAACTTAACTCAGATACGATAAACAAAATGAAGTTAACCAAAACTAGAAACGTAGGTTTTTAAGTAACAAAAATGGCCCTGGCATATTTTATTGTGAAATTTCGTAAAGAAATACTATATTAAACATTATAACTTTCGTTATCCAAAATATAGAGGCAAAGAAATGAATATTATTTAATTTAATTCTTGAAATAGCTCCTAAAAATATGAGCGATAGCTCATTGTATTCGGAATGACGTCTAAAAAAATGTATTAAAGTGTTTTATTAGCACATAAAAAATTTGCAAAAGTTATAAACAAATTAAGATGGAAAAAAATGGCATTTAGTTTTTCGCTTATAACTCAAAAACTATAAGCGATAAGCGCTGCAGGATGCGAGCGCCGCCTCAAAAGAGAGTAGTACATCACATAAAATAGTTTTTTATACTATTAAATATGTATTCGATCTATTTTTAAATAAACAATTGCAACTTTCAGATATTTTACAAATTGCTTTGAAGGTCCATTACCGCATCTGCATTATTTGATAAGCTAGAAGTAATAAAAGATTCAAAAACGTCGGAAACACATTTAATTTTTATAAACAAATGCGCATAATACATGATTACTAATAGTTACAAACTTGGAAGTCAACTCATTTAGAGATTTATCCTCTATAAAAGCGACCTGAATGTCTATTGTGATATCTCTGATAGTTTAAAAGTTATATCAGTGTTTTAGTTGACAAATCAAGGGATTTGCGCTTGAGTTTTTAGAGCATGATGTACATTTTTGGAACAATGTAATCTTTACAGACGAAAAGACTTTCCAGTCTACACACAGCGGTCGTATTCGTGTTTACCTACCTCCGAATACTCGATTCGATGAGAAGTATATATCTAACAATGATACAAGTGGTTAATATGTGGGCTTGGATATCTGCACGTGGTTTTGGTGTTTTGTGGTATATTGGGGGACGATTTAATAGTAAAATGTATATTAGTTATTTCCTAAAAATGAATTCATATTTCAACAAGATCATTGTTCAGTTCATACTGCGCAGACCGTCACTAACTGGTTTCAAGATAGCAACATTAGTGTTCTTAACTGACCCAGTCATAGTCCAAATCTTAACCCTGTGGAAGACGTATGAGGACTACTCATAAGAAGTATCCAAGAACGAATTGTGAGACCACGGAATGCCCAAGAATTACTTGAAGTAGTAAATAATGCATGGGAAATTATTATTACTAATGATTATTGTATAAGTTTATTTAATTCTATGCCAAACAGACTTATAAAAGTTGGATACTCTTTGTTGCCCTAACCCAGGATTTCTACCAATCGTACCGTTTATAATCCACTTTTTTTAAATGTTAAACACAGAATTTTTGTTAATGTTGTAATGCAATGCAATATGTCTCATTGACAATCTTCTTCTGCTTTAGCAATAACTACAGCTTTACAATAAAAAATATAATAAAAGTGCTAACTGTTTTATTTCGGCTACTCATTACATATTCAAATAGAGACAGATTTGGATACATCAGAGAAAAATAGTTGTTCTATTTTTTTTGCTATGATTTCTTAGGTCATGTTATGAAGAAAAGTTCATATGAACATATGTCCGCAACGGTTTAAATTTTTTTTAATCATTATTACTTCCCTCGCATACCGAAGGGAAGTATTGTATTCGAGAAAAAATCACCCTCCGAGATTTTTTCGGATTCTGACGTTTCAGAACACGTAGATTAAGAAAATATAGGTTTTTCAATTCCGTCAGTCTGTATGTCTGTCTGTCTGTCTGTCTGTCTGTCTGTCTGTCTGTCTGTCTGTCTGTCTGTCTGTCTGTCTGTCTGTCTGTCTGTTGGTGCATTTACTAAAAAAACTACTTGACGGAGAGCAGTCAAACTTGGTAGGTAGTTGACGCTACTGTCAGCGAAGACATGGTAGAAATTTCACGGGAAAATATACAGGGTGGACCATCTAAACGGAATAAATAGTGAAAAAATTATTTTTTTGCTCAAATTTAAAATTTCCACGTTTCATGACGCGCTAAACCTATTTCAGGAAAAAAAATTTTGAAAATTTTTTTCACCAATATTTTTGAAAAAATTTTTACCAAGATGAAAAAAATTTTTTTTTCCTTAAATTTAAAATTTCTACGTTTCATGACACGCTTAACCTATTTCAGGAAAAAAAAATTTGAAAATTTTTTTCACCAATATTTTTGAAAAAATTTTTACTTACTAAAATGAAATAATTTTTTTTTCTTTCTTCAAATTTAAAATTTCCACGTTTCATGGCATTCTAAGCCTGATTAAAAAAAATATATATTTTGAAATTTTTTTTTACCATTTTTGAAAATTTGTTTACCACTAAATATATGGATTTTTTTTTATTTCTTCAAATTTCAAATTTCCACGTTTCATAGTGTTCTAAATCTATTTAAAAGAAAAATTAGATATTATTCTTACTATTTTTAAAAAATTTTACCACTAAGATACACTTTTTTTTTCTTTGTTCAGATTTTAACTATCCACTTTTCCATGACACTCTAAAACTATTCAAACAAATTTAAAAATGTTTTTGAAGAATTTTTATAAAAAATTTGAAAACATTTTTAATCCATTTATGTATCACTACTATAGAGCAGACGAAAAAATTTTTTTTGCTCAAATTTAAAATTTCCACGTTTCATGATATTCCAAACCAATTTCGGAAAAAAAAAATCGGTAAAGGTATTTACACAGAACTTCCCTCGTTATTTGTGCATGGCGATCACTAAAAAAATATTAAATACGAAATGACATTAAGAATAATAATGGAAATATAGTTATTGTAATTATTACAAAGAAATCCTGATAACTTTTGGTCAAAAAAATAGTGCTCATCCAACAGCAAAAGTTCAATACTAAATAACAGGTCTCCCATAAATTATTTCTTGGGATGACCACCCTGTATATTTTCTAATAAAAGTATAATAGCATATGTCAAATAGTATTGCCATTAGACAGTTCCACATTCACGCAGTGAAGTGGAAGTATAGTGGTGGTAAAAAATTTATTTATTTTTTTTTTGAAATTTTTCAAAACTGTTGGTTAAAAATGTTCACTCCTTTTTCTTCTGCAATAGTTTCAGAATGTCATAAAACATGGAAATTTTAAATTTGAGCAAAGAAAAAAAAATTCCATCTGTTTTAGTGGTTAAAAATTTTTCAAAAATGTGTGAAAAATTTTTTTTTTTCTGAAATGGGTTTAGAATGTCATGAAACGTGAACATTTTAAATTTGAGCAAAAACAAAATTTCCATCTATTCTAGTGGTAATTTTTTTTCCAAAATTGTAAAAAAATGTAACAATTGTTTTCTTCCGAAATAGGTTTGGAATGTCATGAAGCGTGGAAATTTTAAATTTGAGCAAACAAAATATTTTCTTCTATTCTATAGTAAGTACCTACTTAGTGATGAATACATAAATTTTTTGAAGAAAATTTTTCGGAAAACTTTTTAAATTTGTTTTAATACGTTTAGAATGCCATGGAAACGTGGAAATTTTAAATTTGAACAAAAAAAAATTGCACCCATTTTGGTGGTAAAATAAAAAATTTTATCAAAAATGTTGGTAAAAAAATGTTAAAAAAATTTTTTTCTTTAAATACGTTTAGAATTCCATGAAACGTGAAAATTTTAAATTTGAAGAAAGAAAAAAATTCTCATATTTTAGTGGTAAAATTTTTTTCAAAATTGATGAAAAAAATTTTCAAATTTTTTTTTTTTCTGAAATAGTTTTAGCGCGTAATGAAACGTGGAAATTTTAAATTTGAGCAAAAAAAAATTTGTCATGGTAAAAATTTTTTCAAAAATGCAAAAAAAATTTTCAAAAAATTTTTTTTTCTGAAATAGGTTTAGCGCGTCATGAAACGTGAAAAATTTAAATTTGAGCAAAAAAAAAATTTTTCATCTTGGTAAAAATTTTTTCAAAAATTTGAGCAAAAAAAAATTTGTCATGGTAAAAATTTTTTCAAAAATGCAAAAAAAATTTTCAAAAAATTTTTTTTTCTGAAATAGGTTTAACGCGTCATGAAACGTGGAAATTTTAAATTTGAGCAAAAAAAAATTTTGTTCACTATTTATTCCGTTTAGACGATCCACCCTGTATATTTTCCAGGGAAATTTCTACCATGTCTTCGCTGACAGTAGCGTCAACTGTTCACCAAATTTGACTGCTATCCTTCAAGTAGTTTTTTAGTAAATGCACCAACAGACAGACAGACAGACAGACAGACAGACAGACAGACAGACTGACGGAATTGAAAAACCTATATTTTCGTAATCTACGTGTTCTGAAACGTCAGAATCCGAAAAAATCTCGGAGGGTGATTTTTTCTCGAATACAATACTTCCCTTCGGTATGCGAGGGAAGTAAAAATTGCAAGAATTTGTTACCAGTTTGGAAAAAAATTTAACACTAGAATGCTCAAATTTAAATGACATTCTAAACCTAGGTATTTCAGAAAAAAAATTTTGAAAATTTTTTTCACCAACATATTTCAAAAAGTTTTTACCACCAAAATAGATCGAATTTATTTTTATTTGCTCAAATTTAAAATTTTCACGTTTCACAGCATTCTAAACCTATTTTAAAAAATACATAATTCTAAATTTTTAAACTTTTTTTAGCACTACTATAGAATAGAAGGAAACTTTCCTTTTTGCTCAAATTTAAAATTTCTACGTTTGACATTTTAAACCAAATTCAGAAGAAAAAATTTTGAAAATTTTACCAACATCTTTTGAAAAATTTAAAAAAAAATGAAATTTCTTAACCACACACTATACTTCCACTCCATTACGTGAATGTTGGATTGAAAATGTGACAGATGGCAATAATATCTGGCATATGCACCTATTATACTTTTATTGAAAAATGTACAGGGTGGTCATCCCAAGAAATAATTCAGTCATGGTGGACATTTGTAAAGGTATTTGCGCAAGCCTGCCATATGTGGCACCTGTTATTTAGTATTGAACTTTTGCTGTTGGATGAGAACTCTATATTTTCTTGACCAAAAGTTATCAGGTTTTCTTTGTAACAATAGCAATAACTATACTTATTCCGATTATTATTCCCAATGTCATTTCGTAATTAAAAAATTTTTAGAGCGACCTCATGCGCAAATAACGAGGGAAGTTCTGTGTAAATACCTTTACCGATTTTTTTTAAATAGTACTCGTTCCACCGGTGTCCCTGCGAACATGCCCTCTGATCTTTTTTTACCAAAAAGTAGTACGCCAATGAAATTTTTCCATTTGGACATATTTGCTGATTAGTCTGCTCAATTCTATATGAAAACGGTTTTTTGCGTTTTTCTCGTCTGACGCACACTTCTTGATCGAAACAAACTCAAATTGCTTCATGTAATTCAGCAGTATTGACTATAAAATATTTTAACATAAATCTAGTTATCCTCAAATAAATGACGTTTTTACGAATATCATTCCCAGACAATATTGTTGGCACAAAGTAAGTTGTTAGTGATTAGTTTTTCGTCTCATTGTATTATTTCTTCGATTTTTAGTTTTTCGTTAAATTTATTTTTTCATTGTTCTTATTCGAATATCGCAGTAAATATGATTAATCACAGGAATGCGAAAATGGCGACAGTGCATGGCGTATATGGTCGCGCAGAACCTCGGTAATGGCCAGCAAGATTCCCTGGTCTCAAAAGTCTGAATTTCTTTTTGTGGAGTCACCTTAAAACCCTGGTGTGTAGAACTGCCATTGACAATTTAGAAGACAATTTAAGAGAGCGAACAGTTGCTTCTTGTGTCTATTAAGTGAAGGTGTCCATTTTCAGTGTTAATAGTAATTTGTTTCAATTTGAATTTAATTGTTTTATTCATGTACTGTGCGTTTGACGAGAGAAATTCAAGAGGTTGTTTTCAAGTAGAATTGACCAAGCTAATCACAAAAAATATCCACATGGAAAAATATGGAGGTTTCGTATTTTATGGTAAAAAATATCAGAGGACATGCTTCCACCACTGGTGGAACATTAAAATTACTTTTGTGATTCAAATATGTGGTTTTATATTCTATTAACACAAATCAAAATTGAATATAATATCTAAATTACTTTCTGAGATATTATAAAATAACGATTAAAGAAAAAATATTGGCTAGAAATGTATATAATATGACTTAAGGAATCACACTCTGAAATATTAGCGTCACTAAAGAACACTCTCTATATTGTTACGGCTACTGATTCGACAAAATGTTATTCGTCGTATATAAATATAATATACTCCAGATATCTACATCACACAATGGGTTGGATTCCTAAACACGTGGCAGAAACTCAAAATTGAATATAGCTACTGGATATTTGACTCAGTGGCTACTAAATAATCGTAATAAACATACGATATCGGAAATATTATAACTTCAAAGTGGCGGATGCAGAATGGCTAATTTTATCAAGATTTGTAGATAATATTGTATATTTAATTGGTAAAACCGCTGCCTAAGGAATCACTAATTTCACATCCTGATTTTGCATCCAAGTCTCTTTAAGGGAAAACATCTTGACTATATTTGCACTCTAGTATGTGGAAATAATTGATTATCGAATTTCAATAATACTTGAGGCAGATGTTGTCAAAGAATTTAAGACGTTTGTTACGCCAAAAATGGAGTTTCTGGACTCTTATTAGCTTGCTCTACTTATATTCCCCAGTTTACAGTCCCACACCCTCCACCCCTTCAGCGGAATCATCTCAACCAGATGTCATCATAATACATACGTGTACCAAATTTCAAGCGAATATCTCAATTTTATATATCAACCCTTTTAACAATGGAGTGGCGGTGGTGGGGGGATTTGAAAAATATGATAAAGAAATCTAAGACCTTGTCTTCTAGTATATACACCAAATCTGAAGTTTCTGTGCTCTCACCAGCTTGCTCTACTCATTTTTTCCTATTTACCTCTACTTGCCCCCCCACCCCTTGAATGGAATCATCAAAATGTAATCTAGTTCCAAATGTAAATACGTGTAGGTACCAAGTTTAAAGTGAATATCTCAATATAATTTCAGTCCTTTTAATAATGGAATCTGGTGGTGAAGGGGTTCAAAAATGTTATAAAAAAATAGAAAAGACTTTCGCTTCTAGTATATACACCAAACCCTAAGTTTCTGTACCTTACCAGCTTGCCTTACTTATTTTCCCCTGTCTACCCCTATTTATCCCCGAACCCATCACCAGATTCATAACAAAATATAAACTACTTCCAAGTGTTGTTATAATATATTTACATGTGTACCAAATTTCGAGTCAATATCTCAATTTTATTTTGTCAACCCATTTAATAATGGGGATGAAAAATTATTGCAAAAAAATCTGAGGCCTTAGCTTCTAGTATATACACCAAATCCCAAGTATCTGTACGCTTACCTGTTTACTTTACTTATTTTCCACTAAATAGTGGTAAATACCCCAGGGGGTTGCTGTGAACAAAAACAACCCCCTGACACGGCCAAAAACCACCCCTTTTACGGATCCCTTTATGCTTTATAAACGGGTCTAGGGAGTGATTTATCGATGATCTGTACTTGAAATAATAGAATCAGTGAAATCCAGACAGCAGTCCTAGGGGGTTGATTAAACCCTCCCGGGTGGAAAATCCTATTTTTTCAAATGGTTCAGACTTCATTTTTGCTCCTGTTTTTTTTTTGAGGAAACGTAAAGTTTTCGAGTTATTCGTGAAAATTCGCTTTCAAACATGTATCTTTTGGATGCAAAATTAACCTTTTCAATAACTCGAAAAATATTGATTTATCGAAAAAACTTTATGGAAGATTTTTTGCTTATAATTCATCCCCCTATCGATTTCTGCGGTTATTTTGAATTTATGAATTTCCACCCCCGAGAAGGGGTAACATTTAACCCGAAACAACAAATAATTATTTGCGCCACTTGGCTGTTTTTGATTGTCAATAATATTAAAAATTACACATTTGAAAAAAAAAGATCAAAACCGAAGTTGTTGCTGAGAATTAAGAAGTTTTGACGATTTATAGGCTTCATTGATTCGACTATGTGTAGACTTTCACTTTTTGTAACTAAAAGTTATCAGATTTTCTATGTTGTAATAGTGATATAATTCAGGGAATAAAGACAAAAAAAATGGTCACACTACGGAAAAATTCCAGGAAAGCTAGATTTTTGTATGAACCTTCCTTTTGTGGTTCTAAATAGTACCCCAAAAGTCTCCATCGATATATTTGCCGCTAAAAATGTTACTCAGGGTCAAGGGTCACAAGAAACGGTTTTTCACGAAAATCTTGTTAACGGTCACTTTCATTGAAAAAATGGCAGTTATCAAATTTGTAGCTTAGGAAATTGCCTACAAAAAGGATGGTATTACTTTTTCTCGTAAGGCTAAAGAAACATTCGAAAAAATTCGATTAAAAAAATTGCGTTGTACAGTATGCACTCCTTAACGGTATCTGTGTCGAATATTTGTAATTAAACGTTAAATGCGGCTTAAAATATTGGAAAATGTATTTACGTGAAAGTTTCAAAGTCCATAACAATACAAACTAACATATATTACTACACAATAGTGTTGACCTTAATATAATAGGCTAGACGAAGAAGGATGGACTCCGAAACGTTCTCGTTTGTCAAATGACCTTGAGGAGCATCTGCTAGCCTCTCTTTTATCAGAGTACAAATTTATTTATAAATGAATCATTTTTGTTTTTATTATTATTTCATTGTTTTTATAATCTTTTTTACAAATAATCGTTTTTTAAATAAAATTGATAATTACTTTATATTCTTTAATACTTTAACATTTTTCAATCACAAGTAGACGTGGATTATGCCTACTGGGGACATCACTTTAAAAAACGCATCTTTTACTCTATATCGGAGGTGGTGTGGAAAGGAGTGCATGTATGCACATATCATGAGAAACATCAACGTTACAACTTTTTGAATCGAATTTTATCGAAAACCATTAGTCTTACGAAAAAAGTAATATAATTTTTTTTGTAGGTAGGCAATTTTCTAAGCTACAAATTTGATAACCACTAGTTTCATCGATAAAAGTGACTGTTAACGAGATTTTCACGAAACACCATTTCTGGTGACCTATGACCTCGAGTAACATTTTTAACGGCACACATATCGATGGGGACTTTTGGTCTGTTGTTTAGAACCACAAGAGGGAGGTTCATGCAAAAATCTTGCTTTTTCCTGTTTTTCCTACTATGCAATGTCTCTATTTCCTATACTAATATCTATATTTCCATTATTATTCTCATATTATATCGTTTCTTAATTAGTAATTTTTAAGAGTGACCGCCCTGTATAAGTAAAGAGGGAAGTTCTATGTAAATACCTTTACTGATTTTTTTTAATAAGCCATTATATTCAACAAGTTTAATTATGCACAATTTCATAACAAATTTTAAAATAAAAATCGCTAACAACATCCATCGTTATATTGTCAAATTATCATTCCCTAATTAATTACTTTATATGCTTTTGTTAGTATTAGAGTTAAAGAAAGGGTCGCTGAAAGTTTGCGTGCTTTTATTAAATCAGAAGATCACGGTCCAATGTCAAGTAGTTTAAACGTCATACACAACCAATTTGTCACAGCAAAAGTGTCAGCCAAAGTTCTCAAAGTTTTTACACCCACCCTAACGAATACATATCAAATTGACCAGATTTTATCGAAAGGAGCAACAAGATTATATACATCCAATTCAATCATTAACAAAGTTTTTGGTTGCACTCCTATAAATTATTCCATAACAAAACCACTCTCAGCTAACTGAATTATATCCAATCACTTGTTAACTAGAAATTAATTTAAATCTAATATTTAAGCGTCATACAAATAAAAATAATTGTATTGATTCAATATTCTTTTGTTTCATATATAAGCAAATAAGTACATTCTCCATATAAAACAACAGACAGAAATAAAAATCTGGTAAATAT